>JAOYRR010000166.1:0-509801 GCA_038994665.1 Podotricha telesiphe | reverse complement strand
AAATGTATATCAAATGAAGTTGTATTTTTTTATTGAAGTAATATTATTAATATATTTCTATTAGGTCCCTAGCGAAATAAATATTTATTATTAAGATAACAATTTTCAATATTTTTCAAAGGTTTTTTATTTATATAACTCAGGTATATTTAGAAAACGTATAAAAATTTGAACGCAGCGGGTTTTTTTTTTTTTTTTTTTTTTTTTTTTTTTTTTTTTTTTTTTTTTTTTTTTTTTTTTTTTTTTTTTTTTTTTTTTTTTTTTTTTTTTTTTTTTTTTTTTTTTTTTTTTTTTTTTTTTTTTTTTTTTTTTTTTTTTTTTTTTTTTTTTTTTTTTTTTTTTTTTTTTTTTTTTTTTTTTTTTTTTTTTTTTTTTTTTTTTTTTTTTTTTTTTTTTTTTTTTTTTTTTTTTTTTTTTTTTTTTTTTTTTTTTTTTTTTTTTTTTTTTTTTTTTTTTTTTTTTTTTTTTTTTTTTTTTTTTTTTTTTTTTTTTTTTTTTTTTTTTTTTTTTTTTTTTTTTTTTTTTTTTTTTTTTTTTTTTTTTTTTTTTTTTTTTTTTTTTTTTTTTTTTTTTTTTTTTTTTTTTTTTTTTTTTTTTTTTTTTTTTTTTTTTTTTTTTTTTTTTTTTTTTTTTTTTTTTTTTTTTTTTTTTTTTTTTTTTTTTTTTTTTTTTTTTTTTTTTTTTTTTTTTTTTTTTTTTTTTTTTTTTTTTTTTTTTTTTTTTTTTTTTTTTTTTTTTTTTTTTTTTTTTTTTTTTTTTTTTTTTTTTTTTTTTTTTTTTTTTTTTTTTTTTTTTTTTTTTTTTTTTTTTTTTTTTTTTTTTTTTTTTTTTTTTTTTTTTTTTTTTTTTTTTTTTTTTTTTTTTTTTTTTTTTTTTTTTTTTTTTTTTTTTTTTTTTTTTTTTTTTTTTTTTTTTTTTTTTTTTTTTTTTTTTTTTTTTTTTTTTTTTTTTTTTTTTTTTTTTTTTTTTTTTTTTTTTTTTTTTTTTTTTTTTTTTTTTTTTTTTTTTTTTTTTTTTTTTTTTTTTTTTTTTTTTTTTTTTTTTTTTTTTTTTTTTTTTTTTTTTTTTTTTTTTTTTTTTTTTTTTTTTTTTTTTTTTTTTTTTTTTTTTTTTTTTTTTTTTTTTTTTTTTTTTTTTTTTTTTTTTTTTTTTTTTTTTTTTTTTTTTTTTTTTTTTTTTTTTTTTTTTTTTTTTTTTTTTTTTTTTTTTTTTTTTTTTTTTTTTTTTTTTTTTTTTTTTTTTTTTTTTTTTTTTTTTTTTTTTTTTTTTTTTTTTTTTTTTTTTTTTTTTTTTTTTTTTTTTTTTTTTTTTTTTTTTTTTTTTTTTTTTTTTTTTTTTTTTTTTTTTTTTTTTTTTTTTTTTTTTTTTTTTTTTTTTTTTTTTTTTTTTTTTTTTTTTTTTTTTTTTTTTTTTTTTTTTTTTTTTTTTTTTTTTTTTTTTTTTTTTTTTTTTTTTTTTTTTTTTTTTTTTTTTTTTTTTTTTTTTTTTTTTTTTTTTTTTTTTTTTTTTTTTTTTTTTTTTTTTTTTTTTTTTTTTTTTTTTTTTTTTTTTTTTTTTTTTTTTTTTTTTTTTTTTTTTTTTTTTTTTTTTTTTTTTTTTTTTTTTTTTTTTTTTTTTTTTTTTTTTTTTTTTTTTTTTTTTTTTTTTTTTTTTTTTTTTTTTTTTTTTTTTTTTTTTTTTTTTTTTTTTTTTTTTTTTTTTTTTTTTTTTTTTTTTTTTTTTTTTTTTTTTTTTTTTTTTTTTTTTTTTTTTTTTTTTTTTTTTTTTTTTTTTTTTTTTTTTTTTTTTTTTTTTTTTTTTTTTTTTTTTTTTTTTTTTTTTTTTTTTTTTTTTTTTTTTTTTTTTTTTTTTTTTTTTTTTTTTTTTTTTTTTTTTTTTTTTTTTTTTTTTTTTTTTTTTTTTTTTTTTTTTTTTTTTTTTTTTTTTTTTTTTTTTTTTTTTTTTTTTTTTTTTTTTTTTTTTTTTTTTTTTTTTTTTTTTTTTTTTTTTTTTTTTTTTTTTTTTTTTTTTTTTTTTTTTTTTTTTTTTTTTTTTTTTTTTTTTTTTTTTTTTTTTTTTTTTTTTTTTTTTTTTTTTTTTTTTTTTTTTTTTTTTTTTTTTTTTTTTTTTTTTTTTTTTTTTTTTTTTTTTTTTTTTTTTTTTTTTTTTTTTTTTTTTTTTTTTTTTTTTTTTTTTTTTTTTTTTTTTTTTTTTTTTTTTTTTTTTTTTTTTTTTTTTTTTTTTTTTTTTTTTTTTTTTTTTTTTTTTTTTTTTTTTTTTTTTTTTTTTTTTTTTTTTTTTTTTTTTTTTTTTTTTTTTTTTTTTTTTTTTTTTTTTTTTTTTTTTTTTTTTTTTTTTTTTTTTTTTTTTTTTTTTTTTTTTTTTTTTTTTTTTTTTTTTTTTTTTTTTTTTTTTTTTTTTTTTTTTTTTTTTTTTTTTTTTTTTTTTTTTTTTTTTTTTTTTTTTTTTTTTTTTTTTTTTTTTTTTTTTTTTTTTTTTTTTTTTTTTTTTTTTTTTTTTTTTTTTTTTTTTTTTTTTTTTTTTTTTTTTTTTTTTTTTTTTTTTTTTTTTTTTTTTTTTTTTTTTTTTTTTTTTTTTTTTTTTTTTTTTTTTTTTTTTTTTTTTTTTTTTTTTTTTTTTTTTTTTTTTTTTTTTTTTTTTTTTTTTTTTTTTTTTTTTTTTTTTTTTTTTTTTTTTTTTTTTTTTTTTTTTTTTTTTTTTTTTTTTTTTTTTTTTTTTTTTTTTTTTTTTTTTTTTTTTTTTTTTTTTTTTTTTTTTTTTTTTTTTTTTTTTTTTTTTTTTTTTTTTTTTTTTTTTTTTTTTTTTTTTTTTTTTTTTTTTTTTTTTTTTTTTTTTTTTTTTTTTTTTTTTTTTTTTTTTTTTTTTTTTTTTTTTTTTTTTTTTTTTTTTTTTTTTTTTTTTTTTTTTTTTTTTTTTTTTTTTTTTTTTTTTTTTTTTTTTTTTTTTTTTTTTTTTTTTTTTTTTTTTTTTTTTTTTTTTTTTTTTTTTTTTTTTTTTTTTTTTTTTTTTTTTTTTTTTTTTTTTTTTTTTTTTTTTTTTTTTTTTTTTTTTTTTTTTTTTTTTTTTTTTTTTTTTTTTTTTTTTTTTTTTTTTTTTTTTTTTTTTTTTTTTTTTTTTTTTTTTTTTTTTTTTTTTTTTTTTTTTTTTTTTTTTTTTTTTTTTTTTTTTTTTTTTTTTTTTTTTTCTGAACAACAATTTATAATATTTTATATATAATGTATTTATATATTAACATATAATTATTAGTTTGTATCACCTGCGGCGTTGTATTACGCCAACCATAACGAAACGTCTACATAATAGCAGAAAAGTTGAAAATCTCACTATATTATAATAATAGTCTATAAGCTATATCTTTTTCTTTTTTTAATGTAATGTTTGTGTATTAATTCAAATCTATGCAGCACAATTTGTTAATTTTTATATTAATTTATACTGTATCCATCTTAACAGTTAATGCATTTAGTTTTAAGATTTAATCTATACTTTTAATTTGTATTTTATTTAATGTTTTTATCACTGATGGATTTTAATAAATAAATAAAATGTGATACCCTGTTCTGTCTCCCTGTTTTAGTCGATATGTGGGCATTGGTCATCCTGAAGACAATAGCCGGCTCAACACCTTATAGTAGCCCAGTTGACTTTGGGAAAAATTAACGCGCAACCTTCGTGAATTCTTCATTTAATAAACTATTGTTATTAGAAGCTAAATTAAACGCTTTATAGAGGACTTAATTTAAATTGCCTTTTCGTAGGAATTATCGTGTGTTTGTAAATTAAATAGGTTTATTTAATGTTGTAATTAATTTTAGATTAGTTAATATTTTGTAAAAAAAGAAATTATAATTCATACTTTTTTGGTCACAAATAGCGACTGTATAATCTAATAACTACAACGTTATATTATATTTTAATATTTTCATTTCCATGGGTCTAAATTAAAATTTCTTCATAATGAATAGTGTGAAAAACGATTTATCTTAATACTAGCGACGCGCTCACGGCTTCACCTGTGTGAATTACATCTGTTTCGTATTTTCCTGACTTCCTGACTAAAATTAAAAAATGGATGAAGCAAGTAGCCTATGTTTATCCCTAGACCATCAAGTATCTCTATATACAATTTCACCACGACTGCTTCAGCGGTTCGGTCGTGATAACGTCACAGACAGACTGACTGACAGACAGACTTCCATTTACTACATGTTTACAATTAAACTGACCCAAAATTATAATTAACTTCCTTATAGTGGTAATTTTTTCTCTAAGTCTACCACATCTGACGATTGTAATTTTTTTTCAGCTTCACACTTTTCTATCTCGGCAAAAGGACGTAGTGACATGCCGTTCTCAGCATTTCACAAATTGGAGACGGTGCACATTGGATGCTGAAAATTATCTTTTTGTCATACGGGAAACCATTGAAAAAATGAAAACAAAACAAATATACCCATAATCTGAATTGGGAATTGAACCAATAACCATTGACTGTCAGATATATCCCACTGTGCTAAGATGGCCGCAAAGACGCAAGAATTTTTATTTGTAACGAAAACTGCCCCCCATACTTACTATAACTTTTACTAATGAAACATTTACTTATGGTTTATTTCTTATTTCTTAGATTAGATAGATCATTATGAAAAACACATATTTAGAAATTCAATTTCCTTAGTGTGGGAATAACACTTTAAAAAAAAATTAAAAAAATATAGATCATTATAGTTCTTCTTCAGATGCCGGTGCATCTTTAATTTTTATATGTTACAAAGAATCCACATGACGTTGAACAAATTGCGTTAAGGCTTTACTCATTTCTTATCGTTTAGCTGGACTATTATGACTCTATATCAGATGTTCCACTTTTCGAAATGTAGTATACCTTAAGTTCTGCTCAGTAAGTTATATTAATAAAAAAGGAATATGTATCTAGTAATACGCAAAATATAACAAATAGGTTCTTACACAAAAAAGAAAATTCACTAATTAACCTATTTACTTAACAACCTCAACTAAATTTACTTATAATTACTTTTAAGATGGTCCATGTAGTAATATATACAAAAATGAATATAAAAAACCATAAGAAGATAGAATAAAAAAATTACAGAAATATGTAATGAACATTTTGTACGTGCGTCATTGACAAGTGCTCTCGCGTGGTAAGCGTAGCTTGAGACATGCACTCCCTCCGCTTCACCGCACATGTATCTATACCGCCTCCGCTCATGCAGTCGTAAATATACGTATCTGAAATAAAGTATCGGTATCGGTATTTTTTTTGTATAATTAAATTTAATATGTAAAATTAATTAAATATATCAACGCTAAATAATTAAAAAGTGTCCTATATTTAAGTCTGTGTTACATATAGTGGATATGTAGACCAAAATTCATTACAATCGGTTAAGCGGTTTAAATTTTTCATTTCCTATTTCAGCCAACAACAGGTTGGTTATTCAAAAAAATCGGTAGCCCATGACCCAGACCTGTGCATCGTTAACAATCTTCGTGATAAAATTCATCGATATCGGTCCAATAGTTTAGATTCTTCTTACAAACTTTCATCCCCTATTTCAAATCTTTAAAGATTGGTTTTTGAAGTGAAACTTGTTATTAAAAGAAGAAAGTTTTATTTAGACACTAAAGACGTTAGAAAGGCGTATCAATTTTTTGTATTATATTATTTATTGTGTTTTTGAAAAACAATACATTGTGATAGCAATAAAGTTTAAGTTTGATAGTTTACAAAGATGGACTTATCTCTAGAAGATCTCTTCCAGTCAATCTGCGGAAGTGGATGAGTAACAAATTGCCGAATTGTGGTAAAAAAACACAATTACAAGGGATATATGTAATTATATATATTAATAAAAAAATATAAAAATACTTGAATACATAAATATTATTATATAAACAAATAAATAGACTACATACATACATACATTAATATATATAGTAAACACATAAATATGGTAGATAAATAACAAAATATGAGAATGAATACGGCTGTTACACAAAGTCATTGTCTGATATTATTATCAACTGTTCGCAAGTAGATGCCTTTTTAGGTGCAATTTGAATTAAATTATTAATGGGTTTTCCTGGATAGATTTAGGGAGTTTGTTCCAAAAAAATGCAGCATAGCCATACAAGGATTTCTGCAGGAATTTGGTGTGTAGAAGGGGGGAGCACTTTGAATCGGGAACGTAGATAAGAAGAAAAAAAGTATCGTAGTTAAGAATCTTAAAAAGGAACGAAAGGTGCATATAACGCCAAAGGTGGATAGGGAGCCAATTAAGATAAGCACGGAACTGAGAAACATAGTCATAGTTACACAGACCATAAATAAAGCATATAGAGATTTTGAAGTCGCTCTAATTTTTTAAGTACCTCCTTGGTCACATCCACGTATGTGCGAGTATATTATGTATAGCATAAGTTTTATGACGAAAGGAAGTATTGGTTACCATGGGGCTAGTGCAATGGATCTGAGTTTAAATCTAAATATCAATAGACAAAGCGAATAGAACATAAGTACATAACCAGTTTATCTGTGATTGTACCTCACAATATAAAACAACCTTGAACTTCAGCAGATGCTATATAATGCTCTATGGACACTATGCTTTCTCTGTCTACTCACCTATGCGGTAAAAAGTAAGTAAAAAAAAAGTAAAATAAAAAAATCTTAAAATCATGAAAATATCGTATAAAATTGGAGCCATCATTTCGTATAAGGAAAGCGTTTGACTGTAGACGCGATTGCTTGTGGAAGCAAAAAACTGCAAAAAATATATAATTGATATTAGTAACATAAAAAAGAACTTAAAATCATGAAAACATCAAATTTGTTAACAAGTCCATATTACGAGATCTACACAGGAAATGTTCTTGCAATGCGAATCGTGGGAAATTTGTAGACCGTGGTTAGTTCGGCGCTATCATCATACTGCGGATCCATTTCACTTAGCTGTAGTGCACGCATTTAGCTTGTACTCTTGAAATATGCAAAGCTCGCTCACGATCGGGCGGTAGGTAATAGCGCGTGAGGCTCCCAGGAAAAATGGAGACCTCATCCCATTAGCCTATGTATTATGGACCATTCAGACCATTTTGCCCTCACCTCCTTTTTGACAACAGTAAAACTGACATTACGAAAAACGATTATAATTTTAATAGTTGTATTTCATATTATATTAAAGTAAGTGTTTTAAGTTGAAAGTTTTATATAATGTCTACTTCATTTATGTTTCAGTTAAACGTCATTTTTTAACGACTTTAGCATTATTTTGGCTTATTTTAGTATAAATGTAAATATTAAAAGATATTACAGCGCAATGGTTGTAAGTGTACTTATCGATTTATAAAAGAATGCAAGTTTAAATACCGACTGCAAATATTTATATTTATATGATTATATAAATGGAACTAATCTTGAATAACAAATTTGTTGATAAGACAAAACGTGGTTTTAAGTAAACTTTTTTCTCACGTGATTATAAAGTACACGTTACAAAAACACCGCAACTTTCAAGCTTTTCTAAGAAATATATTAATATAAAACCATTAAAAATGTACAAAGCTTATTCGAAATGGTCTCTATTATTGCAATACAGAACCTTAAGCGTTAAGGCCAGTTAATAGCAGCACGCACTCTTTCTATGAGAAAACTCTTCACTGCCAATTGTATGGATTGTTTTAGGGACTTCAAATTATCATGATGTTTAGAGCAAGCTCTGACCATAAATTCATAAATCTAGTGGATTAAGACTAATAGACTAGATGACGGCTATTCTTCAACTCTGATGATATTCGTTTCTAACCAAGATTAGATGGATCGAGCTTTATGACCCAGCACCGAATCTTGCTGAAAGAACTATCCATTATTATTGAACATGGTGCTGTTAAGCAAGCTTAACTTCACTCCCTCTCAAGAATGGTATCTTGATACATTTGTGCTTCTATGCTGGAACCTGACAAAATATGGTTCTAGTGACTCCTTCCTAAACTAATATTTTGTTGATTTTTAATTATAACAGTATATATGGCCAGACTACGTACGAACTATTCCGTACACTTCGTTCTTCACTTTCCGCCTTAATCCGAGAACTTAAATTATAAAAAAAAGTGAAAGAAACCAACGTAAAAAGAAACACATATAAATACAAATTATCATGCAATTTTATTTACCTATTCGTTGCACTAGTTCTAGTTGCCCTTAGCCAGCTAGACGCATGCTATCCAGCACGTCATAAGGTTAAAGCTAGGGGAATCGCCCCGCCCCCTCTTTAATCGCTTGCGCTTGCACACCTTTGTTTTCTATTTTCATATAACACTAAATAGCAATAGTCACTCCATTTATTTATTAGATCCCTAAAAGTATATTTAAACATACGGTAAATAAATTGAGTCTAGCTGAAGGGTGCGATATGACTATTTAATATTTAAATTAAAGTTTCTATAATTGAAAATGTATAAGCTAAAAAACTTTTATCTTAACTGATTAAGCAAAAATATAATGATTTTTCTCAACATTTGCCGTCACATTGAGCTCCTTGTTATCATAAAATTGCAGTATCCAGAAACGAACGAACGAAGAGATAAAGTGAGGCAGCGTCCTGACTATAATAGCGATTGATCGTGGGTTCGATTTCCACTCGGTAAAATTATCATAATTTAATTATTTTCATTCAAAACGCAATGTCGAGAATTCGAACGGAAATTGGAGAGAGTGGAGAAATAGAAGAAAAATATATATGTTATTGTAAGAGCTCAAAGTATGATACAAACTACTACTAAGATTTGCCAACTATAATGGAAAAAGTCCGACATTGTTTTGTTCATTTTTAATTTTTTATTTAAATATACCTAGGTAATCTTAGGGTTTCTGTAATCGCGGTTAATGTTGATTGGGTTAACTTAGAAACAGTTCGTGCCTATACAGTAACATATACATACATGTAAAGCATGTATAGCGGGATAGTAAGAGATCTTCTTAATATAAAATTCCAATTAAATTAAATTTGATAAAATCATATAAAATTTATATCTTTATATGATTATCTGTTAATCTTAGCCACGAAGCCGTCTAATAGCATCGATGTTATAGAAACAATAGCGGCTTGTCACAACTCACAACGCATGCTGCGTGGGTCGGTCACGCCAGCCGAAGGGCTTACCCGCCCCGTCCGCTCTTCCTTATACGCTAGCTTACAAATGTAATATACTACTAAAGGTTATTTAAAAATTACATAACTATATATATTATATTAATTAATATAACTAGGCAATGACTATATAAGTTTAGATTTCATTTGTACTTTAAAAGACTGAATTGGAAACTGAAAAACGTGATTGATGTAAAAATAAAAAAATTATAATCTTGAAT
Organism: Podotricha telesiphe; assembly: GCA_038994665.1. Classification (NCBI taxonomy): domain Eukaryota; kingdom Metazoa; phylum Arthropoda; class Insecta; order Lepidoptera; family Nymphalidae; genus Podotricha; species Podotricha telesiphe. The sequence goes on along the minus strand of JAOYRR010000166.1, from coordinate 500,407 downwards.
TTGAGGCGTAAAACAATGATTTGATTTAATATTATAAGGAGAAATGACATTTTTAGTAATAGAAATTTATTACTAAAAATGTCATTTAATGTAAAAAAATTTATAAATTTCACTTACACAGACTGTGTCAGTAGCAAAGTGTTAACTGCTTAAAACCTATAAAAGCTACTTACTGCAAGCTGTTATTTGGTAACAAATGCTAGAGAAAATATTTTTAAACTCAGGCGACTCGGTTATTCTAAAAAATATGTTCCAAACAAGACCCTGAAAATCCTCCTAATACACATTGTTTCGCTCCCCGTAGCCATTTTCAACTCACTTTCCAAGAGTTATCGTTCCCAGACAGATGGAAAGAAGCCATTGTCATAGGCATCCATACACCGGGCAAACCTCTGATAAACCCCTCCAGCTATCGCAAAATCAGCCAAAACCCAGTGACGCTGTGTTGGCCTCCTACCTACAAATAATAAAAAAAGAAAGTTAGCCAGTAGAGAAATGTTAAACAAGTCACATCATAAGTAGAGACTCTGTACGCTTGTATCGACTGCCATTGCACTACTGTGTACACTTTAGTATTTTTGGTTAATTATTGATTATAGTGCTTGTTTTTATTACCATTTGCACTCCTGATTCCCTACAATATATTTATTTCCTTTGTATTATACTATTCAAATATATTATCTAATAGTATATATTTTTTTCTTCCTCGCAATAACGGATCGGGACATCTGTCCAAATATTCATGTTATCAGATGCCAAAAATTGGGCCAAACTTTGCAATAGTTTCATTAATAGTTATGAATTAAGAATAAAAAAATATGATAAATAATAAATACATATCGCCGTGAATAGTACATTTTAGTTCTATACGTAGCAAAACCGGTAAGGCGTACTATACAATAAACACGCCACCATATTAATAGGTTATTCTATACTTAAAAGGCATTCTTGTAAAATAATAAACACTAATATTAATAAAGCAATGTACTCTAAAGGTCTTTTAAACATAAAGTAAGAAGTGTTTAAAGTCAAAGTCAGCGGGCTAACCGTGTGTGGTCTTTACATGCACTCATTCTTTTGACACGGGCCTAGTAAAATACTAAACAGCTGCTCGTTACATAAGTTTCTCGTAAAGTTGACTAGCCATAACTGTTCAAGAGTGAATTTTAATTAAAAATGGATGTAAACCATTTTAATAATTCAATTTAAATCTATATTCTATTAAAGCTTAATAAGTAAACATGTTATAATAGCAGATACAATGTTGAGGTTTTAAACGTTACCAAACAATAACTTGGTGAATATTATACTTCAAAATTTACAAAAACTTTTCTCTCATGTTTTTATTGTATAAAATATTTCAAAGGTTACATTAGGTTACATTGTCACTAATAAATTTGTAAATTATTGTATTGAAAAAAAAAAAGAAATAGAAGCGTCAGATTGTGAATTCGATGACTGTGGATTCGATCCCCACTATAGTCAAAGTCCAGGAGTGTCGATATACCGACAACGATGATTTAATAACGCAATCACAAATACTAAAGGCTTCGTATGTCCAATCGGTGTTTATCAGTGAATATCTTAATTCCTATTTCTACTCTTAATTTACTCGAATTCAGGCGGATAGTGTAAGTTTGTTGTGGTCTCATCATTTTGTAACGCTCGCCACTCAGAAATTGATTTATATTTTGAATATACTTAATGTTTTTCTAGTTTTATTTTTACTGTTATAGAATTTATACTTGCCAGATTGTAGTAATATAGCTTGCTGGATTTTCACCTGTGTTTTTTTACCGGATGTAGACCGCATGGCTTAGAGGTCAGATTGCTTGGACGGTTTTCAAGAGGCGCAAGTTCGAATCCCACTGCAGTTCCTAACCTATGAGCCCTATGATTACAGACAGACACTAGCCGCTTCACATGTTCCATAACGCTTAGTACTATAAAACTGTGTATCAATATAAAATCTATAAACTTTCAAAAGGATAAAACCAGTGACTCGATCTTAGACTAGATCCCAGAACATAATGTTAGTTTATAGTAACTAATTAATAAATTAATAACCCCTGCATATAGCCATAGAAATTTATTTGACATAATAATGTGCATTCTAAAAAAGGTTAAAAGAACAAGTAGTTTGCGATCACGGTTTATTTGTACAGTAATTGTAAAAGCGGATACATATATTGCCATTAGTACTCGTTGATACCACACCCACGTTGGGTACTACTGTAATCATAAGAAGTTAATTTATTTTTTTTCTTTTTTTTAAACTTTGTATATCTTCCACATAGTAGGTAGAGATAACCTAGTGTTAAGGATTTTTTATAATTTTCGCCTAATTTCGATACATTTCATGTGGAATAGCGATACCAACGCCGCACTTTACCAAACTAGGAAGATTGTTGTCGAAATTGTAGATCAAAAAATTATTCCCTGGAATGAACATCAAACCCAAAACGATCCCGTATACAGACAGACAATGTTTCACTGCACAACGACCGCAGCAATTTTCAGTCATTTGTCGAATATAGCTAACATTCTTTATATTTTTTCAGCTTCACGCTTTTTCCCGCATAGCAGGGTAGTCAGAGGAGACCAATAGGTCGTCTAGACGCTCTCTTTACCGTTTTACGCATTAATTTGTGACATTGCGTGTTGAGTGGTGGAACTCAACGCCACGGTTTGTCTTATACCAGGGCGTAAAAGTAAAAATAATATAAATATAATTATTCCTTCGAGAGGGTTTTGAACCCACAACCAAGCGTGTTTAGAGGCAGACGCTGTCAAACAGCACCATGATAGCTTCTAGCTAACATTTAGGGCAGTATTTAGGGAAAAACGAGTGACGGGTCACAGTGTCCGGACATATCATGTATAGTAGCCATGAGTGCATTGTATACACAAACCAGTAAAATAAATAGAAGGTATTTTAAATAAACATTTTCATCTTATATACAAATTCCCTTGTGTAGGTTTTGAATTCACAAGTATAGACTGCCTGAGGACAGCATTTATTATTATTTCAATATTATACGTTTTATCTTACTTTGTATGATATAATCTTTATTTTTAAGACAAAGCGCGGTTTGAGTTCCGCCACTCAAAACACAATGTTTCGAGACAGTAAGACTCTCTCTGACTGCAATTATTTGTATCTACTTATTTTTTGGCAATTTAACCTAAATTTTTTCAACAGAATTTGAAATAACAATATGACGAGAAGGCCCAGTATAACTTAATCTACATACATGTACAAATATATATGTACTTTGTTGATTTTCTACATTTAAAAAAAATATCTAAACATATGTTGTAATAAAAATGTAACTGATCGTTGTCTGTACATAATAGATACATGAGAAAAAATATCATACTGGACATTTGTCAATGTAATAGAACCCAAGATAATTTTTTAATTTTCCGGTTTGCCTATTTGTCTAGCCTATCTCAGAAACAACTTAACTGATTAAAATGCTATTTTGACTGTTATATTTCAGTATACTTCCCTTAACATTTAGTGTTTTTATTATTTCGTTATATATAGTCGTAGTAAATATATAGTCGGTTCATAAATAAAAAAGTTACAACAATTTGCGGGCAGATAAACGCTTTTAGTCGTATATTATACGCAGTCAAGGCATCGAGCGGGTCGATAGTATATAAGATTTTTTTATTTTCAAAGCGCGGCGTTGAGTTCCGCCTGTCAACTAGAAAGTAGTACGGAGTATAATAATACTAGGTTCTGCTATGCGGAAAAAAGAATGAAGCTAAAAAAGGTTTTTTATATATACGATTAAATAGATGCCATAAAAAGTTTTTACGTACAAAACATTTACTTATTGCTATACCGAGATTTATTTTTCATTACACGTTGATGGTTATTGATGGCTAGATTTCGTGTTGATTTACATCGCAAGCCAACGAATAATTACATCCAGTGATTGAATTTACGTAAACAATTACTTCAGTCTATTGAAAAACCAAGCTAAATGCAAATTCGCTTATTTATAAACTTGTGTTTTCTTAACTTTTATGAGAAATTATAGCCACAATTAAATTTTAAAATCGTTAATAATATTTTATTAATTATCATTAGATATATACGAGGGAGAACTGATTGCAATTCTATATATTTAGGTTAGATATATATTATGCTATCGTAATTTTGTATATTGGTCAATAATTATCAAAACTCCGAATCAAGATCAGTTAAACACATAAGTCTTTAACATGAAGTGTGATTGTCAAGTATTTTGAAGTACATCCAGTAGCAAACTATATTACATAAAATTTGTCCATACACAAATATATTCTTCAATGTATTGCTATTTTTCGTTATTCCTGAACTCTTAATTTTATATTATTTATACCCGTAAACTTTAACAACTTTTTAACAAAAAAAATATAACCGCAGATAACACAATCAAATCAGTATGTGTCTAGGCAATTTTCCCCTATTTTTCTGCCGTTAGAATTTTTATTTAAAATTTTATGAGACCAACTTCGAAGTATACTCAATCTATTAAAATAATAATTATCAAAATTGGTCTACGCTGTAAAAAGTTATGTGTCAAATTCTATACGTGTCTGTTGAAAAGTCACAAAATATAAATACCCCTGGCAAATAATATTTCACTGCAGCCATACAATGCATATATGAATATAATAAAAAATATTATCTTAATCAAAAGCTATAAAATTATTCACCCTTTTGATAACAGCAAACCACTTAAACCAATTACTAATTAACATTTATAAACAGTTACAGCGCAAGTGTTGTTGATATAATTGAAGAGTAATCATTTTGATAAAACGTACCTATGTTATACAAGTTTTATAGTAATTCGTATTCAACATCAAATCCGGTGTAAAGCGTGTAGCTGTGTACCTCATTTTGAAGCAATTAGTCGCGCCTGCTCCGCCACCGCACCAAGCTTTTTAAGTTCTAACCCTCTACACATCCTGAAAGCGAAACTAAATATTTATAGCGAAATTTGCAACGTATTTCACATTAATAGACATTATTTCACATTAATACACATTATATTTCATAGTAATATTATAAAGATGCAAATTTCGCGTTTATATGGAGAAGTCAATACACTGTCGTATTAGTACATGTTATTTTAATTGTCCAGGCCATTATGGTGCAGTGAGACAGCCCCAGATTGTAAACCCAGTTGGTTGTGAATTCGATTCCATCTCGAGGGATATGATGATATTTAAAATATTTTCATTTTCTCGATTTGGTCAGACAAAGAACAAATTGAGTTTCAACAGTCATCACGAATGTTTTGAATTCCTGAGGTGAGCGGAGAATGTAGTATGTCAACGCTATTGTCTGATTTGAGAAACTGTAAAAAAATATATTTCATTACAAATAAACTTTTGAACTTAAACAACTATGTTTGATGTCAACTTTTTTTTATTTATTTTTATTTACGGTGGAACCACGTGACCAGCACAAATCGAAGCTTTGCTCTATTTACCCTGACTGTAAATATATATAAATACATACATTTTGAACCTAAAACCAGTGTTATCTAAAACCTATAATAACTAGATCATACTGGTATCTTATATAACAGGTTTACCCTTTGTCTTGTACTGGAGAACTAACCCGGCTTCTTATAGTCGACTAACATACTGTTTTGTACCTAGATGAAGCCCAAGAAGGGTTATATATGCCAAGAAAAGCTTTTGTAACCAACTTTCAAATGATATTACGTTAGTAACTAATGCGACAAGAGTTGGCAAGTTGTCGAACCGTTGCCAACAATGGTTATCAACAGGATCAAATCTCGCATACCTAGCATGTATGTCTTTTGTGCTACTGATATATACAGTACTTATAAATACTACGTTTTTTTATAGTTACTTCAAGACACAAAATTGATTCAGCAGCAGATGAAATAATTTACTTATTACTAATAAGTTCTTTGATTTTCACGATTATTACACATTTTGACATTAAACTATTTTTAACCGGTACACACACAACCAATAAGTAGACTGGGCTGTCTACCTGTGACCACGGACTACTGTAAAGTGTTCGAAACGTCGGGTTATAAAATGTATTTTCGAATACCAATATTATACGCGATTAATCCGGTTATATTTCAAAATAGATTAATAGTTTCATTTCAAAATACTTATTACTAAGTAAATCATAAGCAAGATTTATTAAGTAAGAAATAAAAGTGTAACGTAATAGTTTAATCGGGTTTAATTAAAAATAAAAATCTTAGACGATTTTATTAAAGGAAATAATAAAATTTGCTATTATCTATTTATCGATAAAAAAAAACGATACTGTTGCCGGATATTTTAATATTAACATAACAAGTACAGTGAAGAAAGAACATAGCTTTTTTATTTTTCTTACAGTAACTAAATCACAGAATTGCAGAATGGCACCATATGTAACCAAAACGTAATGCAACGTAGTGGTAACAAACAAAAGGAACTAAAATAACATTACAAATACAGTGTCCAAATAGCTCGTTAGTGTTTAATCGCCCGCGCGCAACTGTAACCTCCATTAAAACCATTTAAGTTGTACGTATTTGCTTGAATGCCATTTTCTTTATTACAGATTTTAATTCAGATTTTACTAGGCATTACTTAGGTATGATACTGTGGGTATATTACTGAGGTCATCCTGGAGCAGTGTGACAGCGTCTGATTGTATATATGCGATGGATGTGGGTTCGATTCCCACTCGGGGAAATGACGTTGGGTTCCACCACTCAACACAATACTTTGTATTTGGGCGGGAAATTGAGAACAGAGTGTCTTAACACTACTTCTCTCTGCCTTTCCTGCTATGTGAAAAAAGCGTGAAGCTGAAAAGAAAAATTACCTGGGTAATTATTTTGGGCCAGACTGTGGAAGGTGAATGTAAGTTCAAAAAAAACATAAATATCTATACATATAATAAAAATGTAACTGTTCACCGTCTGTAAATGGAAGATAAATGAAAAAATATATTATTAGTGGCATTTATCATTGTAATTGAACCCAAAACAATGATTTTTAATTTTCTTTTCTGTTTGTCTGTTTGTTTGTGCACGCTAATCTCAGACACGGCTTCAATACAATTTTAATTATTGTATTGTGGTAACCGTCTCTTAGTCATTTAGTGTTTACATTTAGTGTTTATTTCATTTCAATCGGTTCATAAACAAAACAGTTACAGCAAGGAAAGTTTATGATGTAAGTGAGTTAAATAGCTTAGTCATGTTTAAGCAGTCGAAGCCGCGAACGAGTCATTGTATAAAACTCGAAAAACTGCTTAAGCACCATTCGAACTTGTTATTACAATATAATTTAGTAAGGCAGTATCTGGCTGTAAACGCGGTTGATTGTAGGTTCGATCTCCGCTCAGGGGAACGATTGTTTTTAAATATTTTCTTTTTCCTGGTCTCGTTAATATAGACGAGTGAAAAGTTCTCGAGATCGGATGTACTTGTGAAAAAACGCCAAAAGGATGTAAAATAAAGATTCAATAGATTACTTAATTACAAATAAACAAAATATATATTTTTACAGCTTAGTGCATCAGCATCAAGGCCCTACGTTCTCCATTTTCCGTCAGATCATTTTCATGCAAGTAAAACAGCGTTTAGCTGTTATTCTTTTTTTATTACTGAAATTAATTCATTTTAATTTGATCATATCAAAGATACTGTCAAACTTAACTTCGTAAGAAGAAATGTTTTTGTAAATAACTTAATAACACAATTATTTACCAAAGATATTATTTTCAATTTGTTATCGGCGTTCCTAATAATCAATGTTTGATTACAGTGCGTTGTAAAGGAAGAACAGTTCAAACAGTTGCTTGCAACATTTTCGCTATTGTTAAAAATTTGAATTACTACTAGAACTGAAAAAAAACATTTATTAACAGTTAAATATGCCTTTTAGTTTATCAAAATAAATAAATATTTAACGTGTTTATTTAAAGTTCGCTTATAAAAAATAAATGTAAAATTAATTTACGTTAAAGAAAAGTGTTTAATACCACTGACTTAACTCTATAGAAACGGGCAAGGAAGATTGTCGTCGTGGAACTATCTAGAGCTCGTCATTTGTTCAGCAGGTACATATCTACTTTAGGTGTTTTTCTGTTTCGTGCATTTGATATTAGTAAAAATGTGCCAAGCAAAACAAAAATTAAAGAACATGGCACATATAATTTGAATACAGAAATATTTATTTATAAGCTGCCCTATCAAACCCATTATATATTATATAAACATTAGCGTTGTTACGGGTGGACTGTGATGTAAGATTAATTTAATAAAAATAGTACCATTTGATAACTGTGAAAATCAAACAATTTTATCACTAATACAGAAAATAATCCTTACTAATATTATAAATGCAAAACTAACTCTGTCTGTCTGTCTGTGACGTCATCATGGCCAAGCCGCTGAACCGATTATGATAACGTTTGATATAGAGATACTTGATGGTCTTGGGATGAACGTAGGCACCTTTTTTCTCCCATGCTTTAGCTTTTGAAGGAATTTCATTGTTTTACGAAAGGACCACCGAAAACACCAAATCATTATAATCAATACGTTTAAACAATAATATAAGCTATAAAGATAGCCTTGGCTGAACTTAATATTTCATATTGAACTGAATATTTTATATCAGTAAATACAGACTTACAAATATAAGTTTGCTTTCGCCATATCGATCATAGTATGCAAATAAACGCACTCTGAAATGCTAGGAAGTGGGTCAACTGCTTTTCAAATATTTACAGACGTTCGACGTATATGATATGCTGTTGGTATAGGTATACATATAGACATGAAGATTTAAAAATAAACTTTTTCACGTCTTACAAAACTATTATAAAAATCATCAGGGTATAAAAATGTATAGAGCAAGTCTTTCATATACGTAACAGACAGCCCGCGGTAATAAAAAGGTAGGTAAAGGCCTTATTTCTGTTTCGCTCATTACTAAGACTTTAAAATTAAATTTATTTATTGAGGTACTTGTGGTGCAGTGTGATAATGTCTGACTATATACGCGATAGTTGAGGATTTGATTCCCAATCGACAGAATGATGATATTTATATAATTTTCATTTTGTTCTTCTTTCATGTTCTTAATCTGGTAGAAAGACAAAACGTGGCGTTTAGTTCCGCCACTCAACACAAAGTGACTCAGGTGTGAAATTCGAATGGAAAATGGAGAATGGAGAAAATCTTGACACTAGGTTCTCTCTTCCTAACCTGCTATGTTGCCAAAAACGTGAAACTGAATTAAATTTATTTTGTATTTCTAATTTGTATTTCTAATTTTAAATATTATTAATTATTTTAAAAGCCGAAATGCACAAAGCCGTCGGACGTTCCAAAACAAACTAGTCCTGAGGGCAAGGGCGTGTCCGACGCGATGGTAAGGCACGCGCCGGATGTACCTAGAGATTAGAAGGCATTACTGCCGTCTCTCCAAGAGGCTTCGCTGTACACAACGGTATTAGTTGTTACTGGGCAATAAATTGAGATATAGCACTTTGGAAATTAAAAGTATATAGTTTAAGTTTTGTTTTGATTATCTTACCTTATAAGAAATATCTTTTATAGAATTCTTACCTAAAAGTTATTATTAATTGTTAGTCTTTCTTTCTTCGTATATTTTTTTTTGCGTAATTTTTTTGCAATTGCTAAAATGTCTAAATTTATATTGTATTTAAAATTGTAAGTTGCCTATAATAGTATAAAGTGTTTTATATTAATGTCATATGGTTTAAATATGAATTTGAATTTATGATCATCTTTACCGGTTGCCTGTCATGCAATTATGCATGTATTAAAACGTATGTTTTCAAGATTTATTTGGACAAACTTTACTTTTACTATATGACACTTCGTATCTCTTAATGCCTATAGTATTGATTACGTCGTAATAAGCTCCTACATACTTATATTCCAGAATTTTGGTATAAGCAAGTTCACGTTTTTTCCCATATGGCATAGCTGACTTTTCAGAGATAGTCCAGTAAAGGCACTTCGTTCTACACTTTCAGCCCAAGGCAAGATATTGCGCGGTTTAAAAATTAATTAAGTGTAAATTATATTGTTTGTTTGTTTGTATATATGTATCTAATATATTTTTATAACACGTATAAAAATTGGAACGCAGCGCGATTCAAATTATTATAAATTTTTTATACTTTTAGAAAGCGCTTATTCAGGAATAAAAAATCTTTTCTAAGTGTGTGAAAAAAACAAGTCTACAGTCTAGACGGACACACATTCTCCAGCGCCGAACAACCGTAACGGATTAGTTGTAAACTATCGTCTTTCTTGAAAATATTTCACAATACAAGAACACAAGGAAAAAAAGAATTTATCAATTTATTTTCCTTTTGTAACCTTATTTAAAATCTTTATTTTACTAATAGAAAATTGAACGTGACGCTTTGGGTTGCTCTAGCAGAAGTGAACTTAGTCCAAGTTTATAAGTAAACAAAACAGTTTTACAAATTAAAAAAACACGTTAAAAATGCCATTTCCCAGCTAATCTAATCATTTTGATATTAGGATCATATTCAGAAAATATGTTATTGCCTTCAGGTCGATTTCAAGCAAATCGGATGGCCAAAAGTTGTCTCAATGCTGTTGCATAATTTAATAAATTGAAATAAAATCATAGCGCAGTGGAACTGTGTCTAACTGTAATCACGATTGGTTGTGGATCCAATTCCCACTTGCTCAAATGTTCATAATTTAATTACTTTAGTTCCTCCGCTCTGGTGAACAAGATAAAGCGCGGCGTTGAGGTCCGCTTCTCAACAAGCATAGTCCTAAACTCATCCTTTTTTTCTCAAACTACCTTGCTATACGGGAAACTGGAAAAATAAATAAAAAAAAATATTATCGATATATTTCTCGAATCTCCTTTGATCTTATCTATCGAAGGCATTGTGTAATTGATAATAGAACCCAGTGCCGCACTTTATATTTTCATGTCTGATATGAATACGCTACCATCGAGTTCACTCAAAAAAAGTCAAAAAGTCTTCTTAAAGTATATTCCATATTGCATGATGATATTTTATATATGTATTTATATTCTAAAATAAAGAAAACAAACTAACAGCATGTTAAGCAACACTTATCAAATTAGATTAAATTATAAACAAGAATTAAAGCTAATAACCGTATAAAATCTTATAAAAGGTGTTTCTTTATAATTATTATGACAGTAATGTAAAACGCAAGATAACTTCAATGACTAGTGCATCGATAAGTCTCGCGTCGTGCCAAAAAGATAATCCTATCGATTGGTATCGACGTAAGTGCGTAGTAGTACAATTAATTAATATGTCACAATAATGCATGTTCTCGTATTAATTCTATGTGACGGTGTAATCGGTGGGTTTATATAGACATGGCATCAAATATACTTATTGCTCATTAAGTCCAGTTTTTCGGTCACAGGTCAGAATCTAGTGTCAAGATACTCCGTTTTTCACTCTCCGCCCGAAACAGAGATATTGAATGTTAAATGGCGGGACTTAACGTCACGCTTTGGTCTGCTAGAGCGGGGATATTACAATATTTTTTATTATAATCATTCCCCCGAGATGGATAGATCGAACCCGCAAATAACGTTTACGGTCTGATGCTATCCCTTTGCGCCATGCTGGTCTCATAAAACTATTAAATTATAATTACTATTATAGTAACATCTAGTGTTCTTTTCATATAAGTTAGACAAAAATAACTTTACCACCCAATACAGGCATATAAAAACATTGATTGTCGCAAACCGGAACTGCAATGTTTTTCCAGCAAACAGCATATACACGCTTATATTCGAAATCTTCAATGATTTCTCACTGTCAATCCACAACAGAGAGTGCTTTTGTATGTATACGAGTATGTGCATTTGTATAAGAAAAAACGTTTTAATTGCGCACATATTCCTTCTATTTTATGTTATTCTATGTTGGACATGGCAAGTGCAATCGACGATCTAGATGCACATGCAGGTGCTTAGCGTACCATCTGCGCTCCTGACCATTTAGCAAATGTAGCCTGTAATAAAAACGTTTCGAGACACATTATGTGCAATAGTGTTCACGTGATAATATTTTAGTTTTTTTTTAAATTCCCTTTGAGCTTACGTCGATGTCTTTACTACTAAAAGGCACATTCAAATTCATTGAATTAACATAAAAAAAATAGAAATAAGGTAGCATAAATTAGACATGTTAGGTAAAATAATTAATTACTAAGACTTTATTACTAACTTAGACATTGATACTCTATAGTTCTTTTATAACTTTCTAAGAATAATGTGTATTTTTTATTAGTATACTTCATTTATGGTTTTTTTTTAAAGTGTTTTAATGATTATTTTAACATTTTTAATCGTTATTCACACTTAGGGTGAGAAAAGCATTTTTGAAAACGTATAAAAATTTTAACAATAAAAATAAGTTCATAATAATGAGCGTATAAGAATGTCGACGCAGCCGAATGTAGAATGCATGACTTAGCGGTCAGAGAGCTTGGACGGTTACCAAGCGGTGCGGGTTTGAATTCTGCTGCGTTCAAATTTTTATACGTGGTCTAAAAATGTTTTATTGATTTTTATGTAAATCATTTATTCCATTTACTACTCAACATGTAATGTCTTATTTCCTAGCGGAAAGTGAGAATCGGAGTGTCTTGGCACTATGTTATCTGTGACTCTGCCATGCGGGGAAAAGCTGCAACACAAGAATATTAATTCTATATTATGTAAAGTAACACCTTTCGAAATATCTTAAAAATAACAGATCAATTATCAATATACATATTTATTTTCTGTTTCAATGATTAATGAGAAAAAACTTATAACAAAATAGGCTTTAAAAAATAGCTATAAAATAGAGAAAATATATATTACCATAGTAATTTAAGAGGCAAAATTAGCTTATACATAATTAATATCATACTAACTAATCAGCACAGATTATCTTAACAGTATAACTGCCAATAGGCAATTTCAACCAACCACAGATAACAGTAAACACATATATTAATTTAAAATAAACGATGAAGACATTGCAATACGTCAGTCCGAGCATGCACAGGCTGAATTAAATCAACCAGTGTCTGAAAAGAATCACTTCTTGGCACGAATGGACAACAATGCCTGTTATTAAATAAAGAACGGTGATAACGAACGTATAATTTATCGTAATTAATGCGAGACTGTGTGACGGCCGGGGCGTGAGTAAAGCTTTCGTTTCGCGGTAGCTACATATTTACGGGTTCACATTCGTATGTAAGATTACATTGATCGTCGATAACAAGTAAAAGTTATGAGTAATTGATTGTGACTAATTTTTTTTCTCTGTAAGCGGCTATACAATGTTTATACTGAACGTCGCGTGTAGTATAAAGAAAGCGGAAAAGTGACACGACAGGGCAACAAAGTCCCATCTCGGGTGTGGTTGGGTTTGACAAGAGTTTAATTGCATTGTCAGTCGACGCGCGTCTGAGTTCCTTCGTTGTGTAAATATGCAGCGAGTGCTTGTCATTTTTGGGTAAAAATTTTTTTTTATACATTTTTGTTCATTTAGGTTTTGTCTTTGGTAACGGATTTTTAAATATGAAAAGAGATAGGACATAGTTGATCGTTTAGTTTTGGTCCGATTATGATAAATTTGCAAAAGGAAAGTTTAATTGTAAAATTCAAATATATATACTAAAAGTTATTTTATTTCTTCTAGGTTGAGATATTGAATATTATAAAACCTAAGTTATTACATATGTTTAAAAAATATGTAATCTCTGAGTGCGATAAAGTATTATTATTTATTATTATATTAATACCATCCTGGCATATTTCGACTCCCAAGCGGGCCATTTATATATATAAATATAAAATATTTTCATTTCTTACCGCACCTAAGATTTGTCTTAGGTGCGGTAAGAAATGAAAATGGTGACGGAAATCAACGCCGCTCTTTGGAGCGGCGTTGATTTCCGTCACTCATCATGCAATGTCTCAACTTTGGGCGGAAATTGCGCGCGAACGCAATATTCTTGACACAATGTCGTGTCTGACTACCCATTATAGGGGCAAAGCATGTAGCTGAAAATAAATCTACCATATTATAATTACTAATATTTTATATATATATATTATATATATATTTCTAATCATAACGGCAATCGCTAAAGTAAAGTAACACAGCTGCATTATCGTCACGGTACTACTTGTTTGACATAATCTAAATTAGTGTAGAAGATTATTAATGTTTTGTGGAAAAATGTAAAAAGCTTCTTATAATAAAAAATAAGTAATTTTAAAGATAAGCAACTGAGTTCTCAATCATTCCTAACACCTTTTGCATCCAAAGCTGTGTTCGTCTGACAGAATAAAATGCATTACATGCAATTTAATTAACATATGTATCTAATTATTGCTTGCGCTTTTTAACGTTTGCTTATTGACTTTATAGAAGAATAATTGTATATATATATGTATATATATTAGTTAAGCGTGTGAGGCAATGAGTTAAAGTTTTTTCTTTAATTTCACATTCCCTTTAAAAGTAACATTCTTGTTCTAGCAGGTGATAAAGTAAAAATTATAAATATTGTGATAATCATCGCCGCTACAAATTATATCCTAATTCATGGCATAACATTATAAAAAAAACTGTCGTCTTATGCGTGCTTAGCGTTTAGTGTTTTTGTTATGAGAACGTTTATTAAACTGTCTGTGTGTTTCTTTAAAAAGACTTGTCAATATAGTGACCATTTACTTCTACTATAAAACGTACATGATACTCATTATAAAATTACTTACATGCTTTTAATAGAATTTGATTTCCATTCGGAAGAATGATGATTATATTTAAAATAAAAAAAACATAATTAGAAAACGTATAAATTTTTTGACGCAGCAGGATCATTGTACTTAGATACATAATTTTTATGTTTTAAGTTTTACTTAAAGCGCAGATTTTACCTAATATTAATTGTTATTGTCGTATACAACTACTTCAAAAGTAGCAAAATAATTTTAAATTCTTAAAAAAATTTTTTTTTTTGTAATACTTATATTTACATTATATTCTTTAATAAGATTGATTGAATTTAGCTTATTAAGCACCTTAGGTTTCCGCCTTACCGCGCGCCGCAAAAGCGCCTTCAAGACAGCTTTCGTTAGTTAGCGACTGACGTTCCAATGGCTATGTTCGTATAACCGCCGCCGACGTGATACTGTCTTCACACTTCTATCTGATCTTATATGAATGGATGCGTAGGTTAAAAGCTGTTTTACGTATAATAGGGGTTTGTGCTTTTTGATTTATAGCCTCCTGTTCGTTTTGTAGATAGGCTCTTTACTTAGCTTTTACCCGATTATATTAATTTTAAAAGCCATTAAAGCGCAGTGAGGCTGCGTTTGACTGTAAACGCGATCAGTTATAGGTTTGATTTCCACTCGGTGAAATGAATATATTTAAAATATTTTCATTTTTTCGCTCTGGTATCTAAAACAAAGCGCATCGTGGAGTTCTGCCACTCAACACAATTTTTCTCTATTTCAGGTGGACAGTGGAGAACAAATTGACTTAACACAAAGTTCTCTCTGACTGGGTGGTCAGCCGTGCTTGCTATGCATGCATGCTTGCATGCATGCTAGCATGCTATGCGGGAAAAAGCATGGAGCTGCTTCATTTTAATTTTAAATTATATAATAACAAAAATATATCCGTGTAAGCAAATCATTTTTGATTTAAAAATTTCTTTGCTCTTTTAATACAGTTTGTTGACTCAGATCAATTCATATAAATTGTTTGAAATATTTAATTATATGGTCCTTGGAAATACAAGAATAAAACCAAAGGACCAATCTGATGGTTAACTTCTTAATATACCGACCTTTGAACTGTTTTGAACCTGCGATCAACCTAACCCTATTATATACAGAATAAGTTTACACTATACATGAAAGCAAGTTTCTGTATAACCCAAACAGAATTAAGGAAAGAAAACAAAGTACGAAATAATAACGAAAGCTCACAAGCCAACATCTCTTTGCTAATTAGAGTATATTACTTTATTTTATTCCTATTCCACGGCCAAAGGATGCTGACCCTTCTGCCTTGCAGATTACTAATTAAAAAAAATATTTCAGCTTTTACTAGATTAGAATATGATGCCTAGCCAGTCATAAGAAATGTAGGTTCCAGGTTTTAATCAATTCAAATGCTTGTGTCTTACATATTTAAACACACACAATACACTATTATTCAAAATAATGTTGCCTTACGCAATAGCTATAGTTTCAAATCTTGGTAACTATTGTTTTAATGGTAATTTATGGTTACCAGTTTAATACTTTATTAATTACTTGTAGCCCGCTCCCGGCTTTGCTTGCGTAAACTATATGACTAAATTATTTACTTTTTTTGCCCGGCCGCGTTCACACTTAAATCACAAACTTTGGTCAAATTTATAATTTAAATGCTTGTAACTTCTTTGTTTATGAACCGATTAAAATAAAATAAATACTAAAAGTTAAGGAAACTTTACCACAATACAATATTAAAAATTTGTAAAAATCTATTTACAGAGATGTTAACAACAAAAATAATAAAGCGTATATGAATTTTGACGTAGCCGGATGTAGCGATAGCTTAGCGATCTGAGCGCTTAGACGGTTTTCAAGAGGCGCGGCGTCGAATCCCGCTGCGTTCAAATTTTTATACGTTTTCTAAATATTTTTTTCTGTGTCCTAAGTATGTGAATAAGACATTTAAAATGTTATAAACATTAATCACCCAATTTGAACGGTGTAAAAACGGTGGTGTGTTTTGATTGTAACTCAAATGTTCTATCGTTTTGCATAGAATGAATCACGAAACGCTTCGCACGTACAGAACAGGCAACAGAGAACCGTCCTGATTTAATAAAATCGAAGAGCATAGACGAGCCCGGGACGCAGATCCCGAACCGCCGTCGCTCCTGAAACTGTATATTGCCTAGTATTCCCTATACATTGCCCGCTTTCAATATTTTAACAAACTATTTTTATTGGTAAAAGCAACACTATTATACGAGTTAATAGCTCTAGTTATTTGAATTCAGTTCAAGCAGAGTCATAATGGCTATTCACGAATGCAAACCTCTATCAAACAAGCAGCTCCAGCAAACGAAAACTTATAAAAATTTGAACGCAGCAGGATTAGAAACCGCGCCTCTTGAACGGTTTCGATACGTTTTCTAAAAATGTTTTTCAATTTTCTAAGTGTGAATAACACTTTAAAATGTTAAAAACAGTGTAATGCTTTTGCTTTTTTTGTATTTATGCCTACTTATTGTGATAGACATTTAGTTACTAAAGAGTCGCTATTCGCATCGCACACATTAACGTCGTGTTCTATATATTGTAATATAAATATTTAATCAAAATTGCCTTTTTATCCTTGACAGCAAAGGCTAGGCAAATATTAAAAATATATATTAACAAATTTAAAGATAATTAAGTTATGAATAATAAATTCTTAAAAATTATCATTTCAAAACAATGCATCTCCATGCGATTTAATCACAGAAACTACGTAAATATCCTAGAAATGACCAGACACTTCATTCCCCTTTCGGCCCGAATCCGAGACATTGTGTGTGGATTGACGGAACTCAATGTCGCATTTTGTCTTGTCACCAGAGCGGCGACATGAAAATAATTAATATATACAATACAATACATTCCAGCGAGTGGGAATCGTACCCACAATCATCGCGTATATAGTCAGATGATGTCCCATGGTGGGTTATTTCTTTATATTTCAAAGTATTAGGATATTTAATGTAGTTATTTTACCGATAAGAGTATTAAGAAAAGTCAATTGTAACATTAAAATAATCAACGCAGAATAAAGTTCTTCCTCAAACGTAAAATTAACCAGAATAACCGGTAAAATGAGAATTTTGTTTCTAAAAATCTTTTTTTCTAAAAATATCACATTAGAAATAGAAAAGAGAAATGTAACAGGTGCAAGATGCAAGTACTTGGAAGTTGGAACAATATCGTGCTGTAGACGGGAGAGGAGGCTAAGGTCGCGCGTGCGGCCTCTCCGGTCGTTTCGCGCATGCGTCGTGACCGTGCGCGCGCGCTCGTCACGCGCGGCTGTGCCTGCGCCGTCGCACTATTTTATCGCATTAATTATTTGGAAAAGGTACCCTTTTGGATGGTGCATTCTTGCCAGGTTGTCAGGTGTGGGAACTGTTGAAATTATGTTTTGAAGCTTAATATTATGGTTTACTAGTTCAGTAGAAAAAATATGAAAACGTATGGAGTTAAAGTCAAGGCAATTCAAAATGTTGCTTACATCGATACAGTATTTGTCTCATAAAAACATTGTATAGATAATAATTGAAAACATATAAATACTAATGACCCGCTCGCGGCATCGCCTGTGTGAACTATAGCTGTTTCGTATTTTCGACGGCCTTTTCGTAAAACAATGAAACTTCTGAAAAAACTAAAAAATTAGAGATAAAGTAGCCTATGTTCATCCCAAAAGTATCTCCACATAACATTTTATCACAATCGGTTTAGAGGTTTGGACGTGATGACGTCACAGACAGACAGACAGACAAAATTACTTTCGCATTTATAATATTAGTTTATAATATAAATTTATTATTATTATTAGCTTTCATCTTCAAATATACATAAGGTGTATTCGTCACGTATGGAGAAATGCAAATCTCTATATTGTAAATGAAATTTTTCAATTGACGCATTAAACCTGTGCCTACTGCCTAGAAATATTTAAAACTTACGCACAAATATAATAAAAATCACCCAATTTGATGCCCTCCACGCATTTAGATAGAAAATGGAGATATAAAACAATTAAGTTATCGGAAAACAAAGTATGGATAACGATGGTATCTTTTGAGAATTATGAAGTTGCCTGCTGACGTTATCTGACGCGTAAATTGCGTGCAGTAAACACTACATGGTGTAGATGCGTTGATATAAAAGTATTGCTACATTAAACTGTGTTGGCTTAAATCTTAGTCAATATGTAATCTTCTGCTTGCAGCTCTGCCTCTGCGATTAAATATTTAAATTACACTATAAGTGTGCTATAAGCCTGGCCATTGGCGAAGTGGTGCAGTGGAACAGTGTCGAACTGTGAACGTGGTCACAGATTTGATTAGAACTCGTGTAATTGAAGCACGGCGCTGAGTTCCGCCACTCAACATGCAATGTTTCAAATTAGAGCGAGCAGCGCAGAACGCAGACTTGACACTAGCTTAGCTTTGCTCACGACGCTTATATATGCAACTGTTTTTTATTCCACTATTATTAAATAACTGTAAAAATTTTACTTTCAAGTTCATAAATTTAAATATTTTCAAATGTGGCATGTTTTTACTAATCAAAACTAAAAATGATTTCTTGGAATAAACGATATATAATTCCAATAATAGCCAAAAATGATCTATTGGTGAATCGTTACTAGCTGTTTCCAATTTAAAAGTAATTGCTCATTGGATGGGAAATAAGCCCCAAAACGTCATTTCTGTAGACAACAACGGTACCATGATGTCATAACAATATATATAAAGTTAATTATATATTTTGTAAAAATATAAAGACTTAATTAAATGCATATTCTTATAACGAGCTGTAAACGTGTTTGTAGTTTAATATTAATGTCATGTTATATTTATGTAACTTCATCTCTAGATATTTATGGTCCTGGACGAAAGCTGAATGTAAATATTAGATGTCACTCGATATAAAATTTTCATTGCCTCTTAAACTTTATTACCAAAACAAACATTGTAATTAATAAATGTGTATTATTTCTCGTTCACTTAATGTTATATTTCATCTATTGTACATATGTATTTTTTATTTATTTGACGAAAATTATGTAAATATTGAATGAATATTTTTACCAGCATTTCTCGACCATAGATTGGCGAATATTTGGTTAGGCATATTTAGAAAACGTATAAAATTTTGAACGCTGCGGGATTCGAACCCGCGCCTCTTGGAAACCGTCCAAGCGCTCTGACTGGTAAGCCAATGTTTCCAAGAGGCGCACATGAGAGGCTGATTGATCCTTGAAAAAGTACTGCCAACCGCACCATAATCAAAAAGTAGATATCATTCCGCTTTTTTCATTTAAATCTTTTCTTGTCCGCAAGACGCAGGTTATATATTTAATTCCTAATTGACATTCTCATAAATTGTAATACGATATATTTGATAAATGTTGTTTAAAAAGTACTCAACATGTAAGTGTTTTTAATTTTACTATGAATTGCAGGTGCAAAATATGGCACTCCTTTTGAAATATGATCGTAAAGCTAGATATAAAATTTAATGAAACTGTAATTATAAAAGCATCGTACATATCATACATATGTTTTTATTTGATTTATCTAACAATAACTTTGCTTACAAAGTAAAATGAGTAATTACTAAGTATTTAGAAAGTCGAGTCCATCGTAGCGCAGTGGGGCAGCGTCTAAATGTTAATGCGATTGGTTGTGAGTTCGATCCCCACTCGGAACAATGAATATATATACAAAATATTTATATTTCATGAAACGCATCTGTCTGTCTGGTATAAGACAAAGCGCAATGCTGAGTTCCACCGAGCCCGCGAGAAAGTGGAGAACGGAGTGTAATGATACTAGGTTCTTTCTGATTTCCCTGCTGTGCGAAAAGCTTGAAGGTGAAAAATACATTTTTGCTTGTTTTTTCTATCTTGATGCTTTATGCCAGACTAGAACAGTGACTGGGGAGTAAGACCAGTACTAGCTTTATGACTTTCTGTACCGCTGACTGGTAAGGTATTGCCAGTGAGTATGACAATGGATAAATAGAAAAGCTAGAAAATAGTTTGGAGAAACCTTGGATTCGTTTTATGTAAATACCTTAATGTTATTATGTAAATTTCTTTAATTCTCTTGTATAAACAATTTAAAAAAAAAATCACCGAACACTTGTCATTTCAATAGCAATGTCTAGCAATGGCAATGTCATTACTTATTGTATTATTGAATATAGAATTGGGATCGCTGAAATGATTTTGGAAAAATAAGTAGGCTATTATGACTTATACTGTCTTTTCACCGAAAGTCTCCTTCCCATATGTTCTCTATACAAATTAATTTGCCCAACTGCCAGGATCATTACTAAACAAGTGAACTGAAGTTATATAATTTGCCAATCTTAACTTTCTGCTCATCCTAATCCCTTCAGGTATTCTGGTGGCGAAACTCACAGTCACACTTTTTCAAGCCTAGGGTGACGGTTTATTTTTAATATTTCTCAAAGTGAAAAAGAATCAATTAATATGTCATGCACTGTTACACGCTTCTGAACTGTATGCAATATTGAATTTATTTAAAGAAATCTCCTACTAGTTTCCAGTACTAAATGTAATCTAAAATGTTTAATTTTTAATAATAGATTGATTTTCACAAACAATTTTTTTTTTAAAATACAATAAGAACACATAAAGTCTCATCAAACATTGATTATAATCATAAAGCCATAAGTACCCTATTACATAATTTTTTATTAATTTTCCTATTAAGCTTGTACCTATCTACAATACAAAACAACATATTAAGAATAAGTAATATGGTGACCCTAGTTTTTAACCGTTTTATTACCGGGGCTATCGGAAAACAGTACAATATTTTACATATCGAGGCTAAAATAGAAATGCGCATACATTATCTCAAGAACAATGGCGTATAAAAATGGCATAAAATGTACAGAATGTCATCTAAGTTTTTGATTAAATTAAATTTAATATTTGCCCATTTCATTTTGTTATTTATAATGCACATAAAGTGCAAGGTTTCGTAACGAGTAGTTTAAGATTTAGAACTAAATTACTGATTGTGGCGCAATGACACAGTGCCTAACTGTATACGCAATGGTAGTGAATTCGATTCCCACTTAGTGAAGTTATAGTATTCGAATTTTTTTTTCCAGTCTATTGATAGGGCTTTATTAGGTTCTATGCGTCGTTCATTATAATGGCCTAAAAAGTGGAGAACATAACTTCATAAAACTTGTTCTTTTTGCTTATCCTGATGTGTGCTGGAGAAACGTACGGTAAAAAATAAATAAATTTTCAACAATTTTCTTTTTTTATATTGAACCAAGGTGTTGTGAAAATAAATTTGCCTCCAAATTAACACACTTTAGCCGATTATGGATAACCAATTCACGAATATACATTTTATTTTTATCATCCCACTAAATATATTTTAACATTTTTAAAGTGTTATTCAAACACTAAGGAAATTGAAACAAAACGACAACGTATATAAATTTGAACGCAACGGGATTTGAACCGCCTCTTAGCAACATACGGTAACAATAAAAAATAATCGTAGAATAATCTTGGTTATAGAATATAAAGAATAGAATAACCTTGGGTAGCAGAAATAGAATAATATTAAGTGGCATAAATTTGTGAAAATCTTACTAGAGAGTTGCTAACAACAAACATAAGTTGTAATAAGCGTATAAGAATTTTGACGTAGCCGGATGTAGAACGCATAGCTTAGCGGTTAGAGCGCTTGGACGGTTAGCAACAGGCGCGGGATCAAATTCCCCTGCGTTAATTTTATTATAACTTGCATAAAAATGTTAATCTAATATATTTTTTGTATTATTATACTTTAATTAAAAACAGTAAATAAATTATACTTGTGTACTATTTCCATGAATACACACAAACCTTTTCTATATATATCTATGACTGTTACAACAAACTAAACCCTATACATAATGTAGTTAGCTTAGGTATGATTACTGGAGGCAAAATCTTGTAGGCCGGCGGAATGGCCACAAAGTGGAAGCTTACAGGTAAAGCAAATAGCCTGCAGCGTTGTACGGCTAACGATATATTATTTAAACTACAAGTAAAATACTATTAGGTACAGTATTTATTAAAGATACTGCAACTCACCGGCGTTCACATCATAATATTTTATTCTTAAACTATTAGAAACCACTGTTTTCATATACTTTTATAGGGGAAGTTCGTATTAAATGTTATATACCTATTTATTTAGCGTCTTGACGCTAAATTCTTGAATGACATTGAGTTTTGAATGGCGAAACTCAACGCCGGGCTTTGTCTTAAGTACCAGGTCGGTTATACATATACTTGATATTATTCTGTAAATAATATTAATGTATTTTATCACGTTGAGAATTATAAAAAAGAGGTTCTTAGCAAGACAAACGTTAAATACGGATTAATAGATATATTCATTACTAGAAACTGCTTTAGTGCCTTCGATAACGCTTTGGTAATTTAGTAAATTTAGTATATTGACGACCTCTTGGAATTTTGACCTTCGCCTTCTTCCTCTAAACTGAACTGTGTTAAACATCTTTTAGGTCTTTTATATCTATCTATCTATATATATTTTATATCGGTCTATAACACATAAAAGTATTATCAAAATCGGTATTAAAAAAGCGCTAGTAGAAGTTTCTTTCTTTCTACTTGAAGTAGTTTTTTTCAGTGATTACGTATGAGATTAATAAGAATGCACTAAACTCGTAAGCAATAAACTATAGTTGATACTGTTATATTATACTAGGACTTTCAACAAAATATTTATTTTATTTTGTGTGTGTATTTTATTGTTTTTCTATAACTAATGTATACAGTAATTTACACAATGTATAATACGTCTTACTAACTAATAATATACTTATATGACGAATTGATTTAAACTAACTAATATAATAACAGCGAAATTGTAAAACATTATTGTTTGACCATATTTTTTGTTTGAATACGCGAACCCTGTACTTTATTTAGCTAACCCGATGGTTGTTTTTATACGACATGTGATAAAATTCAAGGTAATAAGTATCTAATAGTCTAACTAACGCTATTTTTTATATATATATATATATATATATATATATATATATATATTATTTAATTCAATAGTTCTTATAAGAGTTTATATCATGTACTAAATAGTCAATTAAAAAAAATCGTTTACATAATACTGTTACATAATACTGACTACCCCACTAAATATAATGATTTTAGCTAAAGAAAATACTATTTTAGTTACTTCCTTAACTTTGTCATATGTGACCAGCCTTTGGAAAAGAAAATTGTCTATGGACCTTCCGCTTGTTGGAAGACGTTAGCTGTACAGTCATAATTTATATTGTAAAATATCAAATTAACAGAGTTTAAAAGATGTATATGTAAAAAAAAGTACTGCATTAAAAAAATCTGCCACTCAACACGCAATGTCTCGATTTTGGCCGACAAATAAAGAACGGAGTCCTGACACTAAGTTCTCTCTGACTACCGTGCTATGATGGAAACTTTTTAATTTAAAATTTAATTATCAATATTGACAATATAATTATTTAATATACAATTATAAATCAATTTCTTCACTGCAAAACTTCTCCACGCCGTCCAAAACTTGATACAAACATAAGTACACATAAACAGTCGTTCCCAAACTTCAAAGGTACGTTATTGCGTTTACATAACATCACGTTTAATCAGTCACGTAGCTGCGTAGCGCGTAGGTCTACGACCGGGTATTGAACCCAGCCGAAATCATTCCCGTCTGAACTCACCTCACCCCGTCTCCGAAAGTGTGCATTGCACTCTTATATAAATACCTAACATAACACTTGTAAAGTTCTTGCTTTATGCAGCCATTAATTTACTTTTAAATTACACTTTGCCTGCGGCAGACTAAATAGTAAATAAAAACGAAAAATTAATTAATAATGTTTGTAGCAAAACAAGGGATAGGTCATGTTTGTGACTGTCGACTAGACATTTTACTATTGAATTGTTTTTATTGAAACTATTTGACAAATACATTTCTCTATTGTTTTTTTAAAAGAACGAAAATCTTTAAAAACATTGAATTACGTATAGAGTATTTTAATAAAATATCGGTAATAATAACTTATGCTATAACGTTAAATTTTCTGATGGATACTAAATGGATCAAAATAAAGCCACTGTTGAATGAAACTTATTCCTCACCTATTACAGTAGAAAACCTTAGACGGTTTATATTTTAAACCTAGTTTTCTATATATTAAGTAGCGCGTAAAATTTGAATTTGAAATCTTATTATATGTTAAAGTTTGATTAAAATTGACATTTGTTAAATTTAAAGATTTTATTGTGTGAAAAAGAGTTATTCACGCAGCGTTATCAATATATTATTTACAGCTTCACGGTTTTTTGTCTGCGTCAGTGAGAGCCTAGTATCAAGATACTAGAGTTCGAGACATTGTAACACACTACGCGTCACTCAACAGATTGGCGGACCTCGACGCAGAGCTTTGTCTTCCACCAGAGCAAAGAAATGAAAATAATTTAAATACAATCATTCCAC
Organism: Podotricha telesiphe; assembly: GCA_038994665.1. Lineage (NCBI taxonomy): Eukaryota > Metazoa > Arthropoda > Insecta > Lepidoptera > Nymphalidae > Podotricha > Podotricha telesiphe. The sequence continues at coordinate 474,959 of JAOYRR010000166.1, read as the reverse complement.
CGAGTGGGGATCGAACCCATAACCAACAAGAATGAAAACCTCTTAGACGGCTAAATGCCTAGCCTCTTAAACGGTGCTTGGTACCGTAAACGGTACATATTCAATAACTTGGTACTTGTATTACTTTTTTAAAATAAAATTGTACATACAATGTTACAGATACTTATAATAATACAATGTATTTTTATTTAAATTACTACATTTATATTTATACATATGTAAAAGTTGCGCGAAAGTACAAGCTGGCACTCTTAACTTAACTTTATCCACAATAACACTGAACTTGAATATGCCGGATGCTACAAATGCTTATAGCGAATAATACAACTCGTTTTCTGTTTCATTTCATTGAAATATAAATCAAATTAAATATGAATGCGCACTTCTTAGACATTATTTCATACATCGTCCTTTATGTATATCGCAATTAGTGTGTCCTACTGAACGCTATAGTTGTAGATTCAAATGCAAGTAGGGACAGTTTTTATATAAATGTAATATTTTTTTATTTATTTTCTTATAAACGGGTTTCGAACAACGAGCGCAAAAATAATTACATAACACCTTTAATTAGAAAGTGTTGAATTAAAACTGAATACTGTTTTACTTAATAACTACACTGCACAATCTTTAACCTGGAAATGTAAAACATATTTATTTGAGTGACTAAATATTTATTTAAATATATACTTTATTATAGCGTGTCGTGTCTGTCACGCAAGAGACAGTATTAAGTTTATATATATATATATACGCATTTAGCTTCACACTTTTTCCCCTATAGCTGAGTAGTCATAGTCGACTGAATGGCGTTTTGAATGACGGAACTCAACGCCGCGATTTGTCTTATACGAAGAAAAGAAAATAATATTTAAAAATAATCAATACTCCGATAGGGCATTGAACCCACAACCAATCGTGGTTACAGTCAAACGCTGTCCCACTGCGCCCCTATGGCCTCATGATTACATATGTGTATTTATATTTCAAACCAAGACGTTCCGCTTTACTAGTTAGACAAAATACAACATTGTGTTGCAACACCCTACAACCAAAATTCTTTAGTTAACGGAGAGTGGAGAGCGTAAAATTACGTTACTAATTTTTAGAAAATCGAAATTTACAGGTCGATTACAACATTAAACGAAAACAATCTAATTCAACATTATATAATGAATGTAGTATTCAAGGCAGAATGATAACCAATTTTGACAAATTTTATATTTATTAAATGATTTAGTAAATAGTTTTGAAAGTAGGTATTTATATTAGTTAATAGGCTTGTCTTAAAGTCTTATGCGCTATGAACAAAGGAAAACTAAAAATCAATCTACCAAGGAACAAATTTCATATTATATACGTTTTTTAATTAATTACAATTCTTTTAAGTAAATAAATAATTTTTAAGTAAATTTGAAGTCACGTCAATTAAAACAATGTGAATTTCAAAATAAATTGGTGCAGTCTCGTCCGTGGCTACAATCGCCAATATGTTGAAACCAAAACGTAATACACAAGTATGACAATGTTTCCAACGAAACATAGGATTCGAAGTTATCGATTTTGCGGTCTAATTGTTCATTTTTATCAAGGCGAGCCTGGGGCATGATAGATTATCCTTTGGCTTCCTTTTTCGTTTAGAGAGCGTCGACCGGCGGTGGGGGCGTGGGGTGGCTCCGACGTCATTGCCCTGTCAACTGAACAATACTAAGCAGACTACGTTACGATAGAAGTAGGTGCTAAATAAAGAGTTCGACGAACCAACTTGCACCAACTTGCACTACTAATCTGATGCTAATCGCTCTTTGTATTATGGCGACGAATTGCCTTAGTCTTGGAAAATAATAAAAGGGTATGAAAAGTGAAGTGTCATTCTTTATATATATTTACTTCTCACTTAAATATACATACATTTTGCCAAATAATATGAAATAAAAGATTTTTAGTTTCTGATTGTACATCCCTAACGTATTATGTCTCTTCCAGTGAACGCGTAACATATTACTTAGCTACATATCTTCTATATATATGAATAAAATTGAAATGTATGTCTGTAATACTGAAATATAATTTATCTGGACGAAATGAACTTTTCACAATACTAATATTTTATATGTATAGTAATGTAGTGTAGAAAATCTTTGTCATAAATATTTTAGCTGAGCATTTATTTAAAACATTCAAGAATCATATGACTGCATTTGATTCTCAATAATGGCTGACAAAAAGTTTTGTAAAAAAACAGTAAATACCATTGTATATATCTTATAGCCTTATAATATAGTTTTTGTACTTTTTTTTACATTTAAACAATTTTATAATTTATAAAATAATTATCATCATTGATGTAATGATAAGACATAATCAATATATCTATATTGAATATATAATATGTATATTTATCAAATTATAGGACAGAAAGACAAGAAAGCAAAACTAAAATTTAGGGAGCACTACGAGAGATTTAAAAAATGGATCAAAGTTGTAAGCGAGAACTAGTCGTAAATAAAATATTGATGTATGTGACTAACTCCAAACGCACATAATATGCCAGTTCTATTATAATTTGTCTCGTTGCAATTAATTGACGTTTAACTAGTGACACTAGATAGAAATAGCTTAAATGAAGGACTTAATACAAACCGACAAACAATTAAATAGAAGTGACGAGTAATTAATTAAGGCTTTATGTTAATTTAGTTAACGAGTAGCAGATGGAGGGTGCAATGAGGCGGCGCGAGGGAACTCATAATAATATAATGTCTAGACCGATGCATGCGTCACCCCCCTTTCTCACGCAACGAGCTTTGAAAATAACCGCGTTCATATTATTTATATGCGCCACTACTTCTTATCTAATGAACTAACACGAAAATCGATGACAAAAATGAAATAGCCTTTCTCACGCAGGTAATACTGACTGCAAAATCGAACAGATTTAATATAAGTTTTTGCCGCATTCGAAATTGCAGTAATATAATTAACGCACGTAAGTGCTCGTCGTCGTAGCTATTACTGTGTACGTGTACGTCAAAAGATGTTAAAGCACCATTGTTTGTACGAAAGAGTAGACAAACCCCCGTGCGTCATAACAAATTTCTGGAGCTCTAGCTTAGTTCGGGCCCAAGGGAGGGGGGCGCCCACCTCCTCAATTTCCCACGCAACGACCTTTGCGCCTCGCCGATGCACTTTGACAGCCTTTACTAATTCAATAGATGGACGTTCTAGATTACACTTTTCTTTGTTTAATAAAATCCTCAATATACTGTGCAATATATGTTTGTAATGCAGTGCAATTCTGTCTATATCGACGTAATGTAACAGTAGGTTGATTCATTTTGTTCCTTTGTTTCTTTGTGTAAAATATATTTATGCCATAGGAATTTAAACAAATGTAGGTACGGTTTATTATAACCTAATGAACAATATTAATACAGATATTATCCCTCAAATATAAGTATAACACATTCAAAAGTTACATACATAATTACGTTTCGAACACTTTACAGAAGTAGACAGTATACCAGTACAATCTAAAATATTATCTCGAATACCAAAATATACGCAATTAAAATAATTATATTCAAAATATATAAAAAAATTGCGAACACCAAACATAAACAAAAAAGAATATCAATATATTATATAACTTCTATGTACACATAACAGTATACATATGTATATAAGCGAATGCCAAAACCAATTTCATTAAGCTGAGTAAATTTCAGGGCTTTAACCTTCTTAAAACATCTCGTCTGTACCGCAAGGGGTGAATTAGACCCTGCATAGGAACGAGTAAGACGGGAATTTCGTCAGTGCAGCGTTTAAAAGCATTGAGGCACCAAACCATAAATGAAGGCTTGAACGACAGGAGTGGGTGGAGGGGAGGTGTGGGGGGCAGCTTGTTTTGGTCTGTTTGGCCCTGCGACGGGCTCCACAAAGACGTCGACCGATCCGCACACTAATTCAACTGAGATCGATAGTGCACCCAGCCAATGCGCCCTTTTACGCCCACATTATAATCGGCCGATAATTAAATGTTTTTCCAACGTAGTTGGGTTTTGACTTATGAATATTTGTTATTTACGCAAACTACGCATTTCGCTTTATAAAATTACACTTCCATTATACCATTAAGTACTTATAAAGTGCTTAAGTCTTTGTTTAAAGATTATCAGGAGCATTACTGTTTACTGCACATCTCTCCCTTTTCGGGAGCAAGGCACAGTGAACCTAGTGTTAAGAAGCTCTGTTCTCCAGTTTTCAGTCCTTTTTAGAAACTAGATGCCACTCTCTGTTTCACCAGTCTGTAGAAATTAGAATTATATTTATTAATCAGCTTAAAGCTTTTACCAGATAGTAAGGTAGATAAAACCAAGTGTCAAGATACCCCGTTCTTCAATTGCCACAATTGTGACTACAGCGGAAAACTGAGAATAATATCATATAATAATATTACATTATATATATCAGTATCTCCAAGTGAGGATCGAACCTACGACAAACACGTGAACCATACTTAGATATTTCACAACGGTGTCGCAACCATATAAATTAATATTCTTGATTCATATTTAATATGAAATGCTTCAATCTTCAGTATAAAATATACTTCTTTCAGTATTAAAATACAATATAAACTAAAACAAATATTATGTTAATGAACTCGATATAATTAGAATTTCATGCTTTCATTTCAAACTTAACATAACACTAGTTAGTTATATGAAAACAAGTTTGAATTAAAATAACAAACGCTAAACGAAGCAAACGAAAGTGTTTTACTCCACCAGATTCATTTCATAGCAAAACTTCTGAACGACCTTCGAGGTGCAACTTTTCAATTTATTTTAAAGATGGCGCCCCTCAACGTCTTAAGAAATTTGCATAATACTTAATTCAGATGCTCTGAGATAGATAAAAAGAGCACGAAGCTAAGAGGTTTTAAGAAGATTCATTTTCTCATTCCATTAATCTTGTTAAACAATATAAATATGTTATATTTCATACATTCATAATTAAATAGTTAAAAGAGAGGTTTTTGTTTAAAACAAATTAATAATTAAAAAGTTGAATGAGATTGTAGATCGAGTTTCACCACTATGCCCTTACATTTTCTATAGTATCTGTTGTATCTACCTTTTAGACACAATAATCAACAGTCCAGAATTGTAACTTTAAATAAAATCAACAAAATCTTATATTTATAAACTATTCGAGTACCGTCGGAAATTCTTAAGGAAAACGTTTCATAGTGTTACTTTATTCGAACAGTCCATGAGTCCAGAATGGAGTATTGGCTCAGAAGTAATACAGAATGCGATAGCGTTAGGTCTCGAAATTGAAATCCACAACAAAGGGACGTCAAAGAAACTAGTAAGTGCACGCGGCATAAAGACCGACGTTGCAGGGAACTGAGGAGCCTCGTGCGTCCATCTCCCCCTAGGGGGGCGCCGAAAGTGAGGGAGTCTCACACCCGAAGATGCATCGAGTTTCTGGCCGAAACCGCACCGCCCCTTGTAATGAGTTTGCACCTTTATGCATTCTGCCAATTAAGTACTATTTCTGTTTGTTGTATTAAATCGACACAGACTAATTAGTGTTGCAAATCTCCAGTGTATTTTAGTATTTTGGAACTTGTACGTGTATGTGAAAGCTGCTATATATTTGAAGTTTTATCGTTAATACGTTCAATTGTAGGTACATGTACCTATATTACGTTAGAAGCGAAATGTTTTTATTTATTTTAGTATAAGTATCTCTTTACTTATTTTGCTGTATGCAACTAAGTAAAAAGCTTAGAATTTATTTTAAATGAATTACAAGAAATAGTTTTAACAGTTGCATAAGGGTTCACATTTGAAGTTTAAACGCCTTACAGATGCCAAGCACATACAAGGTATCCTGAAAGCCTGCCCCTATGATGTATTTGCTGGAAATACCTACCTGTACAATACAGTCACGACATGCCCGTGCACCGATAAATCGCATTATAGCCCACGTGAAGCGAATACATTTTTAATCTTGTTTCCTTTATATTATCTTGGTAAGATAAGCACTTGTCTATTGCAAATTGATCTACTGTAACTTGTAACCTTTCACAATAATACAGTACTTATCGAAAGTTAACACATACATGTATATATAACACATTTAGTGTAGATAATACACATACAAATATTTACATAAAACATTAAAACCAGCATATTTTGTAAGCAGCAACTTTTTAGCATATTAAAAACGTGTATTCTCCTCCACTCATTACAAAATAAACAGAGGAAGGCTGCAAATTAGGAAACGTGTTAATAAACTCCGACGTACGAAGAGCACAATAAACTTACCAAAAAACGAATAGGACGTACCGCAAATATTAATAACGCTCGTGCTGCCATCCATAGCTCTTTTCATTCGGTACGAGCCCTGCATGCTGTGTCAAAGCACGTAATTAGTATTTAGGAAGGTGGTAAGAAAGGCGAGGTCGTGGGCCAGACGTCGGGTATCGATCGAGCGACCTGCCCCACGCTCTGCCTGCCTCCCCCTGGTGGGAGTTGGGCGCCACGCACATCGAGCCACCAATTGACACACTTAAGGTAATACTTGGCACTTACGACGTTGCCTTCTTTGCAGTTAGCCAAACGACGCTAGTTGCTCTAAGCTTAGTTTTGAAATCCCAACATTACTGCCAAATGCAACCAACCCTGATTATATAAATGTATGTATACATATGTACGTTTGTATAACAGCTCTACACAAAGAAGTAAAACTAAAGGTTTCATTAAATATATTTTTTAGTTTATTATTTTCGACTACTTGGTACAAAGCTGGCAGAAATAGCTGAAAGTTACAAAAGCTCGACCCAGTTGGCTTTGAGCCCGCCTCTGGGTCGTACCAGCATACGTAGAAATAAATACATTACTTAACCTTGAAATTGTTTAAATCAAATAACTTTCTCATAAAGTCTGTCTGTCACAAGGTTTGTCGTTAACAAAATCGCCTGAAATATATATACGTGTCGTCACATTGTATATCAGACATCAAAATTTCTTAAATATAATATATATAATATTTAAATTGCCTACTACTTAGTTGTAGGTAGGAATTAAGTCAATTATAATTACATATTGCCTTTGCCTGATGTTATTACTGTGGTATTCAAATTATTCTTAATTCATATCAGTAATATAGATTTAACTTATGCACAAGTTATAAGTATTAATTATAAAAATACAATATATAAGATAAATTATCTAATCTACAATAAAAACTTGACATTTAAAACTACATAAACTATAATTTTAATTATTTACATATCCAACTCGTCTCTTATACAAAAACAATTTCCGGGAAAGGAATTAGGAGGGAAAATAAGCAGAGCACGCAGATTGTCCGAGGCAACGTCGGTGCACTTTGGAGCTCTTGGGGGGAGAGTTCGGGGAGGGGGTGGGTGTAGCAAAATCACCCGCAATCATTTATACCCGAACTGCCTGTAGAATTACTAGCTGTCACTAAACTCTACGAATTTCTCAGCTACGTCCAACATCGCGGCTCTGGTTAGAAGCAAATAAAACAAAGCTTGTGTAAGCAAGCAATGTACACGTACCTTAGTGGGGTCTCCTTTCAAAATGGTTTCGAATATAACAAGACGAGAATGCTGCACATTTCGCTTCCTGTATAATATATTGTAGAGCATTTTCTCGACGTATCGTATAGAGTGCGTCATGTACCTACGATAATTAACTATTTCAAATTGTATATACGTAGGTGATATATGAAGGGTAACAAAAGACATTTGTATTTTTTAGACTAGCATTAGCTATATCTATAAATATAATAGAAATGTAACTGATCGTTGTCTGTACATGGAAGATATATGAAAGTATAAGTGGCATTTACCAATATAATAGAACACAAAACGATGATTTTTAATTCATGATTTTTTTCTTTTCTGTTTGTGTTTGTTTGTTCGTTTGTCTCAAAATCTCAGAATCTGTACCGATTTAAATGCAGTTTTGACTATTGTATTGTGGTCTTTCCTTAACATTAAGTATTTATTTCGTTTCAATTGGTTCATAAACAAATAAGTTAAAACCATTTAAATTATAAATTTAAGCAAAGTTTGTGATTTAAGTGAGAACGCGGACGAGCGAAAAAACGATATAGTTTAGTCAATAATTTCTAGGCAAAGAAAGTAGTTACGTCAACATGTTTACGTATAGTTTACGCAGGCGACGCCGCGAGCAGGTCGCTAGTTCTTAATATTTTCCTTACTTTTACACAATAAATATACATAAATTAACAGCATTAATATTAAAATGTTTTGGCGGTAAAATTGCTTTAGCATTTTAAAGAAGTAAGATAATGTTCTTTTAAACACAGATATTATAGCGAAAAATACTTATCATAAATTTGACACAATAAATCTTGAAACACTTTACAATAACTTGAACAATATTTAAGAACAATTACTCTATTTTGACTATAGAATATGAATATGCAAGCTACTTATTAAAAAAAGAATTGTACAATAATAATATAGTAAAGTCAATATATTTCGGACGCAAATTCAATTAGCAGTATAAGACACTGCGCTAGTGTTACAGCTAGCTATACACGCCACGTGAGATGCGACGCTATTCGTGTCAGGAGCCTGTATCCGTGACCCAGTTGCCAACACCCCCTCCCTTCTCGGGTTCCGTATATTTTGGTCTAGGTTATGTCATCTACTTGCAAAATATTAGGTTTTGAGTTGATAATGCTTAATAATAATAGCACTTGATAGTAAGTATTGTTAGTTTTAGGATTGAAACCTACCTTTGTTAGATTTCCTTTCTTTATTTCTATTACTTATTTAGAAGTTATATTTAAAAAACGGTTTTAAATATTTTTATAAGAAATAGTAGCAAGGTTGAAAAATGTTTCATCGTATACGTGATAGTCCTAGGTTCCATCAAAATCAATTATAGTCCCTCGGTCAAAATAAAACACGCCCGGTATTAGGGAACATTACCCAAAATACAATGGCTCTAAAATTAGCAGAAAGTGGAGAACAGGTTAACAAAACCCAATACCCCAAGATAACCTACCCCAATAAAATGACTGGTTTAAAGTAAAATATATGCCAAATTAAAACACACGACTCTCGAAACTATTTGAAAGCAAAAATAAACTTATTAGAATACGAAATGTAGGTATATATGGAATGTATCTATCCTGTGAAAGATTAAAGTTACATACTTTAATCTTGAGACTAATTTAAAAGACTTTAAGCAAGACATGTTTAATAAAGTTAAATGCATCTTTATTATCTTAGAGATAATGAAAGACAAACAGTGGTGGTATTGTAACTTTGTTTTTGTTATATTAGTACCTCAGGAACATTTCTGAATAAACTGAAAATTTAACAATATATAATAATTTACTTAACTTAAGCACAACTTTTTAATTTAACACCCATGTATGACAGTTCATATACTAATTTCGTATAAATTACATTTTCACGAAAGTATTTTTTATGCGACAAATGTGAAAAAATAAGACGCCTATAAAATATATATACTTCTACAATTAAATTAATAAAAATTAAGAAAATATTATCTGTATATTTAAGGAAATATAGTCAAATATTATTAAGTAAACACCGCCATTTTACGATATGAACACGTGGTCGACATGTGCACTAAAAAATCGCTTCCAAAACGTCTGCTTCTGTAGTTAAGTAGTTATCAAAAATGATGCATAAAACGTGAAACTGTTGTAAAAACGGCATATCTCGTGGAAATATTAAGACAGGTGTAATCATTGAGATCATTACTAAGAGAGTGCTTCAATACGTCTAATTTAGTGGTGGTACCGTGCGATTATAATATTCCATTTAATTAGATATTGCAATTAGAGGCAATCGCGACACCGTCGGCGCGAGTGGCGCGAACCGTTCATTAGCCATGCTAATTTGAGCCGCTACCGTGCGCGCAATAATCTCGGGAAAAATCGCCTCCTCAAGGGGCCGACTGAAACCCATGCGAGCTTATGCATGCTCGCTTAATTTGCACCGCTTAATTATAGCTTAAGTAACTGAGTGCGGTTCGATGTGAAAATAACTTCCTTTTCGAATGTACGTTATATGAATAATTACACGAACGATGCGAAATATCTTGTTATTACCGACGTCGAATAGGTGCTATCTATGGGCATCATCGCAACTGCTGAAACAATGTGCACACGAATATGTAAGCTGCATGACAATAGATTTTTCTGTATGAATATGGGTATATTATGTAGTGGGTATATTATACATCTACTTGGACAGAAGCGTAGAATGTATATTTCCGAAGTCTTAAAAATAAATAAAAGTAAAGAAAAACTTCATATTTATATTTAGACGAAATCGGGGAAAATCGACAGCAAATTAGAAATTTCTTACTTATAAAATAACTTAACAAAAACTATCATATTTAGTACCTACTGTTGGCAAAACTGTTGAAGTAAAAGTTAATTAATTAAAAACATTACAAAAACGTACTCATAACTTTTTACCTTTCAAGGTAATCGTAGCGCAGTGTGTCAGTCTGATTATATATGGGATGGTTGTGGGTTGGATTCCCACTGGGGGGACTGATGGTGCATATTTAAATTATTTTCATTTCTTTATTCTTGTGACAAGGTAAAGCGTGGCGTTGAATTTCGCCCTCTCAACACTCAATGTCTCGGATTCTGGCGGAACGTGGAGACGGAGCGTTTAGACATTAGATGCTCGTGAAGCTGGCCAAAAATATCACGCTCACACACGATAGAAGTGAAAATTCGAAAGGCTGAGATGAATAATGAGTAGATTAACTATGGATGTACCTTACCATATTGCTCAGAAAGTGAAAATGCATTACCCATGTCGATAGTGGATATCTATTAATGCGATAAACTAAGTGCATTAGATGCTTAATTCTATATTTAGGGTATTTGGATATTTATTACTATTCTACCACACAAATTATGGAACGACTTTTAATCTATTTTTTATCTCCTAGCGCTATATTGAATTTTACAAGCAATGTCTTAACACATATGAATAAGTCTGACATGAATGTCTGCTCGTATGACTTTTTTTCATAAAAAAAATTATAATAACCACTTAGGCAGTAATGAAAATAAGCGAATATACATTCAATCCATATCAGCGGCTAAAATAATTAATTCACGTCAAAATTTCAAGTTAAATAACATCTCTGCCACAGTATCACTGATAAACCTGTACCGACGCTATAATTGGCATAATTTAAAATTTTGTATACTCAAACGATTGATTAAAAATAAAAGAAAAAATCCCGATAAAATTATAGGTCTCTGGCGTAATTTTAACCAATGCAAATTTACTTAATAACTCTTCCGTTTAAATAGCATGGTATTATTGTAAGTTTCGGCATTAAATTGATATTGTGTCGTCAAGTTCAGCTTTACACGAGCCTTCTTGCGAATCTGAAATTAGCAATTATGTGCGCATGCGCATTCACACCTTTTCCCATGAAGCTGTATATAAGTTAAAATTACATATTTTTTATACTTTTAACATAAATAAATAAATATTTTGATATATCAGAACAGAAATCTTTTCAATTATTTATCAAATATAATATATCTACTCAATAACTTTAAATATTTACCTTTTTATGCTAATCGTGGAATACTAAAATCTTAATAAAAAAATATTTTCTAAGCGACGGTTAACCCTGTACAGATACTTGTTAATGCACAAAACGAATTAACCTTCAAAGTTTTATTTCCGTATAAAATATTTAATTTGAATTGTCTTATAACAAACACCATTTATTCATTATATTTTTTTCAGAGAACCTAGCGTCAAGACACTGTGTCTCCTCCTTCGGTCTTTCCAAAAGATGCGCATTGAATGCCGGGACTCCACGCTGCGCGTTGTCTTAGAACGCGGACACAGTCCAGAGCGGGGAAATGAAAATTATTTAAATATAGTTTCCTGGAGTAAGTCGAACCCACTACGATGGCCTCGAATTAATTATTAAAAAGTCTGATAGTATTAGAACTTTTACTTAATAATATGAATGATTAATTCGTTCCTGTTAGTTACAATATAAAACCTTATTACGTAATGGGATTGTATACATTTTTATCGTCTATAAATTTGTACGCGAGTCTTTCGGACAGCGATCAAGCAATTTGAGCCTAAGCCAATTAAGCTATACAGTCTCTTGAATCAGAAGATTTTTTTGTATTTGCTTTTCTAAAGTTTAGTTAATGGACTACAGGGATTAAATACATATTAAAATCAAACAATACACTTACATTATTTATTTACATAATACATATGATCAACATAATGCTTTATCAATCCTTATTGTAATAAAGATACTTCTCAATAAAATAAAATAATTAAATAATAATCAAAAGTTCTCTCCACTGTTACTATATATTAATAATATCCAGTACACGCTCAAAGTTAGCAAAACTCTAATCATGCCTTAAATTTTTGAATTTGTACTTTCATTTATATTATTGTAAGATTTAAAAAAAAAATAAGCATGTCTTTTGATAGTCCACCGAGTATTTTACTGAATAAAAGGAATCACCGAGCAGGAATCTGGTTAAAGGCTCTTGATTAGTTGAATTATATAATTTTACCAAATATGTTTCAGTAAAGTCACTATTGTTATACAAGTTTAATAAGTAAAATCTTTTCAATATTTCAATGGCTACTCTTCGTAAACATCATTTAATTATAATTTATTTATTAAATTTTACAATTAAGAACATGTCATAAATTAAAATAATCTAGTATAAGGTAACATATTTTGTTCATTTATAGTGCGAAATCTGTTAAACAGACAAAAATGTCCAAAAAGTCGAAGATAATATTTAACATGTTACGTAAATAACTCAAGATGTGTAGTAAATAATAATAAAAGGCAAATAGCCGACATTTTTCTTCTCTTTCCAGTGTCTTATTTTTTTTATTCATACTGATTTACATAAGTATTTCGATTAAAATATCGATTAACATCTCGATTAACTAATAGAGATTACGGTTTTTAATATTATTTGGCACATAGCCAAGATGGAATATTAGGGACCATGTAATTTACTCAAAACAGACTCGATATCGATATTTTGTATGTTAGCAGAACTAAGCAAATATTGGGCGTCTGGTTTATTCTTTTTGTTTACAGATTCATCCGCTTCACTTGTGATTCTCTTTCTCTTCTTAGTGTCCGCTTTTTCTTTCACTTCTATACTTTCTACTTCCAGAACAATCTCTGTGATTGTCTCACATACTTCAATGTCATTTTTCATAGGTGTATCTATACTAGTTAGCGTAGAATCGAATATTTCATAGCACTGTGATCTTCGATCTTTCATTGGCGTATAAAGTTTGTCAAAGTTACATATTGAGCTTACTGCAGCTTCAGTTTCTTTGGGATTGTAAGAAATTGGATCTTGTTCGAGTAACGTTTTGAAATTAGTGGATCTCAGTCTTATAGACAGATCGTCATCGATACATACTTCCATAGAAAATTTGTCTTTCAATTTGACTGTATCTAATTTTGGTAAGAATTCGCCTTCGTTAAATTGAAACGAGATAAAATTATTACTATTTTCACCACATTCGTGGACCGACAGCTCTACTTCTTCAACATCCTCCTCTTGTGCTATTTGCAAGTTACTAGTGCTGCAATCTGACTTTAATATATCGCCTACAATTTGTGGATTGGTTTTCGTTGAGTTAAAACCGGTGCTTGTGGATTGTACGGCGGTATTCTGTATCGGAGTAGCATCAAGTAAGTCTCGCTCTATTATTTTCGCCGTCTCCACATCAAAGCCGCGTTTCACTAAATCACTATGTAGACTTCCTTCATTGTCATGTTTCTCCTGTACTGTTGACTCTATGTATTCTTTTATTTTGTTAAACTCGTCTTCTTCGTTTTCTTTCGACATATGAGGTTTTGAGCCTTGGGACCTTTCTTCTGACCATCGCAGAGGCCGGTCTGAGTCTGAGTCTTGCGAGCAATCTTTCACTAGGTCTTGGTCACTCTTTGATTGGTCTGAGCTAGTATTATCGATATTATCTTCAAACGTATGCGTATCTAATTTTCTTGGTGTAGACGATTTTCGCCGTGACTTAGTAGGAACTGGTAGAACCTGAGAACTAGTAGGTGTAACTTTCTTTTCACTTTCTTTACTACTCGTCCTATATCTTGATATCGATTTGGATGAAGGTGTTTTTGATATGCTACACGATATCCTCTTTTTACTTGAAAGTTCTCTAATCGGCGCCGTTTTGAATGGTTTGATTTTAATTTTATTAGGAGTACTTTTTAATAAAAATAATTCTTTTTTGAAAGGCGATTTGACTGGTATAATTTTTTTTTTAATAGATTTTGACTTGGATTTTGTTTTGGTCTCAGAAGATTTAGATTTCTTGTCTCGGGAGCTGCTTGTAGACGCCGAAGTAGAAGGTGTGGCATCATCTTTACTCCTAGTGATAGGGCTTCTATAGGATACATTTCTAGTACATTTTCTTTGGGGACGACTGGGCCTCTCTATTGTCGCTTTCTCCTCAACCTTAGCTTTATCTTTTTCTTCTTTACACGTTCCTTTATCATCTACAATCGTTACATTACACTTTAATATTTCTGGTACAAAATCCAGATCATCCGGTTTATAATAAGACCCTCCGCTCGAGTAGTCGGTCTGTCGAGAAGAATATGACGATGGAGTCGCTTGTATAGGTTTAGGAGTGTCGAAAAACCGTGGAGTAGGTATGTTCATAATTTTTATATCAGAAATTGGCTCTCCGGGTAAATCTGGACCTAAAAATTTTGGTGTTTCCATTTGTATATCGTATAAGACTTGTTTATACGGGGTTTCCAACAATTCCGATATATTTAATTTAGCACCGATAACGTTTTGCAGCGATAGTCGTTCAGCATCAGGAGTTTCTGTTCTTTCATCACTGTTATTCATTGTATTTTGAATTTCATTATTTTCTTTACTTAAACAATCTAAAGTATTCCAATCAGAGTTTGGTATGATTTTTACAGTTGGTTTAACTGGAGGCTCTTCGTTTTGCAATGTTACAAGAGGTTCTTCATGTTGTACTATGGTAATAGTAGGTTCTTTAATGATATCTACAGCCTTTACGGTTTTTTTTGTTTTCTTATTTTTAGGTGACATTTTTTTCTTGCAACTCATAGCATCAGATTTATCAACTTTAGCAACGTCCGATTTTTGTCTCTCTTTAGCTACAGCAGGTGTTTTCTTTTTTATATTTTTTGAATGCTTGGATTTAGATCGCGGCGTAGCTTCTATAGACTCGTCATTTCTCACAGCTAAAATACGCAATTCAGAATCCCAGTTACGTTTCGGCTTTTTCGCATTATTTTCTTTTGTTGATACATTTTTAACTTCTGACTGCTCTTCTTTCAAACTTTCTAGACTCGCAGAATTTGGAACTTCTGCATTATCAAGATCAATAACTTCACTTATAACAACTTTATTTGGTTCTTGTTCATTTATAGTTTCGTGTAAAATACGTCTGGGAGTTGTAAAATCTAGGACCCTTACATGTGACGTCCTGCGCGGTGTGGAACTAGATTTCCTAGTGGGTGGCAAAATATTAGGTGTACTTGTTTTGTTACATATCGCCATATTATTATCTTTTGGTACCGAATTCTGTGTGAGATCTACCGTTTTAACAAGGCTCATTTCGACAGGTATTTTTTGAGGTTCCTGTGCTTCAGCATCTTTGTCTTTATCTTCTTCTGTAGGATTGGAACTGTTTGATGAAACATCTACTAATAGTGGACCCAATGACTTGGGAGGATTAGTTATTACCGGTGTCTCTATATGGACTTTGTTGCTTGTAGATACTGTTGCTATAGTTTTATTATGAGGCCCTGTAAATAAAACATTTTGTGTAAATATATGGTGACAAAAAATTTCAAACGATAATTTGAACGAAGCTGGATTTAAACCCACGCTTCTCGGAATTCGTCGAAACAATCGAGCCAAAGGCTCCATAAGAACTAAACTTGCATTTTGCATTCAAATTAATATATGTTTATAAAACATTTTTATTTTCTCAAGTGTGTGAATAACATTATCAAAAACATCTTTAAAGATATGGTACTCACTCAAATTAATTCAACACACACTAATAATATAATACATATTATTATAATATTTACAGATAATAAAAGATAATATAAATTATAAAAAAAAATACCTGAAGCAGGCACAAGTATAATAGTTGGCATTGCCATAATCTCCTCTTTATTGTATTTAAAATTTGACTGATGCACGGTATTCTTGTAAGCTGGTGTACCGTTAATCACAATTCTTTGCATTTGCAACAACGGTGACGATATAAGTTGCAATGGCGGAACTTTCAACATGTTGTTTTTGACAGTGTCATCTAATTTGACATCCGAGATGATTTTAATCTTTTGATCATCTGTTTTAGGTTTGATTGTTCTAAGTTTGTGGCTATTTGTTTCTTTATTTAATGGTGTGCTAAGTTTATGTAAGATTTGTGGTTTTGGTGGCCCTTTTATATTGGTAATTGGATTTATATTTGTTTTATCATCTTTTGTTGTAGCACTCCTGTAATAATAATAAACACTCATTAAAACCAATTATAAATATGTCAAATTAACTGAACATATATATTTTTTTATATATTGAGTATTATTTAGAGGCCATCATGGCGCATCGTGACAGCGTCAACAGTATACGCAATGGTTATGGATTCGATTCCTACTCGGAGAAATGATTATTTTTTATTTCTCCGCTCTGGTTACAAGAAAAAGGACAGCGTTGAGTTCCGACACTCAACACGCAATGTTTTAAATTCAGGCTGAAAGTGGAGATCGGAATGACTTAAGTCTTGAAACTAGGTTATTTCTGCCTACCCTGCTATGCAGGAAAAAGCGTGAGGCTGAAAATGAAACTAATATGTGTAATGTATAGGGGGTACTTACTGCGCGTTATAATTTTCTGACGTACTAGAATCAGGAACTATGGGTTTTTCGCTATCCGTACTCCCTGTGACAAAAAGAACATACATACAATTTTTTTATAAAATCGCGAAATCATGCTTTTCTTTAGCAAAATAAAATATTGTCCAAAGAATTGCGTACTATCATATTTTTTACACTATAGGTATAAAGTATATGTAGTAGATATACGATTGTAGATGGATCTAATTCCAACAACGCCTATTGCGTATTTACTGTACCACACCAGACTAACAAAACATCGGTATTAAAAAAATAATTTTCTAATAATTTACATGGTCTGGTATGACAAAACGCGGCGTTTAACTCTGCAACACAATATTTAATGTTTAGAAATCGGGTGGAAAGCTAAAAACGTATTGTCTTGACATTAGGATAACTCTGCCTATTCTACTATGCGACAAAAAGCGTGGTTTTGATACACGTGAAACAAATGTTGATTAGTTTCTCTCTCTTTCTTCCTCTGTCTGTCGCTCCTTCTATCTCTCTCCCACTCTCTCTCTATCTCTTCCTAGGTTATCGTCCCACATGGTGATAGGGTCATCTTTCCTTATTTTAGTTACTTAATTAGAATATTGTTAGGTTTGTTTTTTAAAAAGAATTTTATAAAAACTTACCACCAACTCCAATAGCAAAGTCTTGAAAAGTGCCTGCGTTGTCAATACATTTTTGGGCGTCAAAACCTCTTGGTCTTTGAGCCAAAAGATTGTTTTTATAGCATTCTGAATTGTACACATTTTTTAGATTTTCAATCTTTTCTTGTGTTTCAAGTAAATTAGCCTGGAAAGATGTTATTTTTAAGCTATTAAAGAAACAAGTTTCATATAAATAAAAGAAAGTAAACTTTATGCACAACACTTTATTACTTACAGAATATATCAACGTTGTTAAATAAAATTTACTCAACCAATGACCTCTTTTCTCTTTATTAACTATTGGTTACTAACATTTCAAACGCGAATTATGAATAAAGCTGCCAAATATAATAATAAAAAAAAATTGTGAGAGACACTGATACGCGCGATACGATAAAATAAAAAGGACATACCGGACCTATCCTACGTATTTAACGTAAGCACTAAGAGAAGAAATTGAAATCATAATAATATTTACCTTTAAACCTTTTTATAATATTTTTTATGTAAAAGACGAGAATAGAAAACGTTTGTATCATTATTATCATCAATTAATAATATTAACACAAATGTTTGATTAATTGTAAACATCATCAAAGTGAATATGATTCAAGAGTGCTTTACTCAGCAGATAATATTTGTCAGTAAATGTTGTGTTACTTAAAATTAATTGTTATTACAAACAACTGTATACATTCAAATTATTTATTTATCTGGTTAAAATAGTTTCATTTCAAAATTTATAAATTATTATAAAAACACAGTTTAAACAAAATCACAGCACATGTGGGAAATATTATAGTGAAGTCCAAATCTGGATAATTTTATATACAATTTCAATTGTTGTACATCTCCAAAACTATGAGAACAAAGTAAAAGTTTAAAGAAACTAGAATATTACATAATTACATATATTTTAAGGTTGCCAGATGACCAGGAAATTCGGGATTGTCCCAGAACTTTGCCTGTTGACCTGCGACCAGCAATTTCACTTTGCTATCCCAGAATTCACGAATGTTAGTTATTTTTTAAAATTATTTGCATAACAGCCAACTGTTTTAGGTAGTTTAATCTGGGATTCCAAAAGTGTTCGTTTATAGCCCAGAAATTTCCAGGAAATGAAGGCGAGATCTGGCAAGCCTATATATATTATATTACAAAGAGGATTCTGAAGAATAATTAGTTATGAATATATTTTTTTACATTGATTTGTTAGTTTAATAATTTTAACTCTAACTTACCATTAATATATCATGTGTATACAAATTTACTGGTGGTTTATCTTGATTCGCATCTAAAGGTACATGAGATCCATATGTAGAATCGGAAATACTATTTCTTACACTAACTCCCATTTCTGGCTCAGTTGCATTAGTTTGAAGAAAATTTTCATTAGATTCATTATTACTATTTTTCTTTGTATTGGATACTGAATTACCTGAAATTTACAATTTTACATATTAATATATACTTTCACATCTTTCCATTCCATCCAGAACATTGTGGTGCAGAGACAGCTAATTGCCATTGCTATTCAAACAAATAACTTTTGTTCTCTTTAATAGTTTATCTTAACTTTAAAAATTGACTAATTATGTTCACTAACTACTGCCTTAAATTGAAATTACACATGGATGTTTGTATATTGCATTATTGATTTTTTATAGTTCTATGCATTCATTGTGATTTTAAATTAATATAAAATTATATAAGGTCATTATGATGCAGTGGTAAATTGGTTGTGCTTTAAATTCAATATGCCAAGTTGCTGAATTTATTATAAATGTAAAACTCATATGATTAATGTTGCTTCATACTCCTTTTAAATTTTAAATTTAATGCAAATGCAAAAACAAAACAATTATTATAACCTTAAAAATTAATAACACTTTAAAAAACATTAAAAAGTATTTCTCAGATAATTACCAGGTAAATCTTTCAAAGATGTTGTTTCAGTAGAACTGCCTGAGTGACACATAGTTTGACTAGGTTGTATAGTGGATACAGATTTATTGCTTCTCTTACACATACAGGCACCCAAACTTAACGAATTACAGACATCACAGCCATTACTTTTAACATAGCTTTGCTTTAAACTGAAATGTCAAAATTTTAGTAAATAATTTTCCACATCAATTGTAGTGAGTAAGGGCTTTACTTTAAATGCAATTGGTTGTAGGTTCAATGTCCACTTGTTTCTTATATGATTTTGCAGGTCTGGTAAGACAAAAGGAGGCATTAAGTTATGCCTCTCAATATGCTATATCTGAATTTCAGGCAGAAAGTGGAGAGCAGAATGTCTTGACACTAGGTTCTCTTGACTAACCTGCCATACAAAACACAACAAAGCTGCTATTTTTTTATAGTAACATTTCAAAGAAAATGCTGACATGGTTTAGAGTCGTTTTAATGCATCAAAAAATATTTTTTAATGAGTAAAGATAGGCTTATTTGTTTACTCTATTTTATATACAATTATTTATATATATATTGAATTAACTAAATAAGAATGTCATATATTTTTAACTATTAAAATATAACACACTAAAGCCACAGTGTAATATGGGTTTTAAATTATAAGAAATTTCAAACCATAATAAATTACCTTATTTTTTCCGTTATACATTCTTGTGCATGAAGTCTATTTACATCTACATAAGTAACAAGAAATTTAACAACTTCTAATAAATTTGAACATTGAAACAACTTTTTACGTAGTAAATGAGGCTTGCAGGTTTCCACTGAAAAAGATTATACAAACTTTATATATCAAAACTTGAACATTCTATTAATAACTTTAATAAACTATATAGGTTCATTATAAAATTTTAAGTTAGTTAGAATGTATTTAATTTTTTTTGAAATAGTAAATCGTTGGCATATCCCAACATAACAATGATAATTAAAATATCTTAATTTTTATTATGAATAACATGAAAAAGCTGGTATGTTTTTGGAATATCAAGTTACAGCTACCATGATTTAATTGTGGAATTAGTACTGTATCAAGAAAAGAATGAAAAGCATACCATAAATTTTAATTGCTCTATATTCTGCTAGAATACTCTTGAGTGATGTCATAAAAATCCTGTCATATTCATTTCTAAAAACATCTAAATAAGGGCTAGCTTGGAGAAATTCATCATAAGCTGTCATCAACTGCTCCTCAGCTAGATATCCTAAAAATATAAGTATGTAAAAAGCGTAACTTAGTAAAAAATCCGTTAATTGAGGGATGCCTTCTATGACTCTCCCGCCAATCAAAAAAATCTTACCTAGAACAAGTTTAGCCAGATCTTGCGATGGGAACGGTGGTATAGCCATTTCTTGAATAGTCAAAGTAAATAAATAATTAAAAAACACATAATATCACGCATATTAACGCAATAAACGTAAATAAATTACAAAAACCATTTTTAAAAATCTAAACAAACACTATCAGACCACGCACTGTTCTGTCAAGTAACTCCGTTTCACGGATTATTAAGTCCGTCATTCAATTAAGAAGAGAATATACTCCGTATTTGTATATTAAATGTGATTTAACACGTGGTTAATATTTAAATAATTTCATCCCTTAAAACTATTATTAATTACATTTAATTATTTCAAATACATATTGTTCCTGTTTTTTACAAACAACTTTACAACACAATATATTTGATAATCTTATACATATTAACTTAAAAGTTAAAACTTAATTTACGTTCCGTGTGTCAATTTGTATGAAAACTAAACTAGGTTCTAGAACCTAATTCTAGAGTTATTGTAAAATATAACACTTTAATCTAGAAGTGGACGATTCACAATCATACCATTTTTCCACGTCTCGCAGTGGGCAAGGGGCCTTCCCCTTTCAGTGAGAGATCATAAGCGAGGCCCTGCTTCGCTCATTCCTAACTACACTATAGACTTCGTTCTCCACTTTTAAACTGCTTGTTAAAGGGACTGCTTAATTGCAGTTTACAGAACACCATACCTCGCTTTTACAATATATAAATATACGGGGATATTCCTTTGAATGCAACTGAATGCCAATGTGCCCTACGTACTTTCGTCCACGTAGCAGGGTAGTCAAAGAGAAACTAGTGTACCCTCCGTTCTCCATTTTCCGCCCAAATTCGAGACATTGTGTAATGAGTGGTGGAACTCAACGCCGAGCTTTGTCTTAGCAGAGCGAAGAAATGTAATTATCGAACTCACAACCAATCACATTCGCAGTCAGACGCTGTTCAACTATGCCATGGCCTCATTTATGCTATCCGTTGCGCTTAGTCATTGTTTTCTACTGTACTTTACACTAATTCTGTGGATAAATTATTATGTATTATAATTAATATACACAATACTTAATAGTCTTTTGACTTAAACGCAATGGTTAGCATAAATAAGATCATTGTAGTGACATTTATTAATTACGCCTTCAAATGTAGTCTTTTTTTATACAAAACGAACAATGGAGTCGTTAATATACATTAATATAAGTATGTTATTAATAGTATTATAGGAATTACTAATTAATTTAGAGAAATCTTAATTTTCAGAAACGAATGCTTTAATGTATTCGGTCTTCGGAACGTAAACACTCGTTCATTCATGTTCATTCTATCATGGCGGTTATTCATATCGTCATCTAGTTTGTCATAATTTTGTATTTGAAGTTTTCTAAGACTATTTATATTATTTTAAATTTGTACTTATTAAAAAATTGTTTGTAGTCATTTATTGTTGTACTATTTAAAATATCAATATGAGTTCTACTTCATCCACTGCCCTTTTTGCGTGTTCTCGTTGTTTTTCAAGACACCCTTTTGAAGAGTTATCGCCAGGAGAACAACTTTGCAAGGTAATAGGCTTTAGCTGTAATTAATTCATTTGACCTCTATCAGCCATATTTATTTAGAAAAAATACGATATTAACTGAAAAACAAGTTTCGTTATGTACTACGTTTGCAGTTTTATTGACGTCAAATGTGACGCTGTAATTTTCTGGGTATTTCAGGAATGTCGTGGCTCCTTCCCCGTTGTCAAGTGTACATATTGCAGATCTGAGTTTCAACAAACAAGGTCAGTGCCATGAGCCAAGCTATATGATTCATAAAAAGAAAGTTTAACACATTTACTGTTACTCCCATGTTCCCATACAAGTAATTACAAAACCTTAATTAACGATCTTTATTAATGATTAGAACCTTTTAATGGCATTTAGTTTCTTCCGAATACTATTATATCTCATTCAATACAGAGAATCTGAAAGCAATATATAAATACAAATAAGTGTTCAAGCATAATTCTCAGCTGATTATTGAAAGTACTCTTGTAATATTTATTAAATTATACTTACATTTAGTAATCATATTTACTTTTAATTTTGTTACATAAATGCATATTTAATATAAAAACTTGAATAAAAATATATCATAAAATTAATCCTTGCTAGAATTTTGGTACCTTATCTAAAATAAAAATTTTTGGCAGTGTAATTAATTGCCTTTCACTATTTATTGAATAGTTGTTAAATATTTCATAGAAGTGAAAGCTAATATACAATGGCTGTGTATTAATTGTTTGTATATAAATGGTTGCACATACAATTGCAAGATGAATTATTGAAATGTTTGTGCTATTGTGTACCAATATTTATTGACTTCTGTGCTTGCTAATGAATACTAATATATATATTCCTGCTAATAAGTACTGACTTATTTATCCTTAATGAAAAAAATAAGTGACATACTTAATATTTTCTATATATAATTTTCCCACATAGTTTATGCACTCAAGGTTAAGACACTCCACTCTCCACTTTGATATTACAAAAGGTTATTAGAAGATTTGTTTTAAAAGTTATAAATAACATTAAAACTATACTTAATTTAGGTAGTGATTATAAAAGGGATTAAAGATATTTTGAATTTAAAGTTGTTTTATATAATTTCAGTAAATCGAACACATCATCAATCTGCAAAAAATGTGAGGCAAATGTGAAGGCTTATGGCAAACCAACAGCATGTGAATATTGCAACACTATAGCTGCATTTATTGGTAAGCTTCTTATATGCCATATAGAATATAACTTAGCTTTTCTGAGGCCTCTGTAAAGCAATGGGTTAATGACGAAATGAATATATTGTTCTTAACTCTAATTGAGTTTTTTGGCCATTACAATATTTCTATAGAGAACCTAGTGTGAAGAAACTTTATGCTCCACTCTTTGCCTGAATAAAGACATTGCGTTACGAGTCTTGTTTAAAGCGCCACAATGGCCACCCTGATAAAACTAATAGTAATAATAAATTGATAATAAAATAGTATGTTTGTCTTAATTTTTGGTTGTCATGGTTTTAGGCAACAAATGTCAACGATGCGCTAACTCTGAACGTAAATACGGTCCGGCTGTAACGTGCGAACAATGCAAGCAAAGGTGCGCCTTCGATCGACATGATGATAATAAGAAGGTAACTTATATTTTTGTATAGACTTGATTGAAAGACAGATTTCAAATTGTTCAAATATAACCATTGTGGTGCAGTCTGATAGAGTCTGACTATAAACGCGATTGTGGGTTGGATTCCTACTCAAGGAAAAGATGTATTTAAATTATTTTCAATTATTTGCTATGGTATCTAAGACGAATCAGTTCCACCACTAAACACGCAATATCTCGGATTCGGGTGGAAAGTGGAGTGTTTTAAATAGGTTCTCTCTGACTATAGCAGGGTGCTATATGTAAATCAATATTATTCCATATTGCACTCTTAGGATATGATTATCTAAAGATAATGATTTTAAATTCAAATCTTACTAAAACATGTATAATTATCATTATAAATAAGGTATTTACAATTATATTAATATGTGATGGTAAATTTTTGAACACCATTTTTACAAAACAAGACAGACTATGAAACTTTGCTAAGTTAACAATTTATATGAAGAAGTTATAAAGTACACTACTCGTAATATTATACACTAGTAATATTATAAAGAGAAAAGATATGTTTGTTTGTTACGATTTAACTCAAAACAACTCACAAGATTTTAAAAACCCTGTTACCATTATAAAGCTACATCTCCATTGAGTATCTTTATTTCGAGATTCCTACCTAAATTAAAACAATGTAAGGGTATCAAAATGTTGTACATATATATCATTCATTGTTTATAAAACTCTTTGTTTTGCATGCTAACGAAATTTACTATTAGATATATAAAATAGTGTTTTTTATGATATTAGTGCTCATGATTGATCACAAAAAGTTTGCATTGTAATAAAGTAAAGCCGAGAATTTCAATTCTTTTTTCTTTTTTCACATTTACTGTGCCTTTATATCGCAACCACTGGCTAAACCTTACGAGAGAGACCATCAATAATGTTGTACTTAAAACACGTAACTCAAAACGTCTAAGGTATCTATAGATCAATATTTCCCTTTAGAACATGTAATTTACATGAATATCTTAGAAGATATCAGAGGTGAATAATAATGTAAGAGTGCAGTAGGGCAGTTATACGTCGCGAATGGCATCGTGAGAACGGAGAACTTAAAAAGATTGCCTCTGTTCTCACTCAATATTAGATTAAACAGTAAAACTATTTATGTGGTATACTTAACTAAATTCTAATTTCCTACGACGACTTTGTTGAAATAAACTACGCGGGGTATCCAGGTCTGGACAGTATTTATATTAATCGGTGGATCAATTCAGAAATTAAAAGCAAAGTGGACTGCTACTATTTGGACTTCTCTTAGCGATTGACACATGTTTAAATAATTTAATAAAATATATAATATGATAAAATTATAAATTTGAGCGAAGCTTGTAATTTTAGCTTTGTGTGATTGTGTAATTGTAGAGCGGTTCGCTAGTGAACCATTATTATAATGTAATGAATATTTTACGACTTAATGCTTCTATCAGTGAACAAGTATCTTCGATCTTATCAACGAATTGACCAGAAACAGGTTCTAATCTGTACGCGGTAGAAATAGGAGCGGACGCTGTAACAACAATATCTTTTTATAACATATTAAAATACTTTATTCTGTCTAGAAAAATCATCAGTTCATTTCTAACACATATTTCGAAGGTGGAATTACTGGTATCTTTACAAATTTGATTAGATAGAGAGAAAAGTTCTGATAGTGATGGCCCCTTAAATCTACAATTTGTATCGCAAGTCCCAGACACTGCCTCAAGCCCCTCGCCCTGCAATACATGGGCATGGGCAATCATATGCTGAATAAATTCAAAACGCTTATCTTGTCTTCTCTTTAAAGAAAATGATGAAAACTGTTTAAGTTACACTGCTGTATATATATATATATATATATGTTTTTACCATAAGATATTTTAATTTATATAAATATAAACATGCAGCAGGTGGACGGAAAACAGCTATGCTGGTTGTGCACACAATCCCTCAAGAGAGCACTCGCCCGTACAAAACAACATCTCACAGCAGTCGACAAACATAAGCATCGGTCACACAAGTCAGTTCATTATATATTAAAATTTGTTTATTTTTATGAATCCATTATTACGGTCATGGTGGTCCAGTGTGACAGCATCTGACTCTCAACACGATGGTTGTGAGTTCGATCCTCCTTTATTAAATATAAATTATTATTCCACTACTTAATAGGTAATGTCTGGAGAGTGAAATGTCTTCATGCTAGGGTTCTCTCTGAGCACTCCACTGAAACACAATTGAAAAAAGAATTCTAATCGCGATTTGTGGGTTCGATACGCGCTCGGAGGAATGATCATAATTTAATTATTTTCATTTTCCGCTTTGTTGAAGGAGTCAAAGAGCGACGTTGAGTTCCGCCACTCAACACGCAATTTCCTGAATTCGAGCGGAAAGTAGAGAACGGAGTGTTTCAACATTAGGTTCTCTCTGAATACAGAGTGTGCTAATAGGGCAAAAGCGAACAGAAGCTGAACAAAAAATTAAATAAGATTCAGTACTTTTTCATTTTATGTATTTCCTCGATTTTGTTTCCTCATAACTATATAGCAATAATATTTTAGAGATAGGATTTAAATTTTTATATTAGAATGCAAAAGTTTTACTACACTGACAGGTCAAAAAGCAGTCATAAGGACAAACGTAAGTCGGACATGTTGAAAATGAATTCGGGCGACCTCTCTGACTCACAGCCAATGGAGAAAAAGTCCAAGTTAAATCCGTTGCAAGGTATGCATGATATTCATTATTATTTGTATTTTATGATTTGTTATTTTATTTAATTGTGAAATTAAAAAAAAGATAAATATACAGTCAGAGCAGACAAAATAAAAAACAAATGTATATATAAAAAAATAAAAAAAATAGATTTTGACCATATTGATTAATAATTATTTCCAGACTTAAGCAATGGTTTGAAAAAAATTGGCAGTTTTTTAAAGCTCCTTCAATTCAGAGTTATATTAAGCAATGCTATTAGCGATTTGCCTCTTAAAAATAAGACTTAGCTTCATATACACATATATTTTTATAAAGAAATCGCAAAGATTATTTGCCATTCTTTAGACACACTTACTTTAGGCATAATTGTAATATAGCCTATTTTACTTTTGTATTAGTACATTTGAGAAAGCGTTTACAAATAATATTTGGTTCGATACCTGTTGGATTTCTTTTTATTAATATCCATGTACCGGTATCGGACAAAGAATGAAAAACGGAATGTCTTGACACTAGGAATGTCTTCTCTCATACTAACCTGCCATTCATGAGAAAATGTGAAGCTTTAAAAAAAATCATAATTGGGTGCTCTAAATTTAATCTTACTCTAAAAGTAATCTAATTTTTAATGACCTAAGGATAAAAGAGATTATATATTTGCTACAGATACAATTATATACAATCATATTTTTATATTGAAAAGTCGAGAAGCCGTAAAAAAAAGAAACCTAAAGAAGTACTTAAAGGATATTAAAAGTGTTAAAACAAAAAATTATGAAGTAAATTAACATAACAATATTGTATTATAGGTCAGGGATGAACAACCTTTTTTACCAACGGGTCTCTCCAAATTTTGAAATTTTTTGTGTTCCAAAATCATACTTTAATAGTATTCAAAGAGAAGCGGGAGATAAAGATCCGCTCGATGGGCCGCATGCAATTATTAAGCGAGCCGAGATTATTCACCCCTATTACAGATATACACACTAACCGTATAGTTTTATTTATAATATATTTATCCTAAAGTATATATATAATAGTATAGGACATATACTATATAAATATTAAAACGACGTGAAGATGAACTACTAAAACAGGTTTTCTAACAAGTTATAAACGTATAGCTTGCGGTTTTTTTTTAACTAAATGGACAATGCGATTTGTCTTTTTAATTTATTAACTCTAATTATTTTATTTTACCATTATTAATTTTTAACTCGCTTATTATTTATTTTAATCCTAACATTGCCACGTGGATTTTTATTTCAAGTGTTAATTTATATTCCATATATACTAAACCTGTCGTCTGGTTGTAATTCCCTGTCATCTCGCCTCAAACCCCCTTGATTTTATGTTGTCGTGAGTAATAATGTTTTGTTTTTATTATTATTTCTTTTTGTTTTAACTAAATGGCATTTTTCCTTATAGATATGTACTGTTTGTTAGGTGAATTAGACCCAAACAGTTCTGACCATGTGGTCGCCATGACACAACTGAAAGAGACCATCGCGAGCTTACAAAAGAAAGTTCAGCAAAAGGATATGGAGTTACTTTGCAAAGATAAATTGGTATGTTCGTTTTTTATTGTATAACTCCAATGTGTGTGTGAGTTGATATGTGATGAACTGATGTATAGGAAATGATAGTGGGTTCGATCCCCCATTAGGAACAACAATAGGATATGTTAATTTTCTTTCATTGGGTTAGATTATCTACATTTCTGATACAGTTCTCTCATTTCTGATCAAATATGTGAGATAAGTAATTTTTTATGTTCTGTTTGTATAGAAAACGGAAATGTACTATAACTACTTTCACTAGCTTCTCTTGACTTATACTGCTTGATAAAACACCTATTTTTAATATCCTATTACTGTAAAGAGGGTACCGTAATAGTAATAAGTTTACATACCTGTGTATGTATAACTCATATAGTGTTAAACATTTTGAGAAAACGTATAAATATTCAAACGCAGCAGGATTCGAACTAGCGCCTTCTGGAAACCGTCCAAGAGCTCTTGTGTGTAAATAACACTTTAAAAATGTTACAATATTGTATAATTATATATTTATTTGTTATTTCAGATAACGGAACTAAAAGCTCAACACCACAATGACACAACAGATTTACGAAATGAAATGAAGAATAAAGAGCGATTAAATGAAACAAAATTCAATTTAATGAATACGAAAATACAAAATTTACTCAAAGAAGTGGCAACACTGAGCAAGTCTGCCAAGAAAAATAATAAAATTACAAAAGCTGCTCTTGCAATGACTGAAAATAGTGGCAGCGGGACCGACAGCCCTAGTACTAATTAGTTAGTTGCAACACCTCGATTTACTTTATTGTACTTTTCACTTCTCTATGTGGCAGTGTTCGCTGGTTCGATTTAGAAAGTTAAATTTTTTAATAATTATACCGACGGGTCCTACGTATATTGGTACAAGTGCATAAATACAACTTTATAGGAGAATAATTTAATGGTAACTAACATTGTAATTTTATACAAAAAATTTTAATTATTAACTTTGAAAATCGAAAACAAAGTTACAATCGTAAGACCTGTCGATATAAAATATTAGTATGAATATATCCGTACCAGGCGTGAATAAAATATGATTAAGATAAATCAAAAATGCATATTTTTTAGGGCAGGCATTTTTAAGTTTAATTTCTACTGGGAAATTCTGTTTTATATTATGTAAAGACTTTATGTGAAATCGTTTTATTTGCTTGAATTTATTCACCCTAAATTAGCCTATTCACACTGAGTATGGATATAAAGTACTGATTTTGTTTATATAATATGAGTAAAGTATGGTGGTTTTTATTTGTTTAGTAATAATTGATTATTGAAATTGATTTTAGAAGAGAGCAATGAGGTCAGTACGATAATGGAGATCGGGTTCATAGTGATATTTCAATGGAAAATAGCTATTTTCCTTTTATTTTTTTACTCTGCAAATGGTTTCATTTGTGGATATATTACAACTGTAAGTATAAGTAGATTTCCATTTGATAACTTTTGTTTACTATCTATGTATAAGTGACTTACCATTTCTTTTATTTTAAATAATTTATTTTGTTCTGACGGTGCATGATCTGTGTAGTTATGTTAGATAACTCATGCTGGTCAAAGTTCAGTTTAAATGTTGTCACCCTTGAAAATACAAAATATTTGAACATACCAATTAATTAAATAATCATTTACGATGTGACAACAAAATGAAAGACACAAAAGTTGAGATTATTTTTGTATATTTATTTTACAATGAATAATTTGAAATCTTAATATAGGCTTGTAATATTTTTCAGTGTGTATATATATTTTTTATTTGACTACTTGACTGTTTTCATACAATAATTGTGAATACCAAAATTAGATTTACACGTTTTTTACACGTACCGTCATATCAGTGTTGTGTTACGTCACTAGTGGCGATTTTTTTAAATCAAAGATATTTTGATAATTAGATAATTGAATGTGTCGCATCATTATATACGTCATATTTATTATGTTTGACAGTTAGTTGTAAAGGCAATATCGAAATGAGTATTTGAAAATTTTGCGAATACGTATTTTAATGTGACACTGACTGTATTTATTTATTAAAACGTTTAGTTGAAATTTATTTTCAATATTATTATTAGAATGTTCTTAATTGTCTGGCTAAGTATAGGGGGATCTAAAGGTAATTTACCTTTTGCATCATTGGAATGTAGCGGAGCTTTGTCGGCTGTAGATTTAAGCCATTATGTACCAATTGGTAACAATGTAATTCGAATGAATGTGAAATACAGTAGTAGTAAGAATAATTGAAGAATCAAAGATCTTTTACAGAAAACGTTAGTGACTTAGTGTTATTTATTTACAATTTCGATCAAAATATGAAAAATATATTTTAAACTTCCCATATATGTCTTATGGCAACATTAAAGATAGTGAATTCATACGAATTTATAATTGAGCGGTATTGACATTTTAAAATTATATGAAATACATTTGACGTGACGAAATGCATAAAATAATTAGTGAATGTAAAATAAATACAATAAATGGTTAAAAATATTTTAATATTTTTATTTATTGTCCTTTTTAATTGTTTGTAGATTTAATAAAATAGTACATTATTATCAAATGAAAACTTATATATGCATCAAAAATTAATCTTGCAAACATTGCGGGTTATGTGGGGTAAGCCTAGCATGCTATAAGTCACTGGTCTTTCTTTCCTCTTTACATTTCTGTTTTCGATGTCGTAACCCAACGCCCGTGTCCTGGTCACAAAAACGACTATATATCGAATAAAGCATTTTCTCAAATGCGAATCGCACTTATAAGCACTCGCTCGAGACTTTATGCTAGAATAATGTAATAAATATAGTTTTAAAGGTCTGAATACCAAATATATGAAACATCCACAAAGTCTGAAGGTAGACGCCTATTATAGTAAAAGTTCTTGTAATAACTCAAAATAAAATGTAGTTTTTGTTTTGTTTCTGTTAGTGGCTTCATATTATTATCCGTCAACGTCGTCGGCGACTGTATATGCGATGGTTGTGGATTCGATTCCCTATTCCTGCTCGGGGAAATGATTATATTTATTGTATTTTAATTTTTCCGCTCTGGTAACAAGTTGCACGGCGTTGAGGTCCGCCACTCAACATTCAATTTCTCTGTTTCGGGCAGAGAGTCTAAAACGAACTCTAAAATAAATGTAGCCACTTCACTGGCAAATAGCTGATGCAATAAGGAGTACCCATTAGTATTACATCAGCTATTTGCCATTGAAAAGTCCGTCAAAATCGGTCCAGCCGAAGAAACAGACAGACAAAAAATGTAAAAAGTGTTGGTACAAAAGGTACATTGTATACGAGTACATACACGTGCATTTTAACATTTACGTTACAGTTAATACTCTATATAATTAATGCGGAATCCCGTAAAAAATAAGTATAATATAAGTAGTGTTATTCTAATAAATAATGTATGACATTATGATAAGATAGTCGTTACTATTTCACTGTACGTGCACGTTTAACATAAAAGAAATCAATTAAAAAAAACTTGTTATTAACTTTTTACATACTCTTAAATAAAACACATTCGATAAGTAGTATTAGGTAATTATCCTTTTTATTATTTACTAGCGACCCGTTCGCGGTTTTGCTTGCGTAAACTAAACGACGTAAACTATTTTGATTTGTCGACCGCCCGCGTTCTCACTTAAATCATAAACTGCTTAAATTTATACCTAATTTAAATGGTTGTAACATTTTTATTTATGAACCGATTGTAATAAACTATACACTAACTGTTAAAGGAAGCTTACCAAAATACAATAGCCAAAACTGCATTTAAATCGGTTAAGCCGTTTCTAAGATTAGCGTGCATAAACGCATAGACAAACGGTCATACCGACAAACCGAAAAAAAAGTCAAAATCACTGTTTTGAGCTCTATCATATCATTCGTATCTACATTGATGAATGCCCCCAATAATTATTTTTTCATATATCTTCCATGTACAGACTGCTATCAGTATCACTGCCAACACCATTGATCGATAATTTATTGGTCTCTCTCTCTCTCTTTACACGACTCGTTACGGGTGACGCACAGCTGCAACGTACAGGAGAAAACCTTAAAATTTTGCATATAAATTCCTTGTAGTAGATTCAAAACGTTTTACAAGGGAAACTACGGAAAATAGAAATGAAAATAATAAGTAGAGACTCACGGATCCATAGTCCATGCAAACGATGTCGTGGGCAACAGGTTGTTACTAATTATTTTATTTACAGCCTCACGCTTTTACATTACCGCATACCAGAGCAGGCAAGATAACCTAGTACCAAGACACTCCGTTCTCCACTTTCCAGAATAATTTAAATATAACCATTCCCTTAAGTGGGGATCGAACCCACAACCATCGTTACAGCCACAAAGCACAACGACAGCCTTTTTCACTAATAATAAAATTTAATATATAAACATAGATAAACCAAATGTATCAACTTGTCAATACATAACTACACCTACAATATGTCATTAAGGACAATAATTCGAAGTACGTTAAAATTTACGTCTAAGATTTGTTCACATTGTTATTTAGTTACAACTTTACAAGTAAAACTAATAAAAGCATGCTAATAATACGATTTACAACGCTGTCTATCTCTCGCTTATACTTGTCCATCACTTCATTATAGTTTTGACCGTTATGGCACGTCTTGTAATTTAGACAAAGTAAACCTTGTTTTTAGATTACAGAAATAAAATATACCTATTATAATATATTTAAAAAAAAAACATATGCCCCATATATGTAGGGAATTTGTGTGTTTTTGTTTTGTTTTATATATGTATAATACCTATATGCCTATTTAAATAATAATTATATATATATATATATATATATATACTATATATATATATATATATAATGTCCACTCTTGCGTGACACAATGAATGATTCCGGGTGGAAAGTGGAGGCAGGTGTCTTGACACTACATTTTGTGCCTGCCATGTGGTCACGGAAAAGTGTAAAATAAAGATTTTATTTTTAACCCAGACGTTTCCAAGTCGTGGGTTCAATTTCTGCGCTCAAATTGTTGAACGTTTCCAAAAAGTTTTAACATATTAAACCCTATTAATAATTTAGTTTCTTATTTTTGCTCCAGAATATTGTTAAATTATGTAAATATTATCTTTTAGTGGTATATTGGTATTTCTCTATTGTTAAGTTTAGTAGAAATGTTAGTTTGATTTCAATATCAAATCAATGGATTGAAAAACGTTTTAAAATGTTTACGATTATACCTCGTATGTAATTATATAGGATCGGTAATAAGACCGTTTGGACGGTAATATTAAATGCATGACAAAAATAATTTATGATATATTAACTAATCTTGATTTACGCCAAGTTCATGCATTTTTAGTGTAAAAATTATCTGAACACTATTAACAAGGACTTGACTGGTCTGGCACCTTCTTGGATACAATATAATATTAATAGACATTTTATGTTAATTGGCGATTCGAAAGTGCTTGTATTTGAATAAGGAATATGTTGATTGGATTATGATTTTTATAGGTAATAATAGAGACAACTATGTAGACACGTACTTTTAACAAAGTTTCATACATCATTTAACTCACGTGATAGTTGAAGTTCTCAATTTTAATTATTATTATATTTACTTTGTCCCCATATTTATAATATTCCAATAATAAGATATTAGTTTTATAAATATATTCGGTACATCTGAAATTGTTTGTGAAAGCCATCTCTTTTTAATAATTAACAATAATTGAATTTATCGTGACCACAATAACAAGGAACAAGCCTTCATGTTTGACAATATATAAGCCGTTTCAGAGCGTGCGTAAACAAATTTCAGTACAACATTAGCTCCGTCAGGTGTCCGATATGGCTATGAAAATTGTGTTATATCTTATTCTACTATTTCAATTCTCACAGACAAAGGGTTTGTAATAAAAATGTTTTAATTAATTATTAGTTATTTATGTATATTTCAATTACGTGAATTGAATTATTAGTTATAGAACTGTCATGTGCACAAATTCGCGCCTTTGTGGACGGCCATAATAATGATAGATTCAAAGTAGCCAAAGGCGAAGTACCCAATCAGCCAGCCGCGTCTGAAATGAAATACATGGTATGATTTCTTTATTAATATACATTAACATTTGAAACTTATAGTATCATTTATTAAGAATTTTAATAGGATTTGAAAATCAATGTTCAATATTTAATATACTTTTTAAAACGATATACTTGGCAGTCAACATTTTGTTAATCATTTTTTTTTGCATAAAACCTTATTAATCTAAAACAAACTGTAACTCTTATCGTTGTTAGTTAGTTTGTTGAACTTATGATAGTGTTAAACTATTAAATGTGTATTCTATCATTTACTTTGTACGAGCAAGTGGTTTTAAGAATAACTTTACGTATATAGAGTTACTTTATTCTGTCAATTTGCACTATGGCTATAGTTTATTTAAACAAGATAAGCCCCTTTAATAACATTATAAAATGTATTATAATAATTAAATATTGTTGTCGTACAATACGTAAAAAGGACGGATAATGTACGACTTTAAAATTTCCGACAGACTCAAACATTCATTGTTGGTTTACAAATGGGAGTGTCATGTGTGACGTGAACCATTTAAGATACACATGATGGTAGTGGCTTCGATCCCCATTAGAGGGATAATTATTTTAAAACTTATTTCATTTTCCGCTTGATTTCGCCACTTAACAAGCAATGTCTCGAATTTGGGCGGACAGGAGAAACCGGAGCGTCTGGACACTGGGTTATCTATGTCTATCCTGTTGGGATAAAGCGTCAAGCTGCAAAAAAAGAGAATTTAAAACTAACCATAAAATAAAAAATAATTGTAAAAAATAAAGAATGTTAAGATTCTTCAACTTTGTTGGTAATAAGGTTTGTTTTTTTTAGATGTGGGATAAAGAGTTGGCGGAAAAAGCCTCAAAATGGGCATCGAACAATAAATTCCAGCACAACCCAGACAGAGGTGTTGGTAAGTTTATCCAGGCAATACTAAAGTGTGTACAGCACAGGAATGGAATAATTACACAATTTATAGATTTAAAATAATATTTTGTATTAGCACCTTTTAAAATACTTTTGAAGTAATAATTAAAAGTTTTTTTTTTAAATAAAAAAATACAAAGAAAACGCAAAATTCAAATGGCGAAGATATGATGTTGATGCTACGAAAATAATGTATTGTCATCGGATCCAATTAAGTCATTAATATTATTAATATAAAATTACATACATTTTGTAGGATCCAAGAGATTTACAACAGGCGAGAATCTTTACAAGGTTTCTTCTTCTAACTTAAATATGAAATTAGACATTCCATCTGCACTCAATATGTGGTTTAATGAATACAAGTATTATAAATACGGTCCAATAAAAATTTCTGATTTCGACAGCTCAAAGAAAGCTGTGGGACATTATACGCAGGTATTTTTCATAATTGTCGTCTTTTTTACGTTATATTTTTAAATCGTTATTCACACACTAAGGTTATAAATAAAATGCCTCTTTAAAACGCCATACGGTCTATATCCAGATGCGTCCATTTTGTAATACGCGTGTTAGAACTTATTTTAGCTGGTTTTTAGAAAATCCAACATTCCGTGAGGACGTTACGTAAAAAAATTTATAAGTTTTTTTTCCTAACATGTAAACATGTAGTCTTTACTTAAAATATATGATTATTTTTATTTCAATATATATTGATTAATAAAAAGTTAAAATAAAACTTTCTCTACTTAATATTTTTAACAAAAATGTAAATATCCATTATTTATCAACTTATTTTTTATTATTATTCTTCTGTTTGTATTTACAATTTTATAAATTATAGTTTTAACAAGATAGACAACACATGCATTGAATATTTTAAAATTTTACGATTTTATCTTAATGTCTAGAATAAAGAGAGAAATGAACGAAATCAACGCATTTTCTTAAACCAGACTAAAATCTGCTTTTTGAACCTATAAATAAACCTATAACATCAAATTCAACAAAAATTTGATATCATAAACATTTTTTACGCTAACGATACTCTAAATTAAATATATTTTTTAAATGTTTTTAAAGTGTTATTTGCAAATTGAGAAACAATGCTTGAACGGTTATCAAGAGGCTCGGGTTCAAATCCCGCTGCGTTCAAATTTGTATACGTTTTCTAAATATGTATCGGTAAATATTTTTTCAAATCACTGAAATTTCACAGATGGTATGGTCTGATTCTATATACGTGGGATGCGGAGTATCACAAAACACAAACAGTAAGATGACCGAGTATCTAGTCGTCTGCAACTATGGGCCTGCGTGAGTTTTTAAATATATTATGAAAGTGTACTAAAAAAACTATATTTTCGCACATATGGGTTAAAAAAGTTAGTGATTTGACTCTCCGTTCTTTGTTTCCCGTTAGTTTTATATAAGCTTAGTTGTTTCAGCAGGGTTGTCTCTCTCGAGTGGGATTTTCACCTAGTACAATCGCTTTCAGTCATTATTTGTCACAACTGCGCTACAATATCACCTGTATACATTTTTTTTGCATGACACTTTATCCCACATATCAGTAGGTAGAGAGAACCTAGTGTCAAGAGACTTCGTTCTCCACCTGTATTCGAGATTATGTGTGACCAGAGCGGGGATATAAAAGTAGTTTAAATATTATAATTCCTTCGAATAGGGTGCGAACCCGCAACTAATCGTGCTTACATTTAGACGCTACCCCACTGCGCAACTATAGGCTCTAAACTCTATTACTTATATCTCTATTACATCAATTTTAAACTTACTGTCGCGTTTAATGCATACACGAACCTATTGTTTTAATTATAAGATTATGAAAACATAATCTTATCATTCTTGTGACAAAACTTATTTCAATAATAATTTTAACCTAAGACTAAGGCGATTATGGCGCAGTTAGAAATGGCAAAGCTTCTATCAGCTTCACACTTTTCCCTGTATAGCAATGTAGGCAGAGTCACATAACTACTGCGGCAGAAATGGACGAACAAAACGAAAAAAAAAGAGAATGGAGAAATGAACATAATTGAAATTTAAATTATTTACTCCCTGAGTGGGAATCAAACCCACAACCTATTGTTTATGCAGACATGCACTGTCCCACGATGGCCTCGAAGGAACTCCGCCTAAGCTCTTTTTGCGTAGCCCTCAAAATGCAAGAGATTTTATTGTTTCTCAATTTCAGGGGAAATTATCTTGGTCAAACTCCTTACAAAAGTGGAACACCGAGTAAACAATTGTTGTGTGCTGCGAAAGACTGCAGCCGTCCTTACGGCGATAGATGTTAAATGAAAAATTTAATGTTTATCAAATGAGAAAAGGCGTATTAAATAACCTCGTAGATTGTAAATCCAAATATGTTAATCTGCATTAAATTTTTAAGATAAAAAATATATTATAAAAACATCATATGCAATTTGCCGAAGTCTATTTGACTTAAATTGCTTGAATAACTTTGTGGTTATTAGTGATTAGTGAAGGAAGTGCAATTAACCTATGTACCTATATGTTAAGAAATTATTTACATTTAAATAAAATATTTACTCATCACTTAATGTATTTTAATATTATAACCGTTACCAAGTTCCCTCAATATCTCAATTTAGAGTAAATTTGTAAGAGTTATTTATTAAATTGAATCTGGTATCAAAAGCAATTGTGGCGCAGTGGTACAGTGGAACGTCTCACTATATACACAATGGTCGTGGGTACGTTTCCTCGCTCTGGTAAGACAAAGCGCGGCGTTGAGTTCCGACCGTCAACGCGCAATGTCTCGATTTCGGACGATAATATTAAACCCAGAGTGTCTGGGACATTTGGTTTTCTGTGCCTACGTTTTTTCTTACCAATTTTCGGAATGTGTCTAATTATATTGGATGTAAATTCGAAACCCACTTAGAGGATAGATTTGTATAGATAATATAAGACGTACGTCCGAGGTCATTGTGGCGCAGTGGGACAGCGTCTGACTATAAACGAGATTGGTTGTGGGTTCGACTCCCACTCGGGGGAATGATTACATTTAAAATATTTTCGTCTCCGTTCTGGTACCTCAAACAACACGGCGTTGAGTTAGGTTATTTAAAACGGAATATCTCGATTTCGGGCGAATACTGGAAATCGGCGTGTCTTAACACTAGGTTTTCTCCAACTAGCAGTACTATGAGGACATATGAAGTAGCTTCTTGTAGGACTGGTAGTACTGACAGTTTTATATTAATTAACAATCGTCAAATTTTTGTCTATTTGAATAAAGTTTATTTTGAATTATGGTTGACTTTAGTTGCATGGAGATTATTTACAGGGCAATAATTTTATTAACTGCTTGAGTCAGTACAATTTCTACCTATAATTTGGGAGATGGGGGAAAATAAAATTAATAAAAATGACTTTTTTATCTGTTTAATAAGTAGGCAATGAAATAACGAGCACATTGTTTATAACTCAGATAAAAACATATCTTAATCATTTTAATTTTTAATCGAAATATTTTATCGCTCAATCAGTGATAATGCGCCCTTATTTCGACAATATTTCATTTATCCGTAACATTCAAGTTAGGTATTAGTGGAATCTAAATGTATATGATCATATAATGGTAAGTTGAATTTTTATTATAATAATGTAGTTATTATCATTTTAATTATTACGTATACGTATGAAAATTAGGTAACGTAGTTAAGTATCAATTTAGAGCTTACTTGGATGAGTGGCTGAGATGATAATCTAATTGGTTTGAGACGTTGCGGTTTTTTCAATAAATATGTTTAAAACGGGTCACATTACTTCCGGCATGATAGTCAGAGAGAACATAGTGTCAAGACGCTCCGAATGACACTACAAATGGAGAACCATTTTCAGTCTAGTGCCAGATCTAAGTTAGTTGCTATTATAGCTATTGCTTTGAGTGGCGGATCTCAAAACCGCGCTTTGTCTTGTCAAAGCGGATAAATAAAAATAATATAAGTATAATCATTCTCCCAAGTGAGAATCAAATTTACAACCATCACACTGCGCCACGATGGGCCCTATCCCTTAGTTGTTATTAGTTTTTCTTAAATACTGAAGTGTGTTCTACATTTGGTTACCAAAAAACAACTTGTTTATTAACTTGTGTATATAACCATTTTTCAGATAAAATTCCTATTATTACCCACCGTGTTGGCTCTGACATGGGCTGAACAGCGTATGGTGGAACCTCCCATACGAGTAGAGATGCTCCCGCCGCCGGAGTTCAGATTCGCCAAGCAAACCAGCAACGTTCACACAGCATGGATGAAAATGCCTATCGATCATTTCGACCCACAGAACACAGATACATACCAAATGGTAAAAAAAACTTTTAACAAAAATTCTACTTACACCTTACTATGTTGATGTACCTCAATTTCTATCAGCTGTATATTTTCCCGCATTTGCATCGGGTTTGCGGCGAGAACCTAGTGTTCCAGCGTGAATCCACCGTTGTCACTAGACAAGTCACTAGTAAGCCACTATGGCAATGCCCACTACCCAAACTGACTTGTCTTGTCAGATTTTTTAGTCTTTACATAACTTCACTTAGTTACGCGGCATTTCAACCATTGCATTCCTTTAATAAAATAAAAAAATACCTAGTGTGAGTTTCTCAATTGTAATTATCTCTGTATTCATGCCCCGGCTCGCAATTGCTCGTTTTTAAGGTAATTGTGACCATAACATTTTTTGAGAGCTGGATCCGGCCTGCTAATGTCAAGACATTCCATTCTCCACTTACCGCCCGAATGCGTGACATGAGCCGCGCTTTGTCTTAAGCAGAGAAATTTATATAATTTAAATATAATCATATCCCGTGGGATCGATCAACATAGACGCTATCCCACTGCACCGCGATGGCCGCTCTTTACGAAGCATCATATATTTTATTATTCGAGCAACTGGTTTTAAAGGTACCTAAAATTGTTTCATTTCGCTCGTCAAAAGTTACAACAGAAAAAGGAATTATAAAAAAACAATTCTTTAAGTCTTCTGTGGTTACAGGAACATCCATGTACCTACTACAAAAAATAATAAAAGAGTATAAAATTCTTTTATGGTCTGTTAATAATGAGTAAATTGCGAAGGCAATTATTAGGTAGTGATTTATGTGATATTGTCAAGAAAACCTTCGTGACATCATCATGGTCAAGTTGACTTACAATATGAATGACTGTATACTATAATTATTGCATGATAGAAATACATATTTATGCTTTAATTATACGCGTAATCTGGTACGACAAGAGCGGACAAAATGCGTTTTTTTCTTGCTTATAAGACTAATGTGTCTTTTCCTTGTGTAGAACGAAACATAAACAAAATAACAATTCTCAATGAAATTATACAACACTATTATTATACAAGGTATTTTTCCCAGCTTCGCACTTTCTCCTGAGAGAAGGGAGAGAAGTGTCAAGACACTCCGCTCTCCACTTTCCGTGCGACATTACGTGATGAGTGGCGGAACTTAACGCTCTGTCTTTGGTACCAGTGAGATGAAAGTAATTTAATTAAATTTTTCTCCGCGTGAGAATCGAACCCACAACCAATCGCGTTTACAGTCAGCTGCCGTCTCACTGTTCCACGATGGACTATGAGGCCACAAGGTACCTATATAAAAATATAATAACTTAAAATATTATTTTAAAATTAGGAATATATTAATTAAACAAAATAATGAATTACAAATTAAGTAAACAAAAATATTTTCAGCGTTTTATGTTCAACGAACAATTTTTCGGGGGACCTGGTCATCCAATTTTCATATTAGTGGGAGGTGAATGGGACATAGTACCGGGATGGTTGAATGGTGGCAATATGTTCCTTATGGCACAGGAGAATAAAGGCTTTCAGATCTATACGGAGCATAGGTTCTATGGAGAGAGCTTGCCTTACCAGTGAGTGGGGTGTATTTTTTTCATGTAGAGACTAATTCATATATTATTATTCTTTTATTTATTTTAAGTGTTTTATTTCAATTATTTGATATAGTTCAGATTCTTTTAACAAAATTTTATAAACTTTAGTTCATAATGTACGTAAATATCACAAAGAGGAAAAAATATGATTCCAAATACTGATGCTTTTTTTTCAGCTTCACGCTTTTCCCTGCTTAGCAGTGTAGGCGAGAGAACCTAGTGTCAAGACACTTCGTTTTCCATTTGCTGCCCGGATCTGATACATATTGTGTTAAGTGGCAGTACTCAACGCCGCGGTTTGTTTAAAGATACCAGAGCGGAGAAATGAAAATATTTAAAATATAATCATTACTCCGAGTGGGAATCGCACCCACAATTAATCGCGCTTACAGCCAAACGCTGTCCCACTGCGTCACGATGGGCTCCTGGCCTGGAATTATT
This sequence comes from Podotricha telesiphe, assembly GCA_038994665.1. NCBI lineage: Eukaryota > Metazoa > Arthropoda > Insecta > Lepidoptera > Nymphalidae > Podotricha > Podotricha telesiphe. The sequence goes on along the minus strand of JAOYRR010000166.1, from coordinate 433,093 downwards.
ATTAATTACTTAATAAGGTTTTATTTATCTAACATGGGTTTCGAAAACTATTGTTTCATTATACGAATCGCGAAGATCGCAAAAGCCTAGGCATGTGTAATAAATATTCCTCTCAGTAAGATTTCATCATATAACAATTTTAAATGAAGGAAATGCGTCGCACCGAAATTTAAGTGACATCTTTTTCTAGAAATTTCACAACCGAAAACCTAAGATTTTTAAACGTCGATCAAGCGTTAGCCGACCTTGCGTATTTCATAAAGGAAATCAAGAAGACCGCTAGGTTCTCAGACAGTAAAGTAATTTTGTATGGAGGTTCGTACGCGGCTAACATGGTGCTGTGGTTCAAACAAAGGTACCCACATCTGGTTGTAGGCGGGGTCGCGTCTAGTGGACCCATATTGGGGAAAGTTGACTTTACAGGTTAGTAGTACCAAGATTATAGACAGTTTAAAATTAATTAATTTATTTAGATAAAGAAGACAGTTTAAGTTTAATTTCCCTAGACATTTAGTATTTTTTTTTTCATTTTAATCGGGAAACGGAAAGATTTGTCGAGTAGTTTACGTGATCGGGTCGCTAGTCAATAATATAATTAAATTTGTTCGTAAATTATTCTATAAAGAACGGCCATTAAAGTAGTTTAAGTGTGTGTTGTTTTGTGTTAAGTTTGATCAATAATCCATTTTGCAATTATCGCTAATATTGAAATAACTTTATTGACAAGAGCGGTTTTACTTTTGACAGTTTCCAATAAACGTGGTGTAATCCTCTGTAATTGTTAAGTTAATTGTGAAGAAAAATATATAATGCGAGTTGAGCCGCTAGCAAAACGCTTTTTTTTTGATAAATTTGGTTACCTTGCCCGTACTTTTTATACCTCACGCTTTTTCAGGCACCGAGAATCTAGTGTCAAGACACTCCACTTTCCGTCCGAAATCGAGACATTGCTTGTTAAGTCCTGTATCAGATGTCCTGTATCGCCCTAACATTTTACTACAAAGTCACAAAACCAACTTTTCAGGTTATTTAGAAGTAGTCCATAATGCATTTTCATCAGAAGGCGGAGCACAATGTATGGCAACTATACGACAGGGTATATCGGATACCATCGCTGCCTTGTCTTCTGAAGAAGGACGTTTATCCATAGAACAAAATTATAGGTATTATTAATAGTTATTGTCATAATTAGTGACAAATTATAATACTTTATATTAATGTGATACGTATAATTCCTTGGTTTGTGGTCCATAATGAATGTCATTTCATTTTACGACTGCTTCATCTTGAAAGGTAAAGGAGTTTCGCACTGTAGAAAAATTGTATATTATTATAACCATATGTTTTGTATGACCATGCAGAGGGTCCAGTATCTGCTATCCTCTATCAAAATTGGCGGAAAGAGGCAAGCTATCTATCTAGCCTAATAGATATTAGGGACGTTGGGTGGCGAACGCCAGGACAGGAAATAATGTTGTGATGCTTGCTGGTATGATGCTTATCTTACCAGAGCGTGGACCTAATTTTTTTTTAAATATAATCATTACCCTGAGCGAGAATCGAATCCACAACCACTAAATCTACATTTTAAAATTGATCTACTGCGCCACAATAGCGTCCAACCATTCTTATTATTTTTTATCTTTAGTTTCTCGCAAAGCAGAATAATCTGAGGGAACTATTCTAAAGAATCTCCGTCATTGCGAGAGTGGCGTAACTTAACGCCGCCCTTTGTCTAACCAGAGCGTACTTTTATTTTTATGTTTCAGATTATGTGCACCATTAAAATACGACAGCGAGTTCGATATGGGCTTCTTTTCCGGATTAATTAGCTGGACGTTCTCCACAGCGGTGCAACAAGCGCAGCCCGGTACACTTACCGCTATATGCAATAACTTCGCTACGGAAGCGTTTGGTATTGTCTTTTTTTATATATTTTCTAAAAAATTGCAATATTTTTGTTTTAAAAAGAGAAATATTTAAAAAGTTTTTATATAAAACACATTTTTTGAACCGGATTAATCGATTTGTATTACGCGATTAATTTGGTTACAAACCGTAAGTCCGTCAATCGTGGCGCAGTGGGACAGTGTCTGTATATGCTATGGTTGTGGGTTTCATTTCCACTCGGAGGAATGATTATATTAAAATTCTTTTCATATATCCGCTCTATTGACAAGACAAGATACTCAACACGCAATGAATCGGGTTCGGGCGGAAAGTGGAGAACGGAGTGTTTTGACACTAGGTTTACTCTGCCTACGGAACTGCCTGCGGAATTCGGTTAAAATTAAATGTGTGAAATTCGCGACAATCAAAGATCTTATTATTACGATAATTAATACTTTATCAATTTAGGTGTAACACCAATGCAGAAAATCGGTGGGTTCATCGCAGCTCTACGCGGCCTTAGCAGTGTAAGTTGCTGGGCGATCAATTACGAGAGCTACGTGCAGGGATACATGGCTAACAGTAATTGTGAGTGATGTCAGGATAGTTTTCTTTTTAAATAATCATCTTCAAAGCCTTAAATGCGTCATTTTACAGTAAATAATGCTCTTTTTATTTTAGCTTTGTTGATAAAATTTAGATGGCGCGAATTAAATTTTGTACAAGCGAACCGCTCGCGGCGTCGCCTGAATAAACTATACAGTTTTAACTAATGTAAAGTTTCAGCCAATTTAATAAAAAAATTTATAGCAAAAATTTAAATTTATGAACCGATTGATATAAAATGTTAAGGGAAGTTTACCAAATTAGAAAAAAGTACATATTGGCGTGCATAAACGCACAGACAAACAGAAAAATAATTGATTAATGTCCCTAATAATATTTTTTCTCATATTTCTTTCATGTACAGACAGCGATCACGTATAAATTTATTATATGTATAGATATTTAAGAGTAACATTGGGTTTTCTACTTGCACCTTTACACCTGACAGTGCAATAAAAACTTTGAATATCAGTAGAATTTTTACGCTTTCCCTCCTTAGCCAAGAACCTCCTAGTATTTTAAAGAGACGGTAACTGGAGTTCTCTAATTGCTCGAAATCGATATCATTGGGTGTCGGAATTCAATACAGCGCTTTGTTTTACCAGAGCGGTGAAATAAAATAACTTGCATATAGTTCACATATTAATTTGCATATATTCACTCGAGTGGAGAACCGTTCTATAGACACTTTCCATTGCCCCTGCGTGGTGTAAAAATAAATATATTTAAAATTTTCTATACTTACTTATTTTGTTTTTGTACAGCGCGAGCCTGGTATTACCAGACGTGCACGGAGTACGGGTACTACCAGACGGCGCCGCGCTCCGGCACGGTCTTCGACCAGCTCGTGTGGCTCAGCGTGGGCTTCTACGTCGATTTGTGTAAACAGGCCTTTGATCCCAAGTTAGCGCATTTAATTTTATTAATATCGTATATTTTATGATGTAACATTTAATTTATTATACCAAATCAACTCACAAACCATCAAAATATATAATTTACTTATAGATTCAACGACGCCTTCGTACACTCAGCAGTGGACCGCGTGAACCTAGTGTTCGGGGGCTTGCACCCGGATGTAAACAACACTATTAACATCCATGGCGACGTGGACCCGTGGCACGCGCTGGGGGTGCATGACCGCGACCTTAATCCCTCATCCCCTACTATCACCGTGCCTAGGTATAAAACTGTCACTTATAAGCTTTTCCGGAGGACCTCGTACCGCCATATCTTTTTTCCAATTGCTGACTAAGGAAATAAGCTTTTTGCATATTTGAGAACCAATCAAATCAAATATTACCACAAATGTTGCTTGTTTCGTACTTTGGTTTATAGCTCATCCTTTTTGCCGCATAGAAAGGTGTCAATACACTCCGTTCTCGACATCGATACATGATCGATGCATGAGATGAAACCCAACGCCACGCCTTTGTCTTAGGTACCAGAGCGAAAAAAGGAAAATAATTAAAATTTTAGAATTCTCCGAGTGGAAATCGAATCTACAATCATTATTCAAAGGAAATGATTAAAATTTGAGTATATGCAATATTCAACATTTAGAAATGTTCATCGTTTACTTTGAATAATGACAATGTTAGGAACCTTCAAACTGTTTTCCTGTAAAAAGTAGTTTTTGCACTTGTACCAGCCTACGTACAATACAACGCGTCGATATAATATGCCAGGCGTGAATAAATTGATGAATCGAAACTGTCTACTTTTCAAGGCAGCCATTTTTAAGTTTAATTTTTGTTCACCGATTGTTTAGTTTATTTAATATATTTATTTTGTAGTTTATTTAATTTATTTATTTTTTAGTTTATTTAATTTGTTTATTTTTTAGTTTATTTATTTTTTAGTTTAATTTCTTTGTTGTTTAAATTCTTTTTACTTTTGTGAAATATTTGAATTAATAATAAAAGTATATCCTAAAGTCTGTTAATATTTAAAATAAAATGTATATTCAACTCTACTTATTCACGCTTAACACAAAGTGTATCTAATTCAAAGAGCAATAGAAAATTGTGTCATCAAATAAAAATCAATATATTTTGTAATGCAGAGCTTCTCACTGCTTCGACATGGGCAACTGGCATACATCAGACACTATAAGGATGACAAACGCGCAACAGTTCGCGAGGCGTCTCGTCGCGCAGTGGCTTACTGAATCCTAGTTTCAACTTAATGTGAAAATAAAATAGACTTTTGTTTTATTATGTTTTTAATTAAACTTTAAATATTGTACTTGATATTACCAATGTATTAGCAACTTATATCATTTTATAACTAAACAAAATAATTTGGTAACAAGGTATTTAAATATTATAAATTATATGTTTATTGTCTTTAGTGGGTAGTAGCAAATTAATCATCTTGAAATGAAACTATTTTTAACCTGATTAATCGTGTATAATATTGGTATTCGAAAATACATTTAAAGTTAATTTCAAAATGTGTAATAATTGTGAAAAACAAAGAACTTATTAAGCAAATTAATTATTTTTCTAAAAATATATTTCATATACTAAGTGTCAATAATACTATAAATGTTAAAACATTGAATACATAGCATTCTCTCTTGCCAGACGATTGTTCTTATGAATAATCTTTGGATAGTAAAAATCTCTAGAGATGCTGTATGCTGTATGTCCAATTATTTATACGTTTTCTAAATCTTTATCAGTCAAATTAATTTGCTATATAGTAAAAACTCATCCTTCGAATTATAACATTCCCAATAATAGTTTCTTCTATAAACAAAAATCATAAATAAAATTAATACTGCATCTTAATAGTTTTTTGTAGTTATATAATTGCATTTGTAATATGGCCTTAGCCCATATTTGTATTAGCACTTTTTTAAGCTTCATACATTTCCCCGCATAGCAAGAACCAAGTGCCAAGACACTCTGTTTTCCACTTTCCCCCCGAATTCAAGACATTGCGTGTTGAATGGCAGACCTCGAAACCGCGCTTTGTCTCTTGTAGTAAAAATTACAAGACACAACCCATTAGTTGTGGGTTCGATTCCCACTCAGCGCGCATGTTCGCCACGATAGCTTCTCATACGGTATTGATATTTATTATATAGACTAATATTGTATAATAATATTGGGTGTATTAAAATAAAAAGTCACACTTCAGATTCCCGATAATGTGCCGGGAAGACACATTTTATTATTAGTTTAAACTCCACATCCAGACAAATCGAAAATACACAGAAGTTAAGAATTACAAACTTGAACAGGTCGAAAAATATAATCACAAATCAACTCTACTCGCCTATCGCACCTAAACGAGTACTTCATTACGTCTACGCTTATCACTGACGTCGCGACACGCAAGCGCCCGCGGAGAGCATACAACTTAAAAAATATCAATTCATCTCAAAATATATATATTCAATACAATATTACTAATAACCTCGCAACTCGACGTCAGCGTCGGGCGCGTTCGGGGGGCGTCGGGCGCTTACGTAATACACGAACTGTCCACTACGCGCACAGTGCACTGGTGGGCCGGGCCGGTCGGTGTGTTTTCAAAATGGCTCTTTTCCACGTAATTCCTTTTCGGAAACACAACACAAATGGCGCAACACCACGTGCGGCGCCTTATTTGCAGCGGAGCGAGCGCCCCGCTGTGACGCGGCCGCCCGCAGTGCACTCTGCTGCTCACACTAAATCATAGCACTAAACATATCACAAGCTCACTCAAAAACATACGAGATTATTGGCAGTCCGTAACGAAACTAGTCGATGTCTTGTAAAATCTATGACAAAAAAAAGGCGTCACTGGAAATAATTTATAATGTAGATATATAAATGGCAGGCACGTTGCGAGGACTGCCTCGGCTCTATCCCGAACTAACTCAAATTCACGAATGACGGCACCCGTTACGCCTACTAATCTAATATAACGAATACTTAACAATAAAATCGCGCAAATGAACGGCAAATGGTCAACACTCGCGTTCCACGAGATTGATTGTATAACAAATAATAGTCTATGTCTATAGAGCAGGGCTTCTCAGTAGTTTTACATTATTATGTCACATTATAACATACTATAAACGTCTACACAAAAAGTAGAAAGATGATCAATTTAGAATATCCACAAATACATGTTTAATTGATATGATCAATAAGAGTTAGTGTTGCATTTACATAATGGCTCCGCTCTACAGAAACACGGTAAGTAAAGTAAATTATGTACAATATGCTAAGTGCTCAAGTCTGGAGTCAATCTACGACGAGGGGCTTGGGGTTCTCCCACGGGAAGCCCTCTCGCCCGAAGTGCCCGTAAGTGCTGGTCTTCTGGTAGATGGGTGCTTTGAGGTTTAGTTCTCTGAAAAAGGTGAGGTTATGTTATGATATAGTAATCAACAGACAATATGCCATATATCTCCGCTAGGTTAAACTTGGCCATAGCTCTCTACTAGTTGAAAATAAAATTTGATAATCAAAACACATATATATATCATTACATTTACTTAATTTATTTGAAATTCTCAAATAAGTTACTAAGTTTCACGCCTTTTCCATCATAGCAAACGTTGGTCAAAACGTTGTCAAGACACTCTTTTTGCCACTATCCGCTCCAAATCGAGACATTGCGTCTTGAGTGGTGAAACTCAACGCAGTCCTTGTTTTAGGTAGCAGAGTGAAGAAATGTTTTTTTTTTTAATTTAATCATCCGCCCGAGTGGCCCCAAGTAACTTATAATATACATACTGTATAATATGCTTAATGAAATTTCCTCATTATCCTGGTTATCATACCAAGGATAACAAATTAAAAATGTTAAGTACATACAACAGCATGGTTCTATATGGAATTCCAAGATTCTTCTATAGATTGATATACAAGGAAAGCTAAGGAAAACTTGTTTAAAAAATATAAATAAGTAAAACAAACAGTACTCACTTGACAATCTTGCCCGGTCTCAGATCGAAGTTCTTCTGCACGATGGCGAGCAGCTGCTGCTGCGTCTTGTGCGAGGTGCCGTAGTCGAACACCGTGATGGACAGCGGCTCCGCCACGCCGATGGCGTACGCTACCTGCAAACACGTTTCCTTTGGAGACAATTCTATTGCAAGTATATGGATGGGATGGCCATATTGCGAGGAAATTGTCTAATTAAAATTTTCTTTAAAAAAATTTAAAAAAAAATGTTTTTTTTTAATAGTATAATACTGAAAACACATTGTAATAGTTTAAGTAATTCGTTTAACATCCCCATCAATGTATAATTTGCACGCACCTGCACCATGCAACGGCGGCACAGGCCGGCGCGCACCAGCGACTTGGCGACCCAGCGCGCGGCGTAGGCGGCGGAGCGGTCCACCTTGGTGAAGTCCTTGCCGGAGAAGGCGCCTCCGCCGTGCGCGCCCCAGCCGCCGTACGTGTCAACGATGATCTTGCGCCCAGTAAGACCCGCGTCCGACTGCACACACACACAGACACACTCATTACATACAGCCTAGTTAAATTTATATTTACCTTCAAACTCGCAACCTAGTAACTTTTTTTATTAAAATTATTACATTGCGAAGAAAGTTACTAAAACTAGTTACGTAAATTTTGAAATGAAACTATTTTAACCGGATTAATCGCGTATAATTTAGGTAACCAAAATTATAGTAATAATCGCGAAAATCAAAGAACTTATTAAGTTACGTAAAGTTTACGTAAAAAATACAACATACCAATCTTATTCCACTACCATTACACCAATTTAAGTAACATTTTTTAAGCTTTTACTCAAAACTATTAAATCAGAAATATCTAAAATCTTGAAATTACATTTATGCAACTTATCACCTTTAACTATGCTACATTTATTCAATTAAGTGTTGAAAAATATGCCAACACAAAAAATTGTCGAGTCTGTTTGTAATTTTAAAATAACAACTTATTACTAAATTCATAAGTATGATACACAAAAAAACATTTACCTACATATATAAAAACAAACATATTTACAATTTTTGTCTGTTTATTTCAGTTTCACTGACAGATAGCTGATGTAATAAGGAGTACCTTATTGTACTTTTATTTTAGAATTCCACGAGGACGAAGTCACGGGGCACAGCTAGTATTAAATAAAAGCGATAAATAACCTGTATACAAAAATTTTAATAATCTAGAAATTTCGAAACGGTTTTGTTGCTACGATAACTGATAATTAGGTGCTCTAAACAATTATATGCTCTATAAACAAAGAGCGGTCAGTGCGTCTGCCTGTAGTAACAATTTAAAAACATCAAAGCAGTGACTAACATTGGAATTAATCGCAATAGGTTAATAGACTATCTTAACTAGAACGAATCACGTTGACATTTAGACACTGTCTTACTGGACCACGACGGCCTCAAATAAAGTTCAGTATCGAAATTATAATAAAAATATAAGCAACAACAATAAAAATAAATTGATGCCACGTCTAAATGTCATTATACTGCTGTGGTCAGAGTACGCACGCGTTGGCGCACGAGCTCTTTTGTCATGGAAATTAAAACGATCTTGAAATTTTAAAGGCTTAATTGCCCTATATTATTATAAATTTACTTTAGCGCATGGGATTTTAGTTAAGTGACGCTGCTTACTTTTGTATGGCGGCGGTAGCAGGATCAAATACTCATCAAAGTCTAGACATTGGCTTACCATATTTTTAAACTGATGGATAAGATAATAGATTTTAAGTTTATTTACAAATAAGAGTATTACATTTTAAGCCAACAAGAATATCAAATTTTTGTATAAAAGTATTCTATCATACAAAAAAAAATCACCGAATTACATAATAAAAATCATACAATCGTCCAATACACACCTAAAACGTAATTTAACCCAGTAAAAATGCAAGTCATAACAAAACCCTTGGTGACACAATCCACGCACGAGTACCGTGCCACCGTGCCGCCGCCGTACGCAGTCGATTAAGTACATTATGTAATCTGTACTGAGAATAGACTTGTGTATCTCATTACAATTTACAATTTCCTTAGTTCAATATTTATTATTATGGTTTTATGTTAACATTTTAATGAATAAGTTTCGTAACATTAAAAATAGAGCAAACTCCTTTCTCTACTTTCCGGCCGGATTCGAGACATTAGGCGGCACCCGAATTCGAGGCGCCAGAGCGAATAAATGAAAATAATTAAAATATAATAATTCCCCCGAGTGGGAATCGAACGCTCATGAGCGCTCGTTAAAATATCAACATTGATAATGTATACATATTTCATATTACTTCCGAGAAATTCACTTAGAAAATGTCCAGAGTGCATGAGTTCATTCTCTTGGGAAAATTAAGACAATCTATAAACTTTTAATACTTAACTACTTAAGTTATTATCAATTTATTTAAGCACACAGATCTACACACTTGTTTTCTAAATATTCTTTTTTCTCCCTTAAATATTATGTTTGTAATTACTTACTTAATCATTTAATTATTATAATTTATTGTACCGATTAATTGTCTGACTAGCAGACGCGATTGATTGGTCGTTAATTCGAACTCCACTCAGAGGAGATTATATACTATTTAAATTATTTTATTTACTGAAGTAGGATATAGTCGAACTGGTTTTATATAATACATGATTTATAATTTAACATCTAAGGCTCATCAACTACAAATAATTAAAAATAGTTTTTTTTTACATAACAGCTTTACATATATTGCTAACTGCGATAGACATGTATTCGATCCACATTCGAAAGAATATCAAATATTTCATCTAGGCGGCGTTAGATAACAACTATCACAAATGCTTGGAAAATGGAAATCGTAGCGCTTAGCGTTAGATTTTGTATGCATACCGTTAAAACAAAGTTATTATGCCATATTATTATTACTGCAGAGAAAACGGAGTCTTGGTACTTTGCCTACACGCATGCATGTGGGCAAAAGCGTGAAGCTGTAAAAAAACCAATATTATTACCTGAGGTCCACCAATAACAAAGTTTCCACAAGGGTTGATGTGTACAACTGTTTTCTCATCCAAGTAGTGTGCTGGAATCACTTGATTGATCACTTTGTTTCTGATCTCCTCACGCAGTGTTTCCAGTTCGATCTAAATAGATTTTCAATTTTTTTTTAATAATTATTATATTAATATAGAATTTCTATAGTAATGTGTATGTATGTATGTGTACCAAATTACCATAGTGCGTATAATATATATTTAATTAATTTTATATATTTCTAATGTGTAATTATGTAAGATGTTTGTTAAGAAAAACTTTAGCCATTTCTATTTCCATATAAACTTTAACAAAACCTTATTTCATTACTACTCCGCCATTTGCATATTTTTGGTAAAAAGAATCCAAAATATTTCCTTAATAATTATAATTATGTATTTACAATGATTTCATTATTATGAAAAAAAATTCAAAGCACGTGTCTGTTACACATTTCAACCTTGATAACAACACTGCGTAAATAAACTGGACGTTTTTTTTATACTATGTAATAATATTCTTTATATATATATATTTGTACTATAACAATATTAAACACCTACGTGGCGTAGTTGAGTAGTGTCTGACTGTATGATCGGCGTTTGTACGATCCCCAATCAAGAGAATACTTATATTAAAAATATATATTCGTATTGCTTGTAAATAAAGCGAGGCGTTTAACTCCGCCACGTAAGGAACACAATTTAATATTTCAAAGCTAAGTTATCTATATCTATACAAATCACACTACAAGCCTAATTCATATAAAAGGTAATAATAATGTATAAAGAAAAAAAAACAAAACAATCCAAATACCTTCTCAGAGTGTTGCAGTGAGACGACCACAGTGTGCACTCTCTGTGGGACGGTCGCACCGCCCGCGAATATATACTCGCATGTCACCTGGAAAGATACTTTTTTAATCATTTCTAATGATATAACACTTGCAATAAGTTACAGGTTCGATCCCATTAAAGGGGAAAAGAACATGTTTAATTTTCATCTATTCTCTATAGTATGGTAATCAAAGTGCGACGTTGAGTTCCGCTACTCAACAAGCAACGGCTCAAATTCTGACGGAAAATAGAGAACGAAGTGTCTGCACTACTACACTGTCTCTGGGTGCCAAATAATGGAATTCAAATACAGTCATTATTGTATTAAAAAAAGTCCCGCTGAGTTTCTTGCGCCGGTTTTTCTCAGGTCTGCGGCAATAACTTTAGTGAATAAGTGGTAAATTGCTTGACGTTAAAAAAATAAAGCAGGTAACTTCTTATTTAAAGTAAAATTATTTCAGTTTCTGTTTATAGTACCAAATTCACTAAATTCTAAACAAATATTTTTTTCAGTATTTTGTGGATAAATTTAACTAGTACATGTAAATTCGGCAAAAAGATATAAAATTATTATATATGTAATTTTATTTTAAATCATTAGCGATATGCATGGATGACGGCAACAATGTCGTATTTTTATTATTAATTAAATATAAATTCAGTTTACACGATAAAAAAATTAATTCAAGTTTCTTTTTAAGAAAATTTAAATTAGAAAGTTTATTAAAACATAGCACAAAAAAGTGTGGTTTTTAAGGTTGATAATTATTTATATGATGTGCTTGTAATCATCATTTATGCATAGGACTACAAACTTTTGTCATAAGTTGGAATTTTGTAAATTATTTTCTTATAACAATAAATGAGTTTTCATTATTATTATTATTGTTTATTATAGGACTCCGTAAATATTCCAAATATATCCTCTACCATGACGTGCAAGTTTTCAGTGATATATATATATATATATATATTTTACAATAAACGCTACAGATATCAGCTTCATCTATCAAAAATAATTAATAATGCTATATTATATTTGCAAAACATAAGAAAAAAGATAAGGCTTGAATTATTTCTATCATATTCGAGGCTAATATAAGGTTTTTCTGATAATAAAACCTTTCAAGATTTTTGTCAAACATATTACACATATTATTTAAATAAGTTGACCTTTGCAAGCACTTTTCGTTCATTGAATATAAAACTACCACTGGCTCAGTAGGCAGTTCCGCTGAGAATAGCAAACTCGAAATAAAAGTTTATTTTTTCGAATACAAAAAAAATACTATTTAATTATTGATAATATGAATTATTTTATTTCACATTTATCCTCCGAATATTGTTACTGAGACAGGACAGCATCTTACTGTAAGCAGCATTCAATCACCACTCAGTGAAAAGCCTATATTTAAATTATTCTTATTTCTGTCTGAGTCAGTCAGTCTGACCTGAAGAAAAAATACATTCCTTAGTAAAAAACTATACTAATTAATCATATAATAGTACCTGTGTCTTGGAGTCAGGTCGTGCCCACCAAAATTCGCCATTACGCCTAAGTTCTGCTATTTTCTGATTAAGTCTGTGAGCGAGCACCACAGTGAGGGGCATGCATTCTTCTGTTTCATCCGTCGCGTAACCAAACATCAAACCCTATGATGAAAACGAATATTAAATATTATACAATTTTAAATATGTCTTTTTTTTAGCCTAGCCTAGTACTAAAGTGATACCCAAAATACTATCCATCTCATCATGGCATGATGATGCCTTGGGCACAGATACTTACTTCTCCATATATTTAGTTATATATAGTAGTAATTAATAGTAGTATAGTAGAAATACAAATCTACACACACAATAACTCTGTAAAATGACATTTAAAAAAAAAAAGAATAGTAAGATCTAGAAAAATAGTTCAATATGTTCTTTATATATTGCCAATAACTGATAATTAATACATGTGTATATCTTTATAAGGAGTGATAGTAGTTCTAAGAAAGATATGATTCTTTACATTGAAAATAAAGCAAAATTACCCAAGATGAGGAAAATCTTTATAGCTTTAAGACTACTAACATATATACAAGTCCTTGCATGTGACTTTGTCTGTATGAATGTAAAACTTAGGGCAAGTTAAAATAATGACTCGATGGTTTATAATTTAATAATTGATAGTTTTTATGTTTATAACAGAAAAATACATTACAGAAATTTGCAAAAAATATCAGTTTTATTTGCAATAAAGTGAAACAAACAGGTGCATCTTTAAGTTGTTTATATTTTAATTTCCTAAGTGTGTGAATAAGACTTGATGAAAAATGCTAAAATATTGTTTTTATATTTCTAGAATATTAAAAAATTTTAACAATTGTAAATATTAAATAATATTTTTTGCAATAACCTTCTAGTTTAACCTAACTGTTAACTTATCATGTTATCAAGTTCCAAATAACATATAATGAATAAGCACATGTTATCTTTTAATAACAAAATAGTTAGTAGCAAAAAATGCTTGCTATTATTATCACTATTTTGATTAAATAGTATTCAACTATTTTTTATACATTAGTAAAATGTTCAATAAAAACTCCATAATGTCATACACATATGTATAATAGTCTTAATTAGAAACTAAGTTATATCACATTATGTTAATTATTATAGATATGTATAATTGATTCTACAATATGTATATATTATGTGTATATATATGTTATATCATATAAGCATATTTTATATATATTTATATATCAAAATCATGTATATTTACACCATCTACCCTATTTTAGTATACAAATGTCACTAAGTTTAAAAGAAATTTATAACTGGCTAGTTTTATTGACAGTGTACAATGTTTATATTCTCATGGTGTATGATAAATGTTCTAGAACTTCTCCAAGTACTTTCTACTAGAAGTTTCTAACTCTACAATCCTCCATACCTGATCTCCAGCACCAACTTCTTCCTCATTCCTGTTCTCATGCACTCCCGCAGCTATGCTGGGTGATTGCTGGTCCAGGGCAAGCATCACGCTGCATGTCTTGTAATCAAAGCCTGCCCCAACATGCATTTAGATGACTATAGTCCTTAAATATGACTTTATGAACATGGGGGATGCACAACAAAATTTTCCCCAATTTTTAACTAAAAAATGTTTTTGATGAAAGTAGTAGGTTCGATTCCCACCCATGAAAGAAGTGTTATGAGCATGATTATTGTTTGGTTCAGTAATATTTCTGCACTACATAAATGTATGATCATCAGTCGCCGGCACAATAAGGGTCTAATCTTACATTCACACTATCATGAGACTAATCTAAACATATTTAAAAATACATATTAATAAATCAGTCATGCATCCTCTTCATTATTTATTATTAAAACTGTGAAATAAAATTTTGTAGTCCAGACATTTTTTCCCATTATTTGACATGCAATTCCCCACCCAATTGAAGACCCAATAATATTGTGCAATTCTCAATACGAGTCAATACCTGATCTCCAGCGCCAATATCAATTTCCTCTTTGTCCTCATATACCCCCTTAGCAATGTTCGGACTTTGTTCTTCAATAGCCAACAATAAATTTAGTGTACGCCAATCAAAACCTAGCATGTACGAAATATTTATTTAAACTGCTCAAATACACTCAGGTCAAATAGAAATGATCACTGCTTTATCTTACGTTTGGCAAATAGCCAATTTAATAGTTGTTTTGTTTATTTTCTAGGCTCACCTTTGGAGGAGTCATCGTATCCAATGTGCTGTACTGTTTCTCTGACAACTTTTTGATAGTCAACGTTCGCTTTCGACGTTATTTCACCGCATAACAGGATCATTCCTGTCTTTGTCACGGTTTCTGTAAGCGAATAGATATATTAAAATCAAAATAACACCAATATTAGTATTACATGACAACAATGATATTATACTGAACTCACCGCAAGCTACTTTGGCATTGGGATCTTGTCTCAAATGTGCGTCAAGGATAGCATCGCTTATTTGATCACACATTTTATCTGGAAAAATGTTGACAATTATTAATCTGTCACAAATGAAACTACAACACAGCATAAAATTTACAATAATATACAACCACGTGTTTTATCAATATCATATTCATGATTGACCACTGATTTTTAACAATCATGATGTAACTAAACAATGGATTTGCATCACAGTAAAAAGCACATGACGATGTTATGTTAAAAGGAATATATGTACTTTATCTTAAGTGGCACTACCACTGAGCAATAACAACACTTTTTGTATTGATGCAAAATCTGCGCACATGTTAGGGGCGGCCATCTTTTATAAATAAGCCATTCCTGTGAAAAACTAACCTGGATGACCCTCGCCGACAGATTCCGATGTGAATAGAAACACAGATCCATCTTCCATGTCATAACTGTGGCCATTTGTTTTAGCATATCCATTCATTTTTGAAGTTTCCGGCATTCTGAATTTAGAGTTAGCTCACAAAAATAACACGACAAAATCCCCTCGAATTAATACTGTGGAAAAGAGGCCCGGCGCGAGTTACCGCTCTTATTTATAAGGTCGGTACGGAGCTATTGAGCCTCGTTTATTATCCAATGGAATTTTGTCTCAAATGACACTCGCATACAGCAGGCAGCTCGCTATTGGTTATAATATTAAGTTTTGATTCTGTTTCAATCCAAAAAGAAATATGTTACTTCTCTATGGATAGATTAAATGGGTAAAATTTACGCGCCAAATTTAAGTGCGCAAGAAAATAATCAGCTCGTTATATTTTTTTAATTTATTTAAATTGTCGTTTAAATTTAGTAAAGCTTCTTTATTTTTTAAAAAAAATATTATATTAAACTACTGCTATTAATATTTGATAATTATAGTTTATATTTTTTTTACGTTTACCTTATTTTCACTAATTTTTATTACAAAGTTGTTTGTAAAATTATGAAATTCTAAAAACACTTGCAAATTGGAAACAGTGAAGTGAACACTTTGAAAACTGCTAACTAACTGACTGTGCGGCGTGCAACGTGTTTACTTTAAAGATAATCGTATAAAATATGCAGGTCATTATTAAGACGAAATAGTCTAGGAGGTAGTCATCGATATCATTTGTACATATATTTCTATAGTACACGAACTTACCTTTATGGTTTTGAAGGAATATAATTGTTATTATTTCGTTGAAATATTCGTTTTTGAAATAACCTAAGTCCGTATTCTTGATACGTAGTAATACTAATAAACATAATAAAAATTTATAAACTATCATCAAACTTGGACGTCATACGGGCATTACAAATTGGTGATATTTTTATAACTTTATTAAACAAATAAATAATTAATAAAATATATAAAATTACACGGAATGCTACTAAAATTATTGGAAAATAGCTCTTATACTATAAAAGTTCAAACATCGATGAAAGTTCAAAGATTATAATAGTTGGTTATAATAAAATAATGAATTAGGTTGGCATTTGATAACAATAATAAATTATTTGCAGTTTTATACAGTGAATGGTGATCGTGATGCTACAGATGGTTTTCCCTTGTGGTATATAAATATCTTAACTTTAGGAACGCAGTCGGTGCCAATATATGTATTATAAAAGTATTTATTTCTTAAAATCTTGTTTAATCAGTTTTTTTAAATATACGATACGGATTGAAGACACATACATACATAGTGAGTATAAATAATTAATACCATCATCCATAAAATCTTTTTTTTAATTTAATACTTTTTTTTTTAATTTTTGTTAAATTGCTATTATAGGTTACCTGTGGTTTTAATTATATTAATTTTTATTTCACCATTACGTTTTTTCTGTATAGCAAAGAGTACCATGTCTCAAGACACTCTGTTCTACATTTTTCATCCAAATTTGAGGCATTGCGTATTGAGTAGCGAAATTCAAAGGTTTTAGGTTTCCATATTTAGAAATGAAAAAGATATATAGTTGAATGGCGCACTCGACGCTCTTTGTCTTCTTGTTGTTGTTATGTGTGCAGTGTGTATACATAATATTGAGTATAATATATACATGTGGATTTTGTAAAAAGTATAGTATCTGTTATTATAATCTAATTGGGTAGAAATAGTGAAAACATTTTATAAGACCGTGATCGTCATACTTTGTACACATAAATAAAATACGCTATTTTAATGACCTTATGAAACCGTATCTAATGTATAATATTTTTACTCGTTACGTAACGCGTGACTAATTATAAATAAGATGACATCTTTTCATAGGAGACCGTGATAACTAAAAAAAACTGTAACATACATTCAATGCTGTACTTATCGTTTTCTACGAATATTGATAAACTTTCAACTTCAAATAGCCTTGTTATTCTGATACAAAAAATGTCGCTGATGTAATAGAACGATCAAAACGAAATGTTTTTGTAACATTGTTTTAATATACCGATAATGTTTGTACGAATATTGATGATTTTTTTAACGATCACTTATTACATTAGACGTTAGATGTATTAAAAGCTTCTATAATTAATTTTAATAGGTATATTTTAATTTTAGAATATTCGAGTTTGATATTTCTATGCAACCTTTTTGGATATCATGTTGAAAAATATATGGTCTATGAACCTGAATTTTGACAAACAAGACCGGTCTTGGTCGAGATAATATTAAGCATTACCCCGGGGTAATGCTTAATATTTTCTCGAATATAATTCCAAACTATAGTAATACAGTCAGGCACGCATCAGTTACGCCTCAGCACCTTTTAAAGTCTATTATTGAAATATTTTAATTTAAAGAAATAAATCAAAAATGGTTTTTCAAATTGAGTTTGCATTTAAAATATAAAATTCATAGTAAATTAAATATAATACAATACATTGACACATGGCTATTTAGAATTTGTACGAAATTCATAGACAGAGATACCTAGTGTTAAGTGAGTCCGTTTTTCACTTTTCGTCTGAGTCATAGATATTACTCGTTGAATATTAGGCGCGCGGCGTTAGGCCAATGCTATTCACTCGAGTGGACATCGAACGCACAACCATTGTGTTCAGTCAGATGCCGTCCCACTACGCTACGATAGTTTCAAATTAGGATTAAAATTGAATCTTTTCATATTTTCATTTGTTGTAAGTTATAACATATAAATATTAAAGACAAGTTGCCTGAAACGGTCTACTGTGTGTGATTCTCACACAAATTTTTTACAGGCGTTATTTTTCACTTTTGTGAAATGTTATGACTCTAAGATTATAAATTAATCTCTGGTTAAAGGTTATTCACATATGAGATTGAAGTACGCAAATAATTATTATTTCGCATCGCATGATTATTTCCTTTGCAATTTCTCTAACAAAAGTAAAAATAATAAAATATTTTATTGGCCTGTTATTTACAGTTTTTTATATGGGCTAATTAATATACATGAAGCGTATAAATTATTAGGTGACTCCGTATGTATCTGTATGTCGTGGCTATATCGTACAATTACACACTGAAAATAATTTTCTCGCTATCCTATGTTAACCTGGTAAATTCTTGCTGAGTGTGACAGCGTCTAACTGTGTACGTAGTGGTTGTGGGTTCAATTACCAGACGGGTGAATGATTATACCTATTTATTCTTTTTTGTATTTCTCCGCTCTCGTGTCAAGACAAAATGTTCAGTTCTATTCAACAAGCAATGTCTCGGATTCGGGCGTAAAGTTAAGAAGAGAGTATCTTGACATTATGCGGAAAAAAGCGTAAATAAGAATTAGATTTAATTTGATTTTTCAAGCAGATTCATATTAACAAGAATAGATATAAGCGTTAAGAATTAAAATTGCGTTATAGAATGTTCTTATAATGATATATACTTATATAATAGACAGGTACTTAAAAATATAAGTGGTAACATATTTGAAAAATAAACGATATTGTGACCTGTGACGTTGATGCAGTCACGCATCGGCGTCAGGTCACAGCAGTTCTGTGGTGAGACGTAAAGCCCGGGGACATTTTAAAGTATATGAAACAAAGATTAAAATCAGTTTTATACTTTTTTTGAATTGATTGATTTTGGATTGACAAAGAAACCTAGAAAAGATTGAATATTCTCTCTTGATGTTATATATATAACCCTCCTTCTGGAGCAACGGGTAATAAAAAATGCACTATACTTTAAAATATTTTTAAAGTAATTAGATAACCTTCACTGGCTTTTACCAGTCAATTATCTTAAAAAGAGGCTAAGAGTTATCACTAAACACTAAATGACTATCATTTTTATAAGCAATCGTTTCAATTTATGAGTAAGTTCGTTAATTACTATTTAATGACAGCAATCTCAACTGTTTCTATTCCGTCCACTTTTGTTCAAATTCGAGACATTGTGTGTTGAGTGGCGAATCCCAACGCCGCGTTTTGTCTCAACGCTTTTGTTTTGATGAGAATAAATAATAGTAAAAATCTAGTAAGTTCTATTCAGTTTAGTTTCCTAAATTAAATGTAACCATCTTTTAACACATAGGTACGAAATGCATGTCAGTACACCGCTAATAGATGTCTCTGGGTGTGGATATAAATTTATTATTGTAGAGAACATTAAATTACGTCATACATATTTTGAGCTGTTAGAGAGGATGAAAAACAACTGTTTATACGTATTCGATACATTTACGCGATATGCAATAGTTATTGTTATTAAATATTACTATTTTGCAGATATGCAATAGTTATCTTAAACACGCGATAAAGAAATGAAAATATTTACATGTATATAGAAAATAAATATAAGCAGGCCACTATCATATTATGATACTGTTTTCCTGACACATTTTGTACTTTACACTTCATAATTTAGGTAACACAGATAAAAAATGGTGAAAAATGGTTCTTTTCTCAAATTTTATGTTTAAGTGGCTCTAAATTTGTTAGAGAGTTAACAGCCGAGGTCGCTCACCTCTGACCTGATGGTCCAGTATCGCTAGAAACCTTTAGAAGGCCCGATTGCCTAAATTGTCAACCCAGTATTGCGCAGAAGAGTGAGGAGACCCTACCCCTAATAATGAGGTAAGGGACAGAAGGAGAACAAGAACAATAGACTTATAAAGCCAAATTTTAATTCTAAATTTAATAACGTCAATTTCATAACAATTTTCATATGTTGCTTGTCATGTTTACATTCCAATCATTGATGCATATAAGATGTTTCTAACAATATTTATCCTGATACTAATTAAATTACGACAGCCATTTCTATATAGGCAGCTACCGATATGAATTATGCATTTAAAAAAGGAGGAAAGTGGAGTAGTTTGACACAAATTATCTTTCCCTGTTCCGTATATTCTAAAATATGTGTAAAAGTAACAAGATTTCTTTTATCACATACGAAGATGACGATATTGTTATCAGAATGTCTTATGTAAAAGCATATATATTAGAACGCATGGCTTAGCTTTCAGAGCGCTTTCTAAATATGTCTTTTTCAATTTCCTAAGTGTGTGAATAACACTTTAAAAAATGTAAAAAATATATATATTTAATAAATAGCATTCTCTCTTGCCAAACGATTGTTCGTAGAATAATCTTTGGGTAGCAGAAATTTGTAAAAATATCTCTACAGAGATGCTAACAACAAATATTAGTTTTAATAAGCGTATAAGAATTCAACGTAGCTGGATGTATAATGCATGGGTTAGCGGTCAGAGCGCTTGAACGGTTTTCAAGAGGCGCGGGTTCAAATCCCTCTGCGTTCAAATTTTTATACGTTTTCTAAATATGTCTTAGACAGTGATTAGTTACATTTTTATTAAAGACATGCAGTTAAATTGAGGTAGTATTTTATACAAGTATTTTTTAGGGATAACAATAACCTAATTTATTATTTAAAAATAGTGGAAAATAATGTTCTTATTTATCCGGCTGCGTTTAAATTTTTATACGTTTTCTAAATATGTCTTTTTCAATGTCTTTAGTGTGCGATTAACACTTTAAAAAATATTAAACAATATAACGTATATCAATTTAACTAACATATCTTTATTATTTAATACAATCTTTATTAAATAATAACAATGTTGAGACTCCTTGGTTAATTTCAAGAAAGCTTTAATCATTGTGGTCTAACCAACTAATATTGCTTTCAGGATCTTTATACACATGACCTACATGAGCCCACCACTCGTTTTTTATATTCTCACGGTATTTTCCTAAGAATAAAAAAAAATCTATTAGCGAAATTAATTCTGTCGCGATGTACCAACACGAAGAGTCATAATTATGTATAGAAACAGCAAGAATATTGCGGGGCATTTTCAACTAGAATGAATGCATGCAACAGTATGCATATGCGAATGAATGCATGCAACAGAATGCATACAACAATAAACTAGGATCTAGAACTATAGGCTGATGTTGCTCCTACGGCAACTATCCGCAAAATCAACTGCAACTAACAACTATCCTTTTGGATGCTTGCCCTTTTTTTTTGCAAAATAAATAACTAGTGCTCAGCAATAAAACGTAATAAGTACTGTAATCTATACATGAAATAAAAATGTAACAGTCTGCTGTCTGTACATGGAAGATATACGAGAAAAAATATTATTTTGGAAATTTATCTGTATGTAATAGAACCCAAATCAATGATTTTAAATTGTGTTTTCTGTTTGTCTGTGTGTATGTTTGTCTGTGCACGCTAATCTCAGAAGCGGCTTAACCTATTTACATGCCATTTTGTTTGTGGTAAATTTCCCTTAACATTCAGTGTTTAATTTTAATCGGTTTACAAATAAAAAGTTTAATTGCTTGTTTAACAGCCATTTAAATTGTGAATTTAAGGAAAGTTTATGATTTAAGAGAGCTGCGGGCGAAAGAACTAAATAGTTCAGCCATGTAGCCGAAGCCGCGAGTGCGTCGCTAGTTTAAGTCATAATTCATAAGAAGAAAAACAAGTGGAGTGAAACTACAATCAGTAACAAGAGCAACGCCTGTCGAAGTTTCTCCGTGGTACATTTCGTGGTCTATGCTGACGTTTCCAATGTAAAGCGCTAGCGTACCTAACATAGTATACTTAAAACTAGGGCAACTATACCACTGAGGCAACTGCCCGGGTTTTCCTCTATTTTATTGTAATATTAATCATTCATGATACCTATTTAGGCTTCTTTCGTATGAAATATTTTTTTATTCTACCCACAATTAATTATGACTAATTAATGCCTTAACGACAAAATGTATATATAGAATTTTGTCGTTAAATCATTATTATATCTTTTGTAGAACAGACGGGCCGATTGGGATAATTTTGGTTACAAAACATTTTTAGAAGATCAAGGAAGGTTTAAAATGTAAGAAAATAAAATAATCGTACGGAAAACAATAACTAATCAATTTTTTTCCCGATACAAGCTGTGTATATCTGTCAAACAAGATGCATTCAGAAATTAAATATTATGGAAGGTAAATAGCTTAGACCTTAGACTATGGAGTATTAAAAGACATAGCATACGTTAAATTCGGCAGCATGATTTAATGATTTATAATTTATAGATTAAATAGCTTAGCCAGTAATTTTATCTTTAGATTAATATTAATTATCTTTCTAAGAAAATTTCTGAACGAGAATTAGGAAATTGAGACCGGGTCGGGACCCGATTTGTAAATTTTTGTACATTTAATTTTAAGGCGGCATGTAGTTCACCGGGTCAGGTAGTAACTTCTAAAAATTGTGATGAAGTATAGACTATAGGTATTATACCTCTACTATTTTTATGAATAAAAATAATTTACAATAAGCATATTGGTACCTACCAAGCAAATTAACGCATTAGTAATATGAAAATTGATAATCGCCATAAAGGGAAGTGGAATGAAATATTATAATCATTAGTATATTTTTTTTAGTTTTTAGTTACAAAACCTATCATATGGATTATAGGCGCTAACAGTTGTGTACACCAGTCCGTCCACGTGGCATAAATAAACAACAAACGCCAAGCTGTTGTATATACTTAAGTATAATATTTTAATTGGAATTTGTATCGACCATTTAACGTATAGTATGGTTTTAATGATTTAAAAGGTCAACATAAGTGTTTATTAATCGACACGTTTAGTCTAAGTTTATCACTAACTTATATCCTCTAAGAAAATGTAAGTCGTTTATTGTAATTGTTAGAAATGTGTATATTATCTCCTCTATATTTTGGTTTATTTGCAATTAAAGATAAATTAAAGTAATTTTCAGCAAAATACACGTTATGATCGAAATATCTCAAACTTATTGTAAGATGAATATATGATAACAAAATGTGTTAAAGGGAGCTTCTGTCTTTATATATTCCCCACGTATTACGTGTAAAAAAGAAAACTGTGAGAGCATCTCACCATTCCTCATTAACCGTCAATTTACACACATTGCGTATACTTATCAATGATATATAAAACCTTTTGTTTTGGAAAACGTATACAAGTTTCAATGTAACACATTCGAACCTGCGTCTCTTGGAAACCGTCCAAGCGCTCTGACTGTTAAGCCATGCTTTCAGAGTGCTTGGACGGTTTCCAAGGTTTCAGAATTGTATACATGTATAAATGTTTTTAAATGTGTGAATAACACATTAAAAATGTTAAAATATGATATAATATTTAAATAAATATATAAAAGAATTTTCTGGCAATAAATAAATACTTATGAATAAATACATTAAACAACTGTCTGTACTTGGGCACCGGACAATGGGCATCAAACTCGTGACCCCCGGATTCGGCTTAGCAGTCACAATAACTTTATACCACTCGCTTATCACTGATCTCACCCACCACATGTTTCTCCACTTAAAAATATTAACCATTCTTATTTTTAATACATTTGACAGTTTAAAATGTCCTATTTTGACATTTTGTCGTTTCTTGAGTTTATTTATATATGGGTATATTGACGCCAAGACATACAATACAATACAAGCTATACAATACACGACGCTAACGCAGCGGAACTAAATTACATGCGATGGTTATTATTTCAATTTGTAGGAGATGCGTAAATATAGAAAAAAGTCACGAATCTCATTTATGAACGTTTGAAAATCAACACAATGCTTGTGGGTTCGACTCCACTTCGGGAAAAGATTATATTTAAATTATTATTTTTATTTGCCCTCCCTGGTGAGTTATCCATGTTGATTTCTTGAACTTAAAACACAGTGGTCTGAATTCAAGTGAAAAGTAAAACGGAGTGTCTTGTCACTCGATTATCTCTGCCTACATTGCAACACGAGTGAATGGATGAATCTTAATATGAATTAAAATATATGCATTGAGCACAATGTAACAATATAAGTAGCTTAGTCCAAGTTTAAAAGTCATTTTAAGATACAATACTGCACGTCTCTTTACTTATCTGCTGAGAATATCAAAATAGAGAATAGTTCTTTTAAAATGTAAAATACTTCCGAGTAAATATAAAAGAATTATATTGTTTAATATCTATATTTGTAACTGTTGCGTGTTAAGTTTATCATTTTTAAAAACACTATTTGTATGACACAACATATCGTCTATTTTCATAGAAGGTATAATGACATATAAATAATTGTATACTATTTGCAAACTCTAATAATACTGTATTGATACTGTATATAATACTATTCCTAGTAATTCATATTTTTTATTTTATACTTTAAAATTATAAAAATAATGTTATTCAATATACGTACTATGATAACTCGTTTAACGCATTAACTGTGATCCACGAGCCTCGAGGCTGACTCCTTAATCTGTTTATCTATATAGACTCCGTGTATATTCAGTAATTTTTAGTTCTAGATTTGAAATACATTTAAAAAAAAAAGAATTTAATTCTGTAGCATTCCATGGATTTACCGCCCATCGTGTTCCAGAAAGACGAGCTGAAACAGTGCCTGGGGCTTGCGACCCAAGTGTAGCCTTTTAAAATGTATTAACGCTCGCCTCCACTATCCGAGCTCCTATCTATACCTAACCAAATTTGAAATGATCCTATTAATGCCGCTTTTGAAATACGCGCTAGAAGCGATCTGATTACAGTTTTAGACAGGCCGAAATCTTTTAGTAGGTTATAGAGAGATTATGCTGTTATACCTACCTATTGTACCTACCTGTTATTCCTACCTACCTCTCGGGCCTATTTCTACGGCATATCGGCATATAATCAACTCTAAACCTAACCCTGGTCAACTGGTTAGTAAGCTCGTATTTATATACTTTTAACTGATGATCTTTAAGAATGGTAGTTGCCCATGCAACTGTAAGTATTGCCAGTTTATAGTAAAGGTAAAAACTGTCTGGATCATGAGATTCAAATCATTCGCTGATTCTTAGATTGAGTAAGACCTTTGTGTGACTATGTAGTTTTTTTTTTTGTTATATTTATCTGTGCTCTCGCTACTAAAAGACGGTTAGCTTCATGTATGATTTCCAACACCTTATCAAGGCGACGCGAGTATTGACCACGTAAGAGTACCCTACACCCTACTAACAAATGTTTAGTTGTCCCTATTATCTCGCCACAGATATAACAAAACTTTTCGGTGGCTTTACCCTGTCTTACCAAATTACTTTGATTTGACTGGGGGTGTCATTTGGACACATTAGGGTGCTGGTGACCAATTATAAATTAGAGTGCGCCGTTTTAAAGATAATGGGATACAGAACCATTCATTGTACATCCCCCGAGAGACCCAAGAACATTCGTCACTGCTGCCTTTCTGCACTCTACCATAACCTCCGTTCGTAATTTCATTTGGCCAACTATACGATAATATGTTACCTACATACAAATCCATTCTCTACACTCTGTTCTTCATGTTTATATAAAAATAAAAAATAAAAAGTTATCCCATGGCGACGCATCACACAAGAAAGCAAATATTTATTAATTGCTCAGAAAATCTATTTAGAAAAACTTATTTTTTTTATAAATTTACTATTTATAACTTATTTATTATTTATATTTTTTAAAGGTCACAGGCACTATCGAAATTGTCTACACGTTTCGTAGGTTTGTTGTTACATGTAAAACTTCCATAACATGATAAAAATATTTAACAAATTTTTCTAGTGTAAAGTATTGTGAAATACTAATAACATTGACTTTTTCATCACTTTGCCCTCCCTCAGTAATGTAAGCTGTACATTAATAAGATTATTCAGTGTCAGCTCCATTTTCATTCTTTGTTGGCAATCGCGATTGGTTGTGAGTTTGATCTCCACTCTGATACAAGACAAATCGCGGCGTTTAGTTCCTCCACTCAACACGCAGTGTTCAGAATTCGGGCGGAAAGTGGATAATGGAGTGACTGTGTAGAAACTACCCTGCTATGTAGAAAATAGCATGAATGCTAAAAAAAAATTATCATTGCCCCGAGTAGAAATTGAGCCCATAGGATCTGTTTCAGACTGATTATCACTGTAATCACTACGATTCTAAACTAAATTTTATTGAGGGAAATTTAATAGTAAAATTTTATTAATTTAAATATTAAGCCATTTGATTTATAGATATAATTTTTGATAACATATTATTTCGAATCACTGCCTGTTTCGTGATTTTAATCTAAGATAACAATAGATTGTAGACGATAATTTGTAAACAGTTGTTTAGTACAATTGTGTCTTTGGATGCGAAAAAATAATTTCAATGCTCAAGAGGCAAGACAATCGACAAAGGCTGTTATGGTTTCTTTACTAAGTGGAATGTTTGACGGCTTCTTTGTATCTATTCAGTCCGTTTCGATATGTGTTAGGACTAGGGTTTAGTTTTTTTTTCTAAATGTCCTGTCCCTTTAAGTAGTTTAATAATGTTTTTTTTGAGCCGTGCGAAAGTGACAAACGATGTGGGTGCTAAATAACACGTTTAAAGTTGCATACTTTGTATGCGTTTGGAGTGTATGTAAAGCTCAGGTTTGTAAGACAAACTAAAAAATAATTTCAAAACAAAGTATGAAGTTAATAGACAATTTTTTTTTAAACTAACTCTTATATAACTTATAGCTCTAAAGCTTAACCCAAACAACTTAACATTTTTCCCGCATAGCAGGGTAGTCAGAGAAAACTTAAGAGTCAAGATACTCCGTTCTCCACTTTCCACCCGAATTTGCGACATTGCGTGGTGAGTAGTAGTGGTGGTACTTAGCGCCATGCTTTGTCCTGTACCAGAGCGAAGAAACGAAAATAATTTTTAAAGATAATTATTCCTCCTGGTGGGGATCGCGGTTGCAGTGAGACTTTGTTCCACTGCACCACGATGGAGGTTTTCGATTTTAAGTTGATTTATAAAGTTTAAGTAAATATGTTTTGTTATAAATAGTAATTATTTCAAATGTTTGCCAAATTAATATTATAATTAGAAGAAATTTAAATATAAAATTATAATATATATATATATTTTTCAATAGACATTTGGAATTTTAAAGTAATAGAACTTCGTCAGTTTACCATATAAGAGTTGTACTCATTGTATTGCTCATGCAATGTAAGCACTACAACAAGTGTATCTAGTGTTGAATTTAGTTTGCTAACTAAGTAACTACTAGTAACGACTACTAGTGACATGTGTACTTAAAAAAAAGAAATATAACTTTGAATTTTATGTAATTTCAATATTAACAATATGAAATATGACTTTCTTGATCCAAAAATGAGGTATATAGGTACATTAAATAAATATTTAATTGCCATTAGGATGTATTCCTCGACGGCATCAACCCGACTAAAGATGATTCACACGGATGGCAGCAGTACCAACGCAACCCACGGGTAGCGAACGCTAATGATAAACTTGCGTGCGAAAGACCTAATATTTATATTTGTGAGGTATTGTTTTTTAATGTAGTGATTTTGAACAAATTACATTTTATATATTCATAATTATATACTTTTCAAAGAATGTACCTTAAATCAATTTTCATTTTCAAAAGTCAATTTAGACTTTAAAAGAGTACAGTTGACGTACAATATGATTTTACTTACTTTACTAAGGTATACATATTATATAATTAACATTCACTTTAATATAGATTTATATTAACATAGATAAGTGCTATTATTTTTTTTAGGAACCACCAGACGTAATTCCTATAGATGCTGGCACAGAATGTAACTTTAGGAACGTGTGGTATCACGAGCAAGTGTTTAAATGGGTTGCGGGAAGAGGCTGCCTGCTTTATACTCCAGATTTTCTTTATATTAATGGATCAAACCCTATAAATTTGAGTATAGGCTGCGTGTACAGAGGCCTGTTTGCACCATGCTTGGAAATTGTACGTGTTTTAGTTATTATTTTATATATATTATTATTATATTCTAAATTTTATTTCTTAACACATATGTATTCCTAGAGGCTTCCAGCTTCCAATCCTTTACCATTAAATATTTAGTTTTTTTTAAAAGATGTAGGTACTTCTTAAAAAAAGTAGAGTTTATTAGAAACTTTGTATGCTCGAGTGGTGTAACTTAGGGCCGCGTATTGTCACCAATGAAAAGCAGTACATACATACGTATTGATTGTTACTTGTACTATAATGAAGGTAAGTTATGAAGTTACTATTATAATTATATAAAAATGATATACGCTAAATATTTAGTGATTTTTATATATATATATATATATATTTTAATTTTATCATCTTCAATTTCCACGTTTACAAATTTAAAATTTATAAAAAATATTGTATTGTATATATTATCTATATTATCAATGTATAGCATCTATAAATTACACTGATATTTATCATGGTTTTTGGCGGCGTGTACATTTGAGATATGCGATTTAGGAAGATTGATTGCTATTTTTTTAAGTTATCGTGATAACAATTATATGCAATATAAAATATATTTATTGTCCATCGTGGCGCAGTGTGACAGTATGTATACAGTTGTGGGTTCGATTCCCACTCGGAAAAATAATTATATTTAAATTATTTTCATTTCTCCGCTCTGGTGACAAGACAAAGCGCGGCGGAAGATTGAGTGCGAAATAGTTCTCCCAGGTTTTCCTGACTACCTTCCAATGCGGAAAAACAGGAGAAGCTAAAAACAAAAATTATTGTTAATGTACCGAACAGTGGAAATTGAACAGTCATCTTATCTAATTTAATGAGATTTGTAAACTTGGAAAACGTGCACTATATTGTGATACAGTCTACGTGCTTCACAGACAGACATACAGACATTGCTGACAGTCGACTGACTGTTAGTTGTGGGTTGTTTTATTTTGTAAACAAAATGTAATGTTGTGTCCCGTCAACTAGCACGCAATGCCTTTTTACGAGCTGAAATGTATTAACGGAAAAATATTATGACGGATATTCAAATAATTCGAGAAATTCGAGACGAATAAAACTTGAACAGTTTTCAAGAGGCGCGTGTTCAAATCCCGCTGCGTTCAAATTTTTATACGTTTTCTAAATATGTATATTTTAAAAATAGATTCAGTTTCACTAGTCAGTCATTTGAGTCACGTTTAATTTTTGTCATAATTTTAAGTCGATAGCTTGCAAAGTTTTATTTTTGTTACATAAACAAAAAAAGCATTAAATAATGTTTATGTAGATATGTACTCTTATCTTTGAATTGTATACCTTATACCTATTACGCATAAGCTGTTTATTCATACAAACTCAATATGTTGTAGTCTCATCTATACATACATATATTAAAAATGTACCTAATTGCTGTCTGTGCTTGGAAGATTTATGAGAAACTGGTGTTTATTGGGGGGTATTTGTCAATGTAATAGAACCCAAAACGTTGATTTTTAAATTTGTTTTATTTGTCATACATACAAATAAAAAGTCCAAAGTTTTAACAATTAGCAAGCAGTACCTTTTACAATGTTGCTATGTACTAATCTACTACTATTGGCTAAAGACCGCTGAATAATGATTAATTGTTTTTTTAACTAATCTAATTAATTTTACGATTTTATAATGTTGGCTTAATTCTAGGTTAAAGATGATGGTACATGTGGATGTTATCCATTTGATCCTGCGTTCCATGAAGTTACAAACACGATACGCAATGCTTTAGTACCAACAGCTCAGTCAAGATGGGAGTCTTGTTACAACGTTGCAAATAGATGCTGTAATCGGTTCACGAATGACTATAGTAAAGATGGTAACTATAATTTTTATACATATATTTTTTTGTCTACGAATTGAATATGGCCTTATTAAAAATTACAAGCTCCCTTTATTTTTCAATTATGCTTTCATATATTATTTGCGTACTGGGTAAGAGCCCCACAGCTCTATTTTTATTTTTTAATCGACGAAAAACACAGAGGAGTTTCTCGTTTCGACACGTACATTTTCTTTATGTTGGACCATGCATAACTATTTCTGATAATTTTTTTTTATTAATAGAGTATAGTCCGAAGTTGGACCTATAAAAATTTTGATTAAAAATTCTTACCCTTAGGGTAGAAAATAGGGGATAATACTCGTCGGTTTAATTTTTTTGTTAAAAAGTCGTATTCTAACTGAAGAAGTAATACATATATCATGTAACAAATAGTTCTGCATACCACCATATTTAGTTATATATTTATTAATGTTTTAAAATACAAACTGATATGATATTTATCTCAGGTATTTTTTGTCTTTTTACCCTTAACAGCTCATGAATGTTCCCCAACATTCGACGGCTGGACATGTTGGGAGCCACAAACCAATGGGACAGTAGCCAGTTCCGTTTGCTCTGAGTTTGCGTATTCTAATACCGGACCTTTGTGTAACCGTAAGCTTTTTTTTAATATTACTTGAAGTTTATTTAACTCTAGCCTTCTTTAGTTTATTTTAGTATATTTATTGCATGTCATCCTGGCGCAGTGAGGCAGTATTTGATTGTTAAAACGCGTTGGTTTTATATTCAATTTCCACTCGGGAGAACTATATTTAAATTATTTTGATTTTCCCGCCCTGGTAACACAAAGCACAACGAGCTCTGCACTCAGCTTGCAATGACTCAATTCCGGATTACAATTGAAAGATAGAGTGAGTTCACTTTTGACAATAGTTTCTTTCTTTCTTTGATTGAGTTTTATAATTCTACAACTGAACGTGTCATTAACAGGTTACTTAATTAAATTTAAAATATATTGATTTATTTCAACACTATTTACAATATTTTAACACTTCTTTTTGATATTGATAAAAAATAAATTCATTATCACAATGCAAATTATTATTATCTATAAGTTGGTGACTGATTGTTTAAGAATAACTTTATGATTAGTTAAAAATATCACGTTTGATATAGTTTTCTTTAACAATTTAATTTATAAAGTACATAGCCAGTTTAAGCTAAAGCTTAAATAAAAGGGGACATCTTTCTTGACAATAAGTTAAAACTTATTGTCAAGAAAGATGTCCCCGTGAGTAACTTACAAATGACTGGATTTAAATTTGAGTCATATCCTTATGTCATTTTAACGCATCTCCCACGTTATGAACCAATTGAAATAAGCAGTTAGGTGTTAGTGGGATATAACACTTTGTATTGCGAATAACGTCGCTTCAGTTCATCTGAAAATACTGAGTTACGAAAAAAATTCCAAAAACATTTCTCCGATCAAAAATCGAACTCACAGCCATCGTCTACAGACACAAAATCCTCATTCCAGACTATAGTACTAAGAAATGCCATACAAACGCCACATGGGAGTTGCAAACTGACTACACCCTGTGCAGCGTGACGCCGCGCCTTGTGTCCCGATATCGCTTCCACATAGCAATGCTAGCGGTGTCCACAGTCGCCTGTCTACCTGCAGTGTGCATTTTCTTCTTTTACAAGAGGTTGAGAGTGACTCGAGTGGCGTTGCATAGGAATCTGTTGATTGCAATCATTATAAGAAATGTTCTGGTTATGATAACTAGAAATGAGGTAAGTAGTTAAAATTGATGAACGGAGGCGTTCTTTTTTTAAAACGATTAAGACCGACAAGTTTGGTTAACTTTTAATACACCAATGCCTCACTTTGCATCATACATAAAACAAAGAAAACATATTCAAGTAAAACAAAATAAACTATTCAATTAATTTATGAAAAACAAAATTAAAAGTAATCACTGTCCGATGAGTCCATGCTGTTGTCGTAGGTCGGCTTTCTTTCACAAAAAAATAATTGTTACCGTCTTTTCGAAAAGAATTTCAATAAATAATTATAGATTCGAACCCAAATGTAAGACTTCGAAGAAGAAAATCTTAAGACGCACAGAGACAATTAGTACTAATTATGCAGCTCCGCAACTTCGAAAAAACTCAAAACAAAACGACGCAAAGCGAGGTATTGGTTAAGTAAATAGTACTATAACGAAACAGACTCGTCAAATGCATAGTCTTAGGGTATTATAATTCCTAACTAGGCTTCAGTGCTTGGGACGTGACAACGGATTTAAATAATATAGTGTAAGACTAGGGGTTGGAATCCGTCCGGGATTCGAATTAAGAGTGTCCTGATGGCAAAGGCTTGACATTGTAACTACAAAAATTAAAAGAATAGTTCTTAGTTTATTAAAGATCTAGAGCGAAAATCTAGAGCGTCCGGAGAAATAAGACCTTTATAAGACGATGAAGTTTAATTATTTATTCCCTTACAGATATATATAGACGAACTAACAAATGCAAGCGATACCGTAATGTCGGTACATGGTATAGCATGTCGTGTGCTCGCAATAGCTGAGCGTACAGCTGCCAACGCGGTATTCGTATGCATGTTAGTTGAAGGAATTTACTTACATCGGCTTATTGCAGCCGTTTTTAGAGCCAAGTTAAATCTAAAATGGCTGTATGGTATTGGGGCTGGTACGTATTTAGTTTAATGCCAATAATTGGCAAAATTAAATATATTTTTAAGTGAAATTATTAATTTGCCTGTGTCTTTAATAGATATAAGGCTACTGCTTTTCTCGCATAGTAAAGTGGCAGAGAGAATTTAGTTTCAAGACACTTTGTTTCCCTACTTTCCGATCGCATTCGCGACATTAATCCCTCGGCGTTCAAATTTTTATACGTTTTATAAAAATGTTTTTCAATTTCATAAGTGTGACTGTAATTTCGAAACTTTTTTTGCCTTACCAGAGCAGAGAAATTTAATAATTGCGATTGACAATAGAACCCCAATCATGTCTACATTCAGAGGCTGTGCCACTGGCTTTGCAACAATGGCTCTATACATTATCCTTTAATATATATATATATATATATATATATATATATATATATAATGTCTTGTTATGTGTTT
Organism: Podotricha telesiphe; assembly: GCA_038994665.1. Taxonomy (NCBI): domain Eukaryota; kingdom Metazoa; phylum Arthropoda; class Insecta; order Lepidoptera; family Nymphalidae; genus Podotricha; species Podotricha telesiphe. The sequence continues at coordinate 399,522 of JAOYRR010000166.1, read as the reverse complement.
CTTTCTGTTCAAAAGTTAAGTCCTAGAGTATACTTCCCATGGGTCTTGATCCGACGACCAATCTACTGTAAGATATACATATAATGCTAGTTTACTAGCAAGTAAATACCAACACTGCTTTATCCCATCAATTTTATTTATGTATGTAAATCAAATAAAAAAAAAATTATCCCATCAATTTTATTTATGTATGTAAATCAAATATATCTGATAGCACTGAGATCTTAAAACAAAAGGAATAAGTTATTACTAAATATAGATAAAAATCAATAGCAATTTTGTTTAACAGTTAAAATCACAAAAAGTAGACATAATTTCATAGGGTGTTTTATGAAATATTGTGAAATTCATTAATATTGTATGTATTGTGGCGGAATTTAACATTGCATTTTGTTTCCAATTAAACTAATCGCGTTTACAGACACTGTCTCACCGTGCCACGATGGAATCAATTTCAGTTATCATTTAAATCTATGTTAATATTATAAATGTAAAAATTAAATAAGTTTCATTGATCTGTTACAGGCACAAAATGCTTAGGCTAAGTATTAATAAAATGCCTAATTTTGTAAAATATGTTAGCAGATTTTTTGTATTATACTGCACTTGAACTTTTTTTCGTGGCTTAATAGGACAGTGTCTGACAGTAAACGCGACTTGTTGAGGGTACGACAAAGCCACTGAGGTCCGCTACTCAACACGCAATATCTCGAATACGGATGGAAAGTAGAGTAAGTGTGAAGGTGAAAATAATAATAATAATTAATATTTTTCAAAACCAGTGGTGACCATAGCGCCAGTGGTCGCGTGGTCGGTTTCCATGGCGTTGCTAGACAACCACTCGTGCTGGGCGGTGTACACCACACCGCATATACAGTGGGCGTTGGATGCGCCACGTCTCTTCATACTTCTAGTCAATACTATTCTGTTCATTGATGTATTGAGAGTATTGCTAACTAAAATACGAAATTCGGAGAACGCTAATCAGTTGTAAGTATTTTTTTTATTACTTCTCATATTTTTTATATTATGTATTTATATGTTATGTTTTGATGATTGTTAGTGACCATCGTGGCGCAATGTCGCGCAGGCCATCGATTGGTTCTAGACATTTTCATTTCTAAAAATATTTTCTATTCTTCCATATACAATTTTTTTTTATTTTAAGTAATTTAAAACTGTTATAATTCATGAATGACGATTGATGTTATTCTGTAGTTAGTTGTATAAAGTTATTAAATACGATAAGAAAATGTTTGGATATAAAGAAATGTGTGTTAACGTTGGAGTAAATAAAATAAATAAATTCGGACGGAAGGTGACAGGCGGAATGTCTTGGTTCTCACAGATATATCACTTGTTTAAAGGCACTTTACAGCACTAAGAATTACAGCACTTTGAAATATTATATTTTAATTATAACCTATACTAATTTAATAACTAAATTAATACATTTTTAACATGTTTGAAGTGATATCACACACTTAGAAAATTGAAAAGCATATATTTAGAAAACGTATACTTTTTTAAGGCTTGAAGGGTTTTCAAGAGGTGCGGGTTCAAATCCTGCTGCGTTCAAATTTTTATACGTTTTCTTAATATATGTTTTTCTTAATTAAAGCATTTTAATACTACCCATTAAACTAGAGATACATACTTATTTCCAGGAGCACAGCAAAAGCCACTCTATTCCTAATGCCAATATTCGGCACTCAGTTCATATTTACGGCGATACGTCCTAAAACTTCAAATTGTGCGTGGGAGCAAACTTACTACTTTATATCGTATATTATAGAAGGCCTGCAAGGCTTCGTGGTAGCCATGCTGTATTGTTATGTGAATAAAGAGGTAACGGGTTCATAGTTTTATTATAATTTTGTTAAGTTATATTCAATTGCGCTTAATTTAAGTGCGAATCGAGGTTTAATATTTCCTATGAAGGTTTTTTTACTTATTTAATTTTTCCATTATAATTTATTTTTTATATACAAATAAATAAATATAAAGTTAAAATTATAAAATTCAGTAAAATAAAAAAAAAATAGTTTTATATTTTATAATTATACAATAAGAGTGAAAATAAGGTAAAACAATTATCCACAGGTCCGAACATTAATCAAAGCAACGTACAGGAAAACGGAAGACGCGTTCACATCTCGTATTAGAAGCACATATCCCCGTATGAGTATAGACCCAATCTCGGACAGACGATTTACTTACAGTACTAATGTTAATTCCCAAAATGACGATAAGCACCAATACACTAATATGACACCAAAACTACACGTAGCCGAAATAATTTCTATACAAGCGACTGAAAGATTGGCAGAAATATTAGATCCAGTATACGAAACTATTGACTATGGTGTACTAAACGAAGGCTATCGTAGTTTCGATAGGGAATCACAAAAGCAAGATATGAATGTCGATGAATATTACGGTTTTACTAAAGCCTCTAGCGTGTCTATTGGATGCCCAGATTGGATTCAAAGCACGCCAGAAAGTATCTACAATAGCTCACTTAATGATCGTCAAATTGAAAATAATGATAAAACAAGAGATACTAATGATAATAATAAATTGGATAATGATTATGATAATACCGTAGGAACAATAAGTTTTTCTGATGAGAACGAATATGTAGACGATACGATGCTCGATGAAATTATGCAATACATTGATACTAACAAAGATGTGCGACTGAACCCCGATCTCCTATCTCCAAATAGAGCCGACACTGATAAAATTGTCTTTGTAGATAAATAAATTATTAAATTATCCATTTTAATTGTTTAATTTATTAAGATTTTTTAGTCTCTTTGGTTTCTTTTAAATTTATAACAGGACATAGCAGGGCTCTGGTTAGAGAGAACCTAGTATACGCACACAGTTCTTAATTTTCTGCCTAAAATAGAGATTGCGTGATTAGTGGCGGAACTTGGCGTTCGGTTGTGGGTTCGATCCCCACTCAAAGGAATGATTATATTAGAAGCCCTGCGTCGTATTCCACCGCTCAACACACAATGTCTCAACCGTAATGTAAATTGAGATGAAACAAAATGTATTGACACTAGGTTCTCTCTGCCTACTAATGCTATGAACTTTTTTTGAAATAAAAAAAAATAACGTGACCTAAATTTTAGAAATTAATTCAATAAATTAAGAACCGATTTCGTAATTACAATCTTTAAAAAGTCCAATGACTGTACTTTATAAACAAAATTTTATCAAAGTCACGACTTTTTATATAACATTCTAAAAGATTTTTCTTTTACTCCACTTTCACTGATCGTGGTGAAAAAAAATCTAGCACGCTAAGTATTTTTAAAAATCGACGAAACTAATAATGATTACAAAGTAGTATAAAATGCTAGAAAAAGAATATTATTTCTTTATCTTATCAGAAAAAAATGTGCACCTTTTCGAAACAAGTACCGACTTTCATAAATTATTGCTCTTGATAATGACTCAATATATATGAAAACTTAAAATTAGCTTTATATATAGAAAATAATCAAAATGCCACCATTATTAAGCGCACGACATCGCTTTAAAAATATGTATACGCAAATAGTTTACATTAGTTTATCCAATTTAGATGCGAGTTAAACTTTTTCGCAATTCATTTTACCAAATGTGTTGCAAACTAAACAGTAAATAACGTACGAGAGTTAATTGAGTTCGTTCAAATTCTAGACCCTTTCGAAGTTGCCTTACAAAAGTGAGCGTGACCGCCGCGCACACGCACTCCTCGCTCGATCTTTGAGTGATACACAAAAAAAAACAAATATATATATATATATAGATATATATTTTTAATTTATACCTAAAATAATATCTGTCTGATTGAGAAGTTACAATTAAATTATAATTAATAAACATACAAAATACTTCTTAAATAATATTTCTTAAATACACCTACCTACAATTTATAAGTAAACTAAAAATAAAATTTAAAAGAAATCATAATGATAGGTAAATTAGAAATGTTAACAGGAACAATATTATTACTGGTTTGGAGTGTAAATAGTTTCCCGGACGGCGCGCCGGTAGACGCGTGTGTAAAGGATCGCGCTAACCAACCGAACCACGGGCAGCACAGGACACAGCCGCTGTCGACATTGCCTTACAGGATACTTGCATCGTCCTCGTATTACGAACCTAATTCTCAGATCACAGGTTAGTTACTTCAACTTTATTTAATTACTAGCGACCCGCTCGCGGCTTTCCGTGCGTAAACTACACGATTAGACTTTTTAATCTTTCCGCCATTTCGCCGTTTTACGTTCTGTTACATTGATAAATAAATATTATTGGGGGGCCAATAATATTTATTTTTCGTATATCTTCCATGTACAGACAGTGATTATATTTTGTTAACATTTTTTTAAAGTGTTATTCCCACACTAAGGAAATTGAAAAAGACATATTTAGAAAACGTATAAAAATTTGAACGCAGCGGCTTTGAACCCGCGCACAAAATATATATTTAATAAATAGCATTCTCTCTTGCCAGACGATTGTTCGTAGAATAATCTTTGGGTAGCAGAAATTTGTAAAAATCTCTCTACAGAGATGCTAACAACAAATATAAGTTGTAATAAGCGTATAAGAATTTCAACGTAGCTGGAGGTTGGACGCACATCTTAGCGGTCAGAGCGCTTGAACGGTTTTCAAGAGGCGCGGGTTCAAATCCCGCTGCGTTCAAATTTTTATACGTTTTCTAAATATGTCTTAGACAGTGATTAGTTACATTTTTATTAAAGACATGCAGTTAAATTGAGGTAGTATTTTTTAGGGATAACAATAACCTAATTTATTATTTAAAAATAGTGGAAAATAATGTTCTTATTTATCAACTGACATTTATCAATAAGCTATATCTATTTAATAATTAATAGAAGATGATTTATGTACCTTTACGCTTTTTTGCACACGGTATGGTAAATAGAGAGAACCTAGTGTCAAAACACTCGGTTCTCCACTTTCCGCCCGAATACGACATATTGCGTGTCGAGTGGCGTAACTCAACGCCATTCTTGGTCTTAATATAAGCATTCCTCCCAGTGGGGATTGAACCCACAACCATACAGTGAAGCGTTGTCTTATGTGCCACGACAGTCTGAAAAAAGTTGTATAATAACATGTAATATGTAACTTATTATTTTAACAAAAGCATCAGATTTTTTACATAAAACATAATCAACACTCATGATAGTAATCAATGGGGCAATTAACTTGAGAATCAAATAATTATAACACTTTTCAATTTACACACAATAGAAGGTTGTGAATTTAGCCAGATGTATTGCACAATTTTTTAATGCCGGCCGAGTTTTGGCGGGTCATGGTTTTGTAAGACGTTTTAATATTATATTAATATGAGAGGCATTGATGTAGTGGATACAAGTAGTACCCGTGTGCTGGTAGAAGGAACAAAGGCAGACCATTTACACGTTGGGAAGACAAGCTGATAAAACCTGCCGAATTCTCGGTTCTTTAATAATTAATAGATACTAGTGTAAGGTAATGTAAAAAAAAATCCTAAAGGCTTACTTTATTTATTTGTAGCGATTATTGTGAGTGTCTTTGGCTTTTGATATTGGGCTTAATCTACCTGCCTGAGGGTGGGGCGGGACGAGGCGAAAATACGCCCATTTTCAGTATTATAATGCATTTTCTTAGTAAATAATCTGAATAGGTTTATTAAACGCGTTGGTATTCCATAAATTCTATAGGCCTATGAAGTTGGTTGGTTGGGTGGTATATTCATTATTTTAATCGTATTCACAGAATATATTAACTATTGTTAATGAATATACTGTACAATTTTAAAAAAACAATTAAAGTTTAGATATTGGTAATTTATTCACTTACTCAATAACCTTACTAGATAAGGTAAAGTGTAATTAAATATTTGTTGTTATTTTATAGAAAAAATATAAATTAGGTTTGTATAAGAAATATGCTTTATATAAATGGGAGACATCGATTATATATTTGTGAATTTCTATTCTGTTAACAGTGTGTATCACACCTTGAATATTTATCATATTTTTATTAAAACTTTATCTTTTACTTTTGTTAAACGAACTTGAACCTTGGCTTAATAATATTACAAATGCGTTTATTACAAATATGTTTAGACAATAAAATATATAAAATTACGTAAATGAATTTAAACTAGCGACCCGCTCGCGGCTTCGCCTGCGAAAAGTACACGACTAGAACAAGTACAGTGTAGTACAACTACAGTAACTTAAATCAAATTAAAACAAATAATACAAATTACTTTGCTTAAATTTATAATTTAAATTGCTGTAACGTTTTTATTTAGGAACCATTTAAAATAAAATAAACCATTAATCCTTAGGGAAGTTTACTAAAATACTACACTCAATCCGGCATCAAAATCGCATTAGCCGTTGCTGAGATTAGCGTGCACAAACGCTCAGACAAACAGAAAAGAAATTAAAAGTCATTGTATTGGGTTCTATTACACCAATAAATGGCCCCAATAATATTTTATCTCATATATCTTCTATGTACATACAGCGATCTAACTGATTTTTTGATGACATTTAGATTTTTGTTATATAAATAGATTTATAAATATTGTATAACAAATTTGAACTTCCCATGTTTAATATGCCTTCGCATTAAGGTATACCACAAAAAGAGTAAAATATTTTAAGGCCACATACAAAAAGTAAATCAAGTCTCGTATTTTGTAACGATTATTTTATTATTTATTATTATATAAGTCATTTTATTAAATATCGTCTTATTCTAGGAAAGGTAAGTCGCTATTATGTAGAATACGAATCACTATTTAAATCTGTAAGTTGTCAGTCTTTAATATATCAATGACTGAAATGATTTTCAAATACAATTACAAATCATTAAATAAGTTAGTTTTATTTAATTTTACTATACTCTAACGATAAAAAATATTATAAACAAAGAGAGCTATAATAAAATAAAAATCTATTTCATATCTTTATTTAAGTTACGCAACTGTCAAACGATGGCGTTGTAGGTCATGCAGCACGCACTTATGGTAGCCGCTCTCTTGACCACCTCACCTGAGATACCTATACCACGCTTAGTCGCTAACATATGAAATGTATACAAACTGGTAACTACTATACGAACTCTAGACATAAAATATAATTTTTAATACATTAATAATATTCGTAAGATTATTTATAAAGTAAATATACGTTTAATGTAAAATTAGGTAGAGTTTTGAAATATTTATGAAGTGCAGGATTTGAACCGCTGCAGACTGCAGAGCCTTACTGTCCTTTGCATATTTGATAGAACACACTACTTTAAGTTTAAATATATACGTCCTATATTTAAAAATAAACAACTACCAGCAACTGTTCTCCATTTTCCGTCCGAAATCGAGATATTGCGTGTTGAGTGGCGGAAGGCAACGCCGCGCTTTGCCCTATTATATACCAGAGTGCAGAAATTAAAATAATTTCAATATAATCATTACCCCAAGTGGAAATCATACCTACAACCAATCGCGTTTACAGTCAAACGCCTCTCTACTGCGCCACGACGGCCGAAAATAACAATGGAACCATTGTTATTTATTTCATGATCATTTCTGTAGAAATATTATTTATTCTGTTATTCACACATTTATTAAATTCATGTGACCTAAATTATAATCAATATTAAATATTAATTTATTTATGATTTTACTGTTATTATGAACTTCTTAACCATTTGAGAAAATGGTGTGTTTACCTATGACCACTACTGTTGACTACTGTACTCGTAGTGTTAGTAACGTCGAGGTTTTTATTTCTTTATTTATTTAAGGACAACCAGCAGCATATTTTAGAAACTTAAAATACAGACATTGTTAATTTAAGTTAAATTATTGTAAAACTATATTAAATTGAACACCACGTGGTGAGAGTTAAATAAAAAACAAGTAATTGTTTAGTTTCCCATTACAAACACTTTAAATACATTGATAGAGACGCTTAAAATGCGCTGGGTCTATACAACGATTAAAATAGTTTCATTTAATACTATCAGCTACTATTCTACTCTCAGTTTAGTTTTTTGTACGTTAACTAAAGATAGCATTGTCTTCTGTCTTATATTTCCATATGAGATGTTCTACATGTCTGATTTTATTGTATTTCCAGTTTAACTTTTTTTTACATTGTGGGGTATGTAGTTTCTTACTACATAGACATTTCGCTTTCCGAACAAATTCCACAAATTGCATGTGCAGTGGCAAAACTGAATGGCGCTTTATTACTGCCTGCTATAGGTACCATGAAATAGGAAAACGAATAATTAAATTTATATCATTCAACTCGAGTTGCGATCGAACTCATAACTATAGCATTTGCAGTCCGACGCTGTCCTACTGCGCCAAGTTTTTGTTTTAATGATTTTGATTTGTCAACAAAAGCTTATTTTTTTATAGATTAACTGGTCTATTATGCTTTTTGGACCGATCCACTAGACTTAATTTTTATACGTCAACGATCATCAGGCTATACAACTTCTGCAAACACGCCAGTTTCTTATAAATAACAGTATAGCTGGTCTCTTAGAGTCCCACATTAGATTTGCCAGACTTTCAATTTACATATGTGCAGGAAAAATATCCACTACAGTGAAGAATTCTTGCTAAGGAGGTATTTCCTTGTAAAACACATACTTAGGAAAGTATAAAATTTTTAACGCAGCGGCATTTGAACGCAGTGGGATTGGAAACCGCGCCTCTTGAAAACCATTCAAGTGCTACGCCATGCTAACCGCTAAGCCATGCGTTCTACATCCAGCTACGTCGAAATTCTTATACGCTTATTACATTTAAACATTTTCAAAAGAAGAAAATGTTTTAAATTTCCTTATAGTTTAGCTGGACTATTATAATTCACCTAATGACACCTAATGACTATTATGTGTTCCAGTCTTCAAAACTATACAGGGGCAGGATTTTAATATAAACGAACGCAATACAACAAAAAACATTTCATTTAAATACCGCACCGTTCCGTAGTTCCCATGATAATCGCGTAGAAATACTCTGCTTTTACTATATATCGCTTTAAAATATATTAAAATCTACTTAACGCCATTCAACCTTGAATGAATAGATTAAACAGTAATTATATAGAAAACAACTGTTCCGCAACTGAGTCCACGAGGAATTCTTAAATAAAAATAGCCTAAGTTACTCCTTATTACATCAGATACCTGCCATTGAAAGTCCCATCAAGTCGGTTCAGCCGATCCAGAGATTAGCCGGAACAAAACGACAGACAGACAGACTAAAAATGGTATTTTGTTATTTCCGCTACCGACTTCGATTTTATTTATTTGTATAGATTTATGAAAGCTTCAAAATAAAAGCCTCTACTAATGATGTTGACGTGATGTTACATTCGAGTTCAGGATGTAGATAACTAATTATGTCAAAAATATTAATTAATACTTAAACAAAATTGTTAATATATTAATTGAACTTTTATAAAATATACCTTTTTACTTTTATTTGTAGCCCCGTTTAACGAGTAAGTTTACACAGACGTATACGACAAACATATGGTAGTGTATGTTACATTTATTTTATTAATTTAACATATTTTTTATGCATTATTTATAAAACTTTCTTTTTATAAACTATAACTGTGCCAAATTTCAAACTCCTCCGTCTTCTCAATTTTCGTAAAAAGAGGTACCGTTTTGCTTCAGGTATTAATATATAGGTAATGAAAATATTTGACGCCATTCTGATTTAAATAGTATTTAGTACGTTTTCATGCTAACAATGATAGCTTAATTGCTGTGTGTGAAATATAGGAGCGTTTATTTACAAGCTTTTATTAGCTTCACATGTATCAATCAATTAATGTAAGAGAATTTTACAACCAATATTGACTCCTTTCTTATATATTGATTCTAATTCTAAATTTTTATCGAGATCTTGCTACAATGATTTGTGCTTTGAAATATATATATATTTAGTTATTATAAAACTAGTTTTACTAATTTTAAATATTTTTACTTTGACTAATTTTAAATATTTTTATATATGGGTTACCTACATGAATTTTATTTGTTTCAGTTAACGTCGACGGCGCGGAGCCCTTCAAAGGTTTCTTCATCCAGGCTCGTTCTATAGATAGCAACCAATGGATAGGATCGTGGGAGGTAACTCCTAATACGACGCTCATACCAGAATGCTCTGCCATCACTCACGCTGACCCCAAGGATAAAATAAGAGGCACGTTCGTGTGGAAAGCACCTAATCTGAAAGGACGTGTGTATTTTACGTAAGTATACCAGAATATATAGAAGTAATAATTCTTTAAAGATATAATAGAGTATTAGCCTAGAATTATCTAACGAGTCAAGTATCAAAATTCAAATGTATAATCAAATAAAAGCCTCCACTTCATTCAGTGTTTGAACTTCGAACCAGTTTCTTTATTTTAAATATAAATACACTAATAACCAATGTTAAAGTAATAGAGAACTGTGACTGTGATAGAGACTCATATATTTAGAGCTTTTTAAACTGTCGTGTCACATATAATTTACACGGTAAACAGAGCTATCTAATATACGACATTTGCGTGCGCGTACTCAATAAAAGTCAATGTTTTATACAAAGCTCCTTCAGCAACTTTTATCCCACAGCCAACTGCTATCTAAAGGGGAACCAACTGCGCGACTGTGATATCATGTATTTAGGATATGTGTAAGAAAATATGAAATCAATAGCCGCCCCATAAGCACCTTTCACTTCGACCCATATAGCTGTTGTGTAATCTAACATATGAGTTGTATCAAAGACATTTAGATGAAACCAAGCGATACAGATACAGCTCGAACGGATATCTCGTCAACATAATTGACCGTGGATTAAGCTTTGGTTACACAGAGTTACTTTTATGGCCGAAAATTGTTTACTCCAAGAAATTCTAAATTATAAACTGCATGTTAATTTGTACATAAAATTCCTGTGAAGATCATACACGTCTAATTCATATTTAGTATTTTTTATTTAGTTCCATGCAACTCAACATTCAACTTCATGCTCCATACATTTGATTTGAAGTATGGGCTTCAATGAAACTGGTTTATCATTTTAATAATGTATAATGATAACCTCATTGACGCGTGAAGTATGCCTCAGGAATGTACTGAAAGGACTTCATACGAACGTGTATATTAAGTTGAAATATACTTTCGTATGAATTGGTTCAACACGGTTAAGACGTTTGTTGAAATTATCAACACATAGTAGTGTAATGTTCATTTTTTAAAAGCGTGAAGCTGTATTTCTGTTAATGTGTTTTAATGCATTATTTTGAAAAATATTGATGTCACATTTCTTCTCCATCTGCAAAATTTTCTAAAAGTGGGTATTCGCCATCTTTAATTTTATATATTTAATTACTTTATTACAAAACACGTTATTTATCAATAAATGTTATTATATATTTTTTATTTTATGTGTAGCTACAGCTTTAGGATGTTGGATATCGTCATACAAATAAAGCCGCTAGACATATTATGTGTGATTTCTTAACGGCCTTGTAATTTAAATTATAGCCTACATTCCAATACGGCGTTGATTTATTTTTAATATATTGACAAATCCAGAATAAACTAAATAAATTTTTTAATTAAAATCATCTAATAGTGTATTTTAAAACTTTCAGATAAATAATAAATAGAAAATAAACGTATAAGAATTTTACTTAGCAGGATATAGAACGTATGGCTGTTTCTGACGGCGCCGGTGACGGTTTCTGAGAGGCGGAGTTCGAGTCTCACTGTATTCAATTTTATTAGTATTTTTTTAAATGTTAAGTCCTTTATATATCTCTCTAAGCCTTAGATAGATATAAATCTATTAAAAAACATTAGAACAAAAACATGGTAAAAATGATTCTTTAAACATGCTTTATGTATTCACAGAGGCACAGTTTTGAAGAATTATGGAACATTTTGGTCGAATCTCATAGCGGAGGCGCCTCAAGATCCAAACACGTTGCAAGTGTTGATATAATACATTAATTGTATTGTAATTAAAAATTATATTATTTTATTATATATCAATGGTTAAATGGACGTGATGGATTTGATAAATTAATTTATTTAAATAATAAATATTATTTGTACTAAATTAATCACAAATTCTATGAATTTTCAAATGTTTGTCCATCGCACTTTCAAATAAATTTCACATAATTTAAGATCTAAATTTAAATTATAATTTATAAAAAAAATAACGTAAAATAAAACAATGTTTATAAGAATAAGTATTTTATTATCGTTTGAATAGGATATGTCATACATACACATTCCCATACAACTCGTACAAGAACATAACTCATTAAAACATATAAAAAATAATATGCGTTTTTATTATTGGTTAATAAATAACATATATCAGTAAAGGCACTAAGCAACATATAATAGTAGCGTTTAAAACCGAATTACGTTTAATTTAAAATATCACAGGTATTAAGGTGATCTTTGCTTCATGACGGGTCGTTTGATCTGCATCAGGTCGCAGATTTGATTCCGTATCGGCCTTAGCTCCGATACATCCTTCTCCCAGTCAGTTTCAGCAAGAATACTCATTACCTGTAAGAAAATCGGTCATATTTCATACATTTCTTTTCAGCTTCACGCTTCTCGCAAAGCTGGGTAGCCAAAGAGAACGTAGTGACAAGACACTCCGTTCTTCATTTTCCTTGTGAAATCATAACTGCGCATTGAGTGGCGCATATCAATTTCACCCTTTGTCTTAGGTATCAGTGCATAGAAATAAAAATATTTTTTTTAATATTATCATTTTCTCGAGTGGGAATCGAATCCACAATCAATAGTGTTAATAGTGTCACGATTATACAGGACATGAATATTATAAAAAAATATTTCACATAAATAAAAAAAAAAAAGGTAAATAGTGTAATATAAAGATATCAAATGAGGCCATCATAGCGCAGTAGTTTAGCGTTTGACTGAAAACACGATGGTTGTAGGTTCGAATCCCACTCGGGAGAATCATTAAATTTAAATTATTTTCATTTTTTCTCTTTTGCAAGTCAAAGAAGTTAGGTTCTTGTCTGCCGACATAGAAAAGCGTGAAGCGTGAAATAACATACAATAAATTGTAACATTTGATGTGGAAAACAAGAGACAAGACACTACACTACATTAATGAAAGTTATAATTTTCAGTCAAGTTTCAATGTTAAGAAGGGGTAAATGAAAGTAGTATGGGTAGTGGGTATCGACTAGTATTCATATAAAGCAATAAGGAAAACGGAAGAAAGCGGGCGCACTGGTCGAGCGCCAAGGAGGCTGGCGTCGCCGTACAGCGTGAGCGCCTCGAACAGGCGCGCGGCGGCGCAGCGGCGCACGTAGCGGTCGCTGTAGCACAGCGCGATGGCCAGCTGCGCCAGCGCGGCCGCCCACACGCCGCGCACCTGCGCTTTGCCGCGAATCTTAGACATTGCGAGCGGAGTGGCGGCACTCAACTTTGCCGCGCTTTGTCTTGTCACCGGAGCGGAGAAATTTCAATAATTTAAATCAAAATTCCCAGACGCTGTCACACTGCGCCACGACGACTTCCTAGTACGTATTCGTAAACCCAATAGAGATTTAACCCATAACAATACCATAGGTACCATAAGGTACACAATGTACAAACAGAAAATTCCCAATTATAGTGCAATTTAGTCCAATAAATAATTATATTTATATATTTTTTTAAATATTCTTAATGCTACTTGAATATAATTTTAATAAATAATGTAATGTTACCTGAATGAGTTGACACAAAACATTGATAGAATCTAACAGCTTGTATATATTCTTCCCGCCTCTCAGTTCCAGTAGTAAATATTTCAATATATCCTTAGCAAATGTGGATTCAGGATCTTCTAATATAGGCGATATGGAACCTGTACAATTATACTTTTAAGGCAAATGATAAATTAGACTCTTGATAATAATAATAATAAATAAGTAATAGTAAAAATCAGATGAAATCGAATTTATTTGATCTAATACTTTAAAAAAAAGTCATACTATAACAATATAAAATATTAATTTAAAACAAATTTAAATTGCTAAAATATTACTATGACAAAGTTAATTATTAAATTAAATAGACCTTATGCAAACACGATAATAATATAGCTCCATACCAGAACTCAAAAACTTGGAAGAAGTAAAACCCGCTATGTTTTACACATACAAATTATCAGAGAACACCTAATATGTATTGACATATATACCACTACTATACAAGGAGGATCGCTAAATGAAACGGGTCACTAGCCTTATATACAAACTGTTATCGAAGAGTTCCGTAACAGAATCCGAACGCCTGTGCAAAAAATAAACGTGGGTCCCGTAATACACTTCAAATCAAGTTTTCAGTGAACACCTATCGTGTATTAATAGAATAAACCACCTAAGTATATTCGTTCACTAAGTAAAACTGGTCATTAGACTTATAAAAAAAACAAAATTAACAAAGCTCCGTACCAGAATAAACCAGTACCAGAAAGTTAAATATGAGTCTCGTAATACACTTAAAAACTAGTACTCAGTGAACACATAATATGTGCACTAAACTACGTAGGTACAACAGATCACTAGACACTGGACAAGTCACTAACTAGCCTTATAGAACTATAGTAGTAGAATTCCGTACCAGAACTCAAAAGCCTGTCCAAGAAGTTGAACATGGGGCCCGTAATACGCTTCACGTGCAAGTTGTCAGCGAACACCTGCACGATGGTGTCGCAGATACTCCTCAACGTGTCGAGGTCGTCGTGTAGCGAGTTCAAATACGAGTACAGAGATTGCGTTGTGTGTTTCACCTGAGAATTAAAAATAATAAACACGTATTAGTTGAAAAACATATATTTAGAGAACGTATAAAAATTTAAACGCAGCGGGGTTCGAACCCGGGCGTCTTGGGAACCGTCCAAGAATCCCGAGAATCGACCCACAACCATCGCGTTTAAAATCGGACGCTATCTCAGAGTATGGAGTACATTGCCACTAAGTTCTTGCTTCTGTGAGCTTATAATAATTTATATATTATCGAATATATATATCGCTTAATAAATCTTACCAAGCTCTCAGTCAATTCCCCAGCACTGACCACCAATCCCTTAATAACGTGGTACCGATACGCCGGGAAAGCCAGCAGCTGTACAAAACGGGGCATAGTGTGTCCGGGGAACAGCCACAGCACTACGCCAGAGCTCTCGCTGAGTCCCGAACCCGCACCGACCTCGGTGTTGGTTGCGTCTGTTTCAGTTTCACAGGACGCTTGTGGGAAAATCCGTTTAAGTTCTTCGTGGTGCGGTATATTGTTAATGATAGGATCACTGAAATAGAAAAAAATATTTTATATTTATACATATATTTGTTGATTTTACATACTAGTTAAGTGTCCGACCGCAACAAGGTTATCCGCCAAAATAGAACCATCGGCTTAGATCTCAGTTTCGGCCGCAACCAAAGCTTCTCAAATCGTATAAAAAAAAATTTATATGTAATTAAAATAATAATTTTAGTAATAATCTGCGTAATATAAAGTAAAGTAACAGAACAAAGAGAAAAAGATGAATAATTCAAATGGAATTATTGTTTATAATCAAATATTATTTCTACTACCCTAAATAATATTTAATATTTTGAAATATACAAATAAGATTTATAATTCTTTTATTATATATTTATTTTTAGTTAAGTTTAAGGCCGAACCTGGCCGAAACCGAACTTTCATATCGGTCAATAATATTAGTAAGTGTAGCTAGATTTGAATCATCTCAATTGTGTGATGATTAAAATCTAGGATCAATATATAGGAAATCTAGCATTCAGATTAAACGCTAAAATTTAGAATAAACTTATAGCTTTGATGATAATACAATTGTATATAATCAACGTTTTAATAAAGCCATAATGGTCGGCATAACAAGATGGCGGATTCCATATTTTTGTAAAATCCCCAATATGGGTATCATATGAAACTGCTTAACATGTGCTTGTAGTTTAATTGTATGTATCGAGAGAGGAAACAGACAACCTTATGTAGCGAAACTAACTGATAGTAATTTATATTGCAACCGGATGTTATCGTTCGTGTGTGTGTTTATACGTGCCAGTGAGTGCGTCCGTGTATGAGGGCTAGTGCGTGAATCTGTAGTTCTGTGTATATTTCTTTTATAATATTCTTCAACCAATACATGCATTATTGCATATAAACCTACAGTTGTACAATTATCTTTGAAGTGCATACAGAGTTAAGGCAAACAAAGTTTGTTAGCTGTGGCCGTTGTACCTCAAAGGTTTGCTAAAAACTAAAATCGATATTTCATGGAATCATAAAGGATGTCGGATAACCATACTATAGCTATTAATAGTCAAATGTTTATTTATACTCGAAGACAACGACGGAATACGACGAAATGGTATGGACAGTGATATTCTTGTTAGTGCGCGTATACGTGCGTGTGTGTGTGTGTGTGTGTGTGTGTGCGCTCACTTGTGCAGCATGGCAGCGAACACGCGGCCGGCGTGCGCGCGCGTGCGGTCGATCTTCTCGACGGCGTGCTGCGCCAGCCCGCGCGCCGCCGCCGACACCGCCGCCGCGCTGTTCAGCTCCGGCGCTTCTGCCGCGCACTGTCTGCACAGCGAGAGCAGACCTGCAATGATATCGCACCATTGTACATATATATATATCTTTTAACATTTTTTATAATGCCATTCCCACATTTAGGAAATTAAAAAAATATTTTTACAAAACGTATAAATATTTGAATACAGCTGGATTCGACCCGCGCCTCTATGAAACCGTCCTTGCGTCCGAGCGGTTGCTAAACAAATTTACAATATCTTACAATCATCAAAAGAATTTCTACTGTATAATACAATACACTTAACAAAAACAAATTTCCATATTTCCCAAAAAACGAAATACCCGAACTAACCAGTCATGCTGGCCTCTCTAACCCAAGCGCCGATATCACCACGCATATCCACCGTGTACTCCGCCAAGCACTCCAACAAAGCCGCCCTTATGTCTTCCACGTGGTTCATTAAGCCAGTACCGAGGCCAAGCGCGCGGCACACGTCGGTGAGGCCGAGTACGGCGTCGCGGCGCGCCTCCGCCCACTTCTGCGTGGCTTCTGTTACCCTGGTACACGCGATCAGTGAGTGGACGACTAGCTTCATTTGTTCTTGTAACATGAACCTTGGGAGGGAACCTGGAATTTTTTATTTTATTATATAAATTAATAACACTTAATGTATCCTATCAGGGCGGACTCTCAGATCTATTATTCACTCTATTATGCGGGAAAAAGTGGTAATGACAAAAAAAACTAAAAGAAATAAAACAAACCGATACAATTATAATAAAATCAATTTACCTATAGCTCTCGCATATCCCATTCTCAAGAAAAGTCCATTAACACCAGTACTCCCCAATTGCTGACAATACTTCTCTAACAGTTGCATCCTTTTCTGCTTAGCATTCACGTCGCCATACTGGAGGTTGTCGTCTTTAAGATACTGTTCGAATATATGTGGCAGGGCTTCGATCGCCTTCTCTCTTATAACTTGGACTTCATGCGCCAAACATTCTTCCACTAGATTGAGCCACTCATCTACAAAATATTTGTATACTGATACAAATTCTAAAAATGCTCTTAATTGCTCTTTTTACGTTTCTTAGAGCCACAGATGTAATCTTGTTTGGTAAGTATAGTGTACAGCATAAATGTCTTGATCTGACAAGAAGTCCACATATAAAAGTGTATGTACATATATAGACCTTTATAATACTAAGATTTTTTATATTGTATAGACATGTATACAATATAAAAAAACAATTTAGATTTACTTGTATAGAAATAAAAAATCAGTATAAAACAATGTAAATACTTATAGCTTATGGCTTAGTAGAGAGATGCTTAAAAGAGAGAGGCTAGCTACCATTGTATTAAATAATAAAATGGTAGCTTTTATATTTGAAAAAAGCAACTGTTTAGGTTCTAACTCTTCTCCGCAGAACTGCCTTCCGAGTCATTGGCAGCTTTACGTTAATTAAACAATTTAAATGTGCTTGAAAAAGTCTACTGCCTAAGTTAATATTCAGAACATTCCTCGTTATATAAAACATGATGTATTTGGTCACCACATTTACCAGATAAAAAATGTAAAAATAGTACAATACTTAAAAAAAAGCCTATTGGAATAAAGGATATTTTGAATTTGAATATAGAACGCGCCATACCAACATCAGCGTGTTGCAGTGGTGCAGCTGCGAGCGCCAGTCTGCCGGCGGCATGGCACGCGGCCTGGCGCATGAGCTCACCGCCGAGACCGCGCAGCTGCTGGCGCGCGCGGAGCGACGCCGCTATATCTCGGATGTCTGCCCAAGATGTACTGTTCACTAGGGAGGAGCCTGTTTTACCTGTTAGATAAAAAAAATATGGTTATTTGTAATAAAATACATCTTTGAACATTTATAAGAAGTATTATCAACTAACGTATGTTTTTTTGTAACCATATATCCAACTATATATCTATGTATTTTTAATTTTCAAATTAGCAGGCAAATTAACAATAAGAAAAACATAATATGTGAACATACATCTCAATTTAATAAATAATGTAAACTTTAAAATTCATTTCATTAATTATTACCATTTATATTATAGACACATTTAAAAAAAAATCATTCATATATAAACTTATACAAAACAGATTTAAATAATCAAATCCTTAACTTTAAATGTATACATTAATTAGAGACTGCAGTCACGATTGGTTGTAGGTTCGATTAACACTTCGAGAAATTATTATATTTAAATTATTTTATATCTCGTCGTCGCCTTATCACCATATATAATTAAATAATATATGGTGATAAGACGAAGCCCGGCGCTGAGCTCCGCCACTAAAAGCTTACTGTCTGGAAATTGGGCGGAAAGTGGGGAACTTCTTCGTGTCTTGCCGCTAGCTTCTCTATGACTACACTGATATGCGGAGAAAAGCATGAAGCTCAATAAAATTCTCACCATCAGACAACACAGTCTGTGACAGCGCATGAACGCCCTCCCCTATACCGAGTATGGCGCCGTGTCGTACATTCAGATCTATTGATTCAGTCTTTTTAATTAACTTAGGTAGCACTTCACACGCCACGTATTCCGGTATCTGAAATAAATTTTCTTAAATAGAAAATAAAAAATATTATTTAATAATATATGACATTTAGTTTTTTTTTTTTTTAATTTAAATATTCTGTGTAAACAGTAGCATAACATTTAAAAAAAAAGTTGCTCATAAAAGATACAAAAAACAGTTCGTAAACAGCGTTGTCTTTTTAATTTTAAGCATGGTCAATTTTTTTTATTTCGATTTCGAGATATTGCGTGTTGAGTGACGTAACTCAAATTTCAAACTCAAATGAAGCTTTTAATAAAATAACTAATAAACTAACCTTATCAGTAAGCTTATACAACGCTTTCGCCGCCAACTCCCTAATGGCACAGTCCCAATGTTCCAGCTTAAGTTCCACCAGATGATCAATCAACGGGCGAGTGTATTCCGGGAATTTGGCCACGTATGGCGCTACTACGAGGTAGGCGTGGGTTCGAGGGCCGACTGATTGAAAATCAGCTGCAGTCAGGACGTCGATACCGTGCGGAAAAAGGCCATGGCGGCCAACGTTCTCTTGGAACGCGGCGGAAGCAGCGCGACGGCAGTTTATCTATTATAATTACAATGGTAGTCTTTTTTTAATATAGATTAAGCACATGTGTATGTTATTCACCTTATAATATTTTGAACGTGTTATTATTGAGTTTAATAAAAAAAATTACGAATCCTATATCTGAATTTAGATTTAGTTTGGAAAAATGATCTCTCCTAATGTTTTTATTTAGTATTTAATTTCGTGGGGTTGTTTCGTATTATTAATATATTTATAAAAAACAAACAAGTAATTCTTTTTACAGACAAAACTAATTCTTCCAACATTATGTACTTGTAGAATAAAAAAATACTGTTAATCTCTCTGTTTCACTACATAGAGTTTCATTAAGAAGTGCCTCTCCCTGATCCAGAAACAAGCCCAGTCACGCGACGAGAAGAAGCCAGCGGCGGCGATGTGGCGGCGTGGCGCTCGAAGCGCGGCCGCGTCGTACGCGCACGCGCGATGGCAGCGCCCGGGCGGCGTGGCGACGGCGTCGCGGGCCGCACGCCCCCGCCGCCGCCGCCGCCCGCGCGCCTCGTCGCGCGCTGGCACGCCGCGCCGCGCACTGGATGGCGGGGCCAGCTGCGCGTGTGCGGAAGGATCAAGCCCGCGACGACCCTGTACAGTCTCCTCTCGTATTCTACATACAAGCCACACCGGCTTGTTAGTTCGGTAGCTTTATGTGAATATGAATATGTTCGAAGTTTTGTTCACTTTCTAAACTTCAGACAGTTTTATCTGTACCAAATTTTATCATACATATTTAAGCTTGTGATAAAAGTATTCAAATAGATTGAAAATATTATATAATAAAACTAAAATATATGTACTTATAATAAAATGTAATAAACTATGTTGCAAAAAGTAGCAAGAATTTAGCATTTATATTTAACTTTATGTGCTATAATAAGGTTATGTAATAAAACTGTGTTGTCTGTCAATCACTGAGTGACTGACAGACAACAAACCAATATTGAATTAAAACCTGATGAAACATACTAGCACAATGAATAAAAATAGCAGTAAAAAAGATTTCCCAAAACTTCTACAGAAGCGCAGGCATTAAAGAGATTTAACGGTTTACTATCAAAAATTGAGACCATAATCACGCGCAGTGGGATAGCGTGAATGTGTAAACGATTAGTTGAGGGTTCGATTCCCACTGGAAAAATGATTATATTTAAATTACTTTCCCTTCGCGCTCGGCGATAAGGATTCCACCCTCAATGTGCTACTACAATGTCTTAATAGTAAAGCAAGCATCTTAAGGAACAACTATGACAATATGAAAGCAATAGAAGAGACCTAGCTCCGCGAGCGCCATGCAGCCGCCGTGCCAGGCGGTCTCGCGCTCGTTGCGCGCGAAGAGCGTGAGCACGCAGTCGCACACGTCGGCGGCGGCCAGCGCACGAGGCAGGCGCGCGCCGATGCGGCCCGCCCTTGGCCGCCGACCAGCGCACCACCGTGTCCTCGTCATACCAGCGCTTCCAGCAACAGCTCCACCACGCTCCTCCACCTGTGCCAACGGGAACGGAAATACAAATGATTTATTGTTAAAATATCTCTGAATTCTCTTTTTCTTTGTATGCCATTTTTTTGCTTACACTACCTAGAATGCTTATCTAATCGACCTGGTTCTTTAGAAATATTTTGTCTTCTTCTATTTTGATTTATTCAAGGCATCAGCATGTGCATTTTTATTAAGGTTAGGTATTTAAAAATTAGTTTCACACGTAACTTGGAAGGTCACGTCTTCTTACAATTTTTACAACTATGATATGTAAATTAATAACTTTCTTCTCAATGGAATTAGGAAATTGTTTTTGTGAGAGTGAATGCTTGTTACCCAAAATATGCTTTATACTCTTTAATTACAAGTCTTGCATTTCACTGACAGTCAACTTGATTCCGCGTATATTGTATGAAATAAGACGGCGAATGCGCCCGGTAATTATACACCATTTATTTGAAGGCTAGGCAGTCTGACAAGGAATATATTTTGTTTGACACTTTGTTACTCCACTGACATCTTTATAAAATAAATATAACAAAACACTAATAATCTTAAAAATCACGTCCGATATGATTACCATACCTGTTTCAATTTACAGGAAGTCGGCACTGGTTTACTATAAACTATCTATTACTATATGAAATATAAGGACACCTAATACTTTATTTGGTAATATATATACCTTTTCACACCTCTTGGGGTATATGTGATCATCATCGCATCAAGTGGCGTGGTGATAGGTTCAGTGTCACGCCCGCTGCAGCTGTTGCACCTAAGGTGACGGCCAAGGAACGGGAACCGCGAGTGTACCGCCACGACACTACGCGAGGACGGAGGAATGTTAGACCTGGAAAGTTAAAAGGAGACTAAACTACTATTGTACAATTTTGACTGATGGGGAAATGTTTATATTACAATTATTTTTAATGTTATCGTGACTCAGTGGCACAGCGTCTGACTCTAATCACGATTGGTTTGGAGTTCGATTGCACTCGATTCGACTCGCTGAAATGATCATGATTCCAGAATTTAATTATTATTATTTACTCCGCGCTGGTGGCTTGTGACAAGCGCGGCGCTGAGTTCTGCCACTGTACACGCTTTGTCTCGCAGTCGGGAAAGAGGACGGAGTGCTTTGGCACTCTAATTACCGTGCTATGCGGGAAAAAGCGTGTACCTAAGAAAAAATCTTTATATTATGGAGGAGATAGGTTAACCTATGCTCCCTATGGATATTAAATGGAAAAGTATATGTCCCTTTGAGTTATCAGGACACTTAGATGGCAATAGTTATCAGAATTTCCTACAAAATAACTTTTTATTTGAAAATGTGCATATGATGAAAACATCTATAATAAATAAAAAACAAATAAATAAAATTGGGGTGTCTGTTTGTAAAATTAAAACAACCGCTTTTTACTAAATGCATATGTATACACAGTACATATACCAATATAGTATGTTCAAAATTTTTTGTCTATCTGTATGTTTGTCTGTTTGTTTCAGCTAATCTCTGGAACGGCTTGACCGACCGACTTCCACTGGCAGATAGCTGATGTAATAAAGAGTAACTTAGGCTGCTTTTACTTTAGAATTCCACGCAGACAAAGTCGCGTAATGTAAATTTAACAATTACATGGTAGAAAGTAAAAAATATGAACATATTCCACTCTATACTTATGTTGTATGGATTTACTGTAAAATTGTGGTCGTGATAATTAAACCTATTATTAGTATCAATTGTAATGAACAGGCTTACTTTCTACCACGAGAATATTAACTCGGCAGCTTGACATTAACTACGTTTGTCATACATCACTATACATTACATATTTAAATTTACTTCATGAAAAAATAATGAAATGTGTATCAAACGTAAACCTAAATTCATACTAAGTACAAATTTTTTTTTTTTAGGATTTCTCTTTTTCCTGCTTAGCAGGTCACTCCGCTTTCCACTATCCCCCCGTATCCGAGACATTGAGTGGTGGAACTCAACAGCACGCTTTGTCATTTTCAAGAGAGCGGGGCAAATTAAAATAATTAAATTATGATCATTCCACCGAGTTCCAATCGAACCCATAACTACTCGCGATTACAGTCGGGCACTGTCCCATTGCGCCACGACATCCTCAATGATTATTTAAAAGATTATATATTAAAATATACTTAAAAAAAAACTAATAAACAAGGTATATTGAGTAGAAGTTCATTTAAATATATTACTTACCAATTCTCTGTACAATCTTGACACCATATTTCCTTACAAGCATAGCATTGTGCTGTTTATAATTTTGTGTTGTCACCCATTCAAGTAACTTTGGTGTGAATGGCAACAGATCATCTCTCTTCCCATGTTTTAGTACAGCAGCTACGGCCGCCAAAACACCATAGTGGATAGTGTTTTCTTCTTGCAAATTGGAATGTAGATCACAGGCCCAGTCAAAGAACGACCTCATGTATAATTCTTTTACATCAGACCTAAAAATAAGTATTTTGTCTTGAGTTTTACATCTTTTACCCCATGAAAGGTGACCTAATGAACGAATGAATGGCAAAATTCAATGCTGTGTTTAGTCTTAGAAGTTTCAAAATGAAAATAATTCTAATGTAGTCGGTCTTTAGATTTCCAGTTAGAAAGAGTTTACAGTTAGTCAGCAAACCTTACAGATGCAAAAAAATATAAATAAAGCACAGTCTATTTTTACCTGTTACTATTAAACCTTATATAAAGAGGATCTTAAAATACTGTACAAGATATTTTTGTACTTAATAAAATTCTTAAGTAATGATGACTATGGTTGAAAATTTACATAATAAATAAAATAAAAAATCTTTGTATTTATTGCTACTCAGAGATTGACAAACTGTCAATTTTGAAGAAACAGTATGCAATAACTTCTCTTTTCATTTAACTTAATGTAACAAAGATAATTGATAATTTAATTCATTCAGTGTTTTAAATCTTTGTATTTTGGTAACTATTACATTGGATAGTTAGTTGCTTGTATTTGAATAAGATAATGATTTTCAATTTCTAAATAAATGCTATAAACTGCTTCCATATGTCTAATAATTGTGTAAGGCATAAATAGAGTGCACATTAAAAGTTTTAATAATGATGATTTTTTCTTTTTTTTCAGTTTTACACTTTTTCCCAAAGATAATCTTGTGTCAAAAGAGCCTGTTCTCCACATCCTGCCCAAAATCAAGACATTGAGTGTTAAGTGGCAGAACTCAATGCCACACTTTGCATTGTCAATAGACTCATTACTTTTCTAAGCTAATAAAAATTATAAATCAAACCTTATTAAAAATTTAGATGCCAAATAAGCACAAGCTTCACCACAGCTATCCTTACTCATAGCATATGTTTTGCAAATATTGAATATTCTCTCCATTACTGTTAGCTTCTTTGAAGATTCAGATGTACCTTTGTAAATATAATTAACTTGTAAAAATGAATACCAAAAATAATTAAAGACAAACAAATGAAGGTAATAATTTTTTTAATTAAAAAAACTACATAAATAAACATACCTGGCTGTTCAGGTGCAAACCCATCAAGTCGGCTCATGTGGAATGGAATAATAACTACAATGGAAAGCCAAAGCAAGAGCACAAATCTGCTCCTCCATGTCTCTTTGTCATGTGGATCTTGAGCTTCTAGGTAAGTAAGGACTGTTAACAGATCTGAAACCTATAACATGTTTGAATATAAAAATAAATGTTTTTTGTGTTAAATATATGTACATTAATAAAATATAAGTTTATTGATTGATACCTCATGAGGAAGATGTCTTACAACCACTTTATAGCCTCTTACTCTTATTATTTGATACATATAATTAAATGTTGCATGCTTTAATTCAAATGAAGCATCTTTATCCTTAATTATGCTCATAAATTTAGCTAGCATTTTGTCCAAATGCGGATCAAGTAGGTGAGGCTGTTCATAGTATTGTTTAAGAATATTATACAATTTATCATATTCAGCTTCAAAAGTAGGTGTGTTATAGATATTTTTCACGTTTTCGATCATAGATAAGACATCTTCAATCTCAGAAAAGTGCTCTAAGGCACATCCCAGTCCAATATTGTCGCAGTCGTCATCCCTGTGCATTTCTGCTTCTATTGCCACCATTTTCAATGTTGATTGATTTTATGTATTAATTAGAAACTAAGAGTATACTTTACAAGTTACTGTGAACTTTTTAAATATTTACTTCTAGTGCAGTGTACAATATCCTTTTTTGTGATATTATGAGTAATGCGGCGACTTTCATATCAAAAATGATTAATAAATAAAGTCCTGTCTACATAGGAAACTGACAGAGAACCAGACGTTAGAAAATCTGTCCGAAAACAAAACAACAATTATTAAAATTATAAATTATCTACATTAGAAATATTATCATATTTAATTTCAAATTATTTTATTTTTGCAATAAAGATATTCTTCACATGTTTACATATTATTTAAATTTTGGGATATATAAATAAGTCACAGTCACAATAATGTAATTCATATAATATTTTATGTTAGTATTTAGTTATAAATAAATATATATATATTCAATAAATATATTTACAATTTTTTCAAATATTATGGCTTGGCTTTACCTGTGCTCGTAATTTCAAATTACATTCTGTAAATCCTTAAACTTTTTGCTCTTATTTCAACCAACCAAATCAAAGTGAAGAGGTTACAATCTCTTCTTATTGGTTAAAATTTCTAACATTTTGCTCTAATCGCATATACATTTGCGTAAAATGAGTCACCCTCCGCCAGTTTCCTGTATACCAAACACTGCCAAAATGTCGAAGGCAAAAAAAGTTATCGAAGAAGCAAAAGAAATAAATAATCCTGAAATTGACTTAGTGGATAAAGGGATTTCTAGCCTTGAAGAAATACCTGGCTTATGTGAGTAATATGTACAAAAACTTGTATACCCATTTTTGTTCAAAACAAGTTTTACGAATGCACCTGGCCAAAAGTATATATTTTTATATGTTTTTGTTTACTTATTTAATAGCCTAGTACAACAGAATACGTATAATGTCATAAATAACTACATTAGTAATCTTAATATGATTTGTATAGAAAGTTTTAAATATTATATATCATAACATTCCATTTATAGGGATGACCTAATATTAATTCGCAACTCCACCCTAGATTTATTATGATAAATTATTTTATTTTTCAGTTACTCTTGAAAACGTAACACGTTTGACATTGAGCCATAATAAATTACAAAGTGTACCAGCTGGTTTGGCAAGTCTTATTAATTTGGAAATACTCAATCTTGCTAATAATCATATTGAAGAACTTCCAGTGAGCTTATCGTCCTTGCCTAAGCTTCGTATACTAAATGTATCTCTTAATCGACTATACACTTTGCCAAGAGGTTTTGGAGCATTCCCAGTATTAGAAATTCTGGACCTGACTTATAATAATTTGAAAGAACAGACTTTGCCAGGAAATTTCTTTATGATGGGTCAGTTTTCTTTTAGTTTTTATATAATCTATTTATTATATGTCAATTGTTTCTTGTTTAAATTGATGTTTTATTATGATATTTGTATATTTTTGTTACCACTATGGAGTCAAAATAAACATTCCCCCAAGTGAGGATGGAACCCACTTCCAATGGTTCACACTCAGACACTGCCCCATCGCACCACAGCCCTGTACAATGGTATTATGTATGATATATATTTTGTGTTCATCATTTACAGAAAGTCTCCGAGCTCTATATTTGGGTGACAATGATTTTGAGTTTCTTCCTCCTGAAATTGGCAACCTAAAGAACTTACAAATTGTATGTTTTATTACTTTTTGATAATATTTTTAATGATTCATAAGGAAAATCTTTATACTAATCCAAATATTAATAATTTCTGAAATTATTTTCCTGTTATTTTAAAAAATTACGTTATTATTTTAATTGAATTGGAATTATTTCTTGAAAGTGTGAAATTATAAATGAAAGAGGACTATAACTTGTAAATATGCTCTTACAGTTATCAATGCGAGAAAATGATCTGATAGAGGTACCAAGGGAGATGGGACAGCTGTCTAGACTCAGAGAGCTTCATCTGCAGGGAAACCGTCTTGTTGTATTACCTCCAGAAATTGGTAAGACATGGACTTGTAAAATATTTTTTGGATTTGAGATTTTTGTATTCTAAAACTACTTTGAACTATATTTGATCATAGTGTAGTTATACATGATCTGTTACACTTAATTATGACTTTAAAGTTACCTCTTACTTGACTTTTATAATAAAAGTTATGTTAAGTAGGATCCTGAACTGTCACTGAATTTTTCCTCCTCTACTATTATTCTACTATACTTGCAACGTCACTGAATTATTATGATTAATTATGTTTATGATTATGTGATAGTGAAAAACTATAAAAAACTAGCTACCCCACTCGCGCCTTGGTCTTTGTGGACTATAGCTGTTACTTATTTTCGGCCGCGTTTTCGTAAAACAATGAAATCACTAGAAGAACTATAAATAAATGTTCGAAAAAATATCGACTATATATGAATATAGTACGACGGGTAAGATACTTGAGTCTTGGGATGACCCAAGAGATACTTGAGAGTTATCTCTATTTAAAAATTCATCTCAATCGGTTCAGCAGGTTGGCTGTGATGACATCTCAGACAGAAAGACAGAATTATTTTCACATTTATAACATTAGTATGGATATGTTATATGTTTGATGATATTATTGTTGTTGGATGATTGTTTATAATATTATCAAAATTAATAATGTAATTGTAAGAAAGGATAGGAAGTCTTAATTTAAAATGTTGTATATAGTAAATTAATTCCACAGCAAACAACAATAATAGTAATGTTGGAATAAGTTGATAAGTCAAATTGCATATACATTTCTTTATATTAAAAGGCATTAGGATTTGTATTATTTTTAGTGTGTGTGTGTGAAATCTGCATTCTGAATTTATATATGTGTGGTATACATATTTTGAATACAAAATACAGCTACAAGAAACTTATTTTTACACAAAATTATTACACAGATAATAATTTTAAAATGTTCTGTACAGGTTCTTTAGATCTTGCAAGTAACAAATCAGTATTGCGGCTAGAAGGCAACTTCTGGGTGCCACCTATTGAAGATCAACTCAAACTGGGACCATCCCATGTTCTAGATTATCTACGATCAGAAACATATAGAGTGTATGTTGTTTATTCTATTTTCTATCAACTTTATAGATATCGGGTATTGCGTGAAGGAAATCAGCTGCTTGTTTAATCTTACCAGAGGGGAGCAAATGTAAATTATTTAAATATAATCTTTCTCCAGATAGGGAATCGAATCCTTTACCTATCCTGCTATGCATGATAAAGTGGGATGTTAATTTTTACTTAATATATATACTAAATATAAATAGTATCAAACTATTAATATTTTAGTGTAACTAAACATTATATACATCAAAACATTTTTATAAAACTTATAAAAATTTGGATGCACCTGGATTCGAACCCGCGACTCGTCAAGTGCACTGAACGCTCATACTTGCTAAGTTATATGTTTATTATAATTTATTTTTGTTGTTAGCAACTCTGTAGAGATTTTTAGAAATTTCTGCTTCCCAAACATTATTTCTAAGAACAATTGTTAAGCGAGAATCTAACCGCTTTCTAATATCCATAGTGTGTGAACTAAAATTTTATTAAAAAAATATTGTTACAGATTATACAGTCGTCACATGTCTGCCAAGCCTCCACCGCCTCCACAAACTCTGGATAAGAGCAAGAAAGCTAGCCGATCTCGCTCTTGAATTTTATTGATAACGTAATATTAACTAACTTAAATCTTGTGGCCTTAAAATATTACTAAAATATAATAATATTTAACTTTTGATATTATTAGTTATAATCTCATATTATTTTTATTATTATTAATTTATTTCTACGCCATATTCAATTAGAAAAGAAATAGAGATATAAAACACTAAAGAAATGTACAAAAATGAGGCTATCGTGGCAATGTACTGTGTAACTGCGAATGGTTGCGGGTTCTATTCTTATTCGGTGCAATGATCATAATTCAATTATTTTCTCCGCTCTGGTGAACAAGATCAAGCCGTTCAGGTCCGCCACTCAACAAGAAAGTAGAGAATGGAGTGTTTGACACGAGGTTCTCATTGATGACCCTGCTATACGCGAAAACGTGAAACTGAAAATAAACAAAATAAATATACAAAGGTGGTCTCATTTTATATTTCACACATTATTGTAAGTTATTTTCTAACAAATAAGGCTTTTTCACTAAAATAAAACTTGCTGTATTAATAATAATAAATATAGCTCGTAAGTGCCATAATTATTGAGATAAAATAAAACAATTCATGTTTTTATAAATAAATCGTATATAAATCAATGAAACATAAAAACTACTCAATTATTTATAGTACACAATGGGTGCTAAACAAAATTAATTTATGACATAAGAAGGTATGTTAAGGAGCTCTTTAACTGTAACCGAAATAAAAGATAACTTCAGTCTAAATGAAAGTCAATAACAAATTATTTAAATAATAACTGCCATCTGGCATGTGCGATAAAAGTAATGAATCAAAGAAAAATAAGTTGATAAATAAATAACTGAAATTTTGAACTTACATTCCTTAAAAATGTAGTATCCGAAACTACACGGATAATCTGAAATAATTTCGAAATATCCGTAACTGAAACCGATATAATAATCTAATTGCCTTGCCGAATTGTTACATCCCTAGACATTAGAATACATAATAAATAATTACTAACAATATACTTGTTTTATTATCCTGAAGAAAAATATTTAAATACTTTAAATACTAAGCTTGCATTCCCATATATGTACTTTCTACTAGAAGCCCGTAGCGTACGCGTTGCACCCGCAACGTGCACTCTCACTTTATACAAAATTGTATTACAAATGCATGGCAGCATTGAGTTTGACATTTTATTATTTTTAATGCATTAATTAATAATATTCTTTGTTTTGTAATAAACAATGACTCTCCGATACGACACTCCAACTCATGGAACAGAGACGCGAAATGAGGCTACAGAACGAGGATGCTAGTCGTTATAGGCAGATATCTAAGTCTTTGACATGCAACCTCGGCCGACATAATATATGGTATATTAAAGAAGCAATTGAGCGGAACCAAGGCTCCAAATTGTTCGCAAGAGATCTGTCTATTGGGCAAAGCCAAATAACAAATCTGAAAACTGATGACGGTAGTATCATTTCGACTAAGTCTGAAATCCTGAGGTATATAGAGAGTTTCTATAGACAATTGTACTCTACGCAAGCACCTGTTCAAAGTTTGACTACAGACCTCAGAGCCACGACACTACGCCGAAAATATCCCGATCAACTTATAAACAACAAGGCGGCTGGTAATGACGGAATCACTGCAGAACTCCTGAGAACGGGCGGTAAGCCGGTACTTAAAGTCTGCCTGAGGCTGTTCAATTCCGTCATACTCGAAGGCAAAACGCCGCAAGCATGGAGTGGAAGTAAGGTTGTTCTATTTTTCAAAAAGGGTGATAAATCGCCTTTGAAAATTTATAGACCAATCTCACTTCTAAGCCATGTCTATAAGTTGTTTTGGAGACTCATTACGAATCGTCTGACCGGCAGGTTTGACGACCTCCAACCTCCAGAATAACCTGGTTCCGAAAAAGCTACAGTACCATAGGCCACATTCATACGCTGCGGCAAATTATACAGAAGTCTGAAGAGTATATTATGCCACTTTGCTTGGCGTTCGTAGATTATGAGGAAGCCTTTGATTCGATCGAGACCTGGGAAGTGCTGCAGTCTCTCCAAAGGTGCCAAGTACACTACAGGTTAATCGAAGTATTAAGGTATTAGTACGAACACGCTACTATGTCGGTCCGAGTACAAAACCAGAACTCTAATCCTATTCAATTACAACGAAGTGTGAGACAGGGAGATGTAATTTCTCCGAAACTGTTTACTGCGACATTGGAGTATATTTTCAAGCTCCTGGAATGGAAATGATACGTCGTCAACGTGAACGGTAAAGTACCGTACCCATCTTCGCTTTGCCGATGATGTAGTTTTACTGGCTGAGACTGTAGAAGACCTGAACACAATGCTCGAAGATCTCAGTAGTGTTTCTCAAAGAGTAGGTCTCAAGATGGACATAGACAAGACGAATGTTGTACCTGCTCCGGTTAGTATTGGGAACACTAAGTTGTTGAACATTACGTATACCTGGGACACTCAGTCCAGTTACGTAAGTCCAACTTCGAGAAAGAGTTCCTTCGTCGCATTCGGCTCGGATGGACAGTGTTCAAATATCTTCGCGTCCAAATTACCTCACTGTCTCGTGTCTCAACACACTCTGGCAACACACACTGGTCAAAGACAAAAGTCTTTGACCAGTGTGTGTTGCCAGTATTGACGTACGGGAGCGATACGTGGTCGCTAACTATGTATCTTATTAGAAGGCTCAAGGTCACCCAGCGGTCAATGGAAACAGCAAGCATTGCTCTTACGTGATTAAAATCAGAAATGACGACATCCGCGGGCGAACAAAAGAAACCGACATTGCTCGAAGGATTGCCCAGCTGAAGTGGCAGTGGCATTAATAATATTATTTATTTCTAAAGTATTATTGTAAAAAGATTTGCTTTGTGATCTTCCATATAGATTTTAACTATGGTAAATATTCTTCCGTATGAATTGTAGAAATGGATCCAAAGGAATTACTTCACAAATTAATATATATATATATATATATATACTTTCTCCACATTTACAAGTAACGCCATACATATAATGTAGTGTTTTAAATTAAGAATTTAGTTTATATAAGAAAAAGCCAATAACTTGAGATCATACTTTAATATAATAAAAAGTAAAAAAGCTGCATATTAATTAAAAGCCATTTAGTATTTTTAAACATGGACTGTATAACTTAATCTTTGAAAGTAATCAATGAGTATTGTTATTGTAATATAAAAAGTAATTTTTTTTTGTGGTTACTAAAATATTCTTCTCAATTACAAAAACTTAGAAATTATAACAATTAATACACACACTTCATAATCTTATGAAAGTTATTACATTTAATAATTGAGAACAAAAACAATGAAATTAAATTAAATGTACGAAAAAAATATATATAGGTACAAATGTTATCTTAAATTCCGTATAAAAAATAGATAATCGTATTTCATAGTATTAAAAACATTATTCGAACATAAGAGTTTATAAATAAACATAAAGGGACATCTTTGTTTGTGCACTTCTATATCGAACGCCTACTACCTTGTACAACTGCTTTTTAGGCAAACTATGTGAAATATATGAATTTTACATATTTTATTTCAATCATCATCACCATATTCTGAGGATTCGTCGTCCGATATTTCCATGTTCCTTGTGGAGTTGGCGACGGGTTTCGCTTGCTCCATAGAAAAAGCGTACGACTCGTAGTCCATGACCTCATCGTCACTGAGGTGGGAATCACCCTCCACGAAACTTGCGAATCTGAAATTGTTCATAGGCTTGTATATTATTGTGGTGCAGTGAGACAGTCTTACTGTGATTGGTTGTGGGTTTGATTTCCACTTTGCGGAATGATTTTATGAAATTTTATTTTAATTATTTCATTTCTCCGCTCTGCTAAACGAGACAGTACGGTGTTTAGATCCACCACTTAACACTCAATGTCTCGAATTCGGGCGGGAAGTGAAGAAACGAGTGTCTGGATACTAGGTTCGCTCTGACTACCCCGCTATGCGTGAAAAAGCAAGAAACTGAAGAAAAAAATACATCAGAAAGTGGAGAAGATGTTTTAAGTTGTCACACGAGATTATCTCAAGAGTGGTCTACTAAATGCGAAAAAAATGTTTATATTTGCTAAAATTATAGTTTTTTTCCGCGACCTAACACGTATTGCTAAATAAATGGTGTAATAGACATAGAATTTGTAGAACAAAAACGTTATTTACTTTTTGTATATTTTCTCGCCATTATCTAAATATAACATAAAATCAAACACGGTAAAATCTAAATAACAGTCATATTGTAAACTAGTTACTACAGAGGGTTCTAGATACTATAGTGTTAAAATACTCCGTTTTCCAATTATTAGTTACTACATCTATAACAAACCTCTTAGCATCGTGTAGTTTGAGCATAATACTCCACTGCTTACAGTCGGGGCTGTCGCAGTGCTTGCGCAGACTGTCTAGGGCGCGCTTGGTCTCTCTCGCGCCTTGCTCGTAATACTGCTCGTTGGACAGCAGACGCGGCTTCGGCGGGAACTTGCGGAGCCTGGGAAGAAATTATGTCAATAAAACTATTGTTACTCAGATTAATCGCAAGACCATCGTGGTTCAGTGGCAAAGGGTTGTGGGCACGACTCCCACTCGGTGAACAAGACAAAGCGCGACTTTGAGATTCAATCACTCAAAACGCAATGATTTGAATTCGGGTGGAAAATTACAAACGGTGTGGAAAAAAATCTCAATGTATAAAAAAGAAAAGCTTTATTACCAATAACCTTGTATAGAGTAGAGAAGTGATTTGGGAAAATATTTTGTACAAAGTGCCATTATAGTGACAGCCGCTGACGCCTCCTGATACTGACTGCTGAAGAATATTACAAACACACCTACACCCTGAAAACAATACATAAACTTTATAATTATACATCACACGTTCATAAAAGCGGTGTGAGTAAAAAATGACCATGTTGTGTGAAATACCAAAAAATCTTAATAACAGAGACTTATAGTTCGGTCACTTGTAATGTAAGTGTGTTGTGGCCAGTGCGGCAAAATTGTGCATTGTGTAAAAAAAATATTTTATACCTATATGAATATTAAGTAGCTACACAAATAAATAAAATTGGGAGTGTCTGTTTGTCATATTAAAAAAACTAGTTTTTAATAAATGTATATATATTAAATACATATATATACATGGTGCAAGATTCCTTTTTTTTTGCATTTTTTTGTCGGTCTGTCTGTTTGCTCGGGCTAAACTCTGGAACAGCTAGACCGATTCTGACAGGACTTTCACTGGCAGACACCTGATGTACTTTTATTTCAGAAGTTGCCTATACAGCTAGCATGCATGATATATTTGTAAATAAAGCTAGTAGTACAAATAAAACCAAAAGTACCTGTAAGGTCCACATTACAATATTTTTACTCCTTTCATTTTTGGGAGGTCCAATTCTATAACACACTATGAAACTTATAAAGCCTACTATAAAAGTATACCAGAATATGTAAGCTTGGTAACTTGTCGCAATACTTCTCATATTTTCCCACACTTGTTGGAACAAATACACTCCAACAGTCCAACCTCCAATTAGTATACCATAAGTTAATGTTTTCTGAAAAGATAATTAAGTTGTAAAGTTTAAAAACCGTGATTAGTGAATAGTGGGACAGTGTCTGAGTGTTTGGTTCTGGGTTCAATTCTCACTTGGGGGAATGATTATATGTAAAATATTTCATTTCTTCGCTCTGGTACTGTCAGTCAACATGCAGTCTAGGAGCTTTCTGACTAAACTGCTATACAGGGACAAAATGGGCATGAAGCTGTCATTTTTTTTTCACAAATGTTAGTGTATTGTAATAAAAAATTATAATAAATATGGGTAAATTAAGAGAAAACCTAATGGCAAGAAATTAACTTTTCTTTTTTTTATCCAAAATTCGAGATTATAGAAATTAGATTCCAGTACTGCACTTTTGCATTTTGTCTTACCAGAGCAAAGATATGAAAATAATTAATATTTATTCATTTTCCAGAGTGGCTCAAACTCAATTATGCTTACAATTGGACAGAGTCCCTCTGCCACAGTGGGGCTTCCTATTAATGAATATAAATAAATAATCATAAAAAATCTCACCCTTGGCAAAAATTTACTGATATAATACACAAGAACCATAAATGAAGCAGATACTCCAATGAATATACCGCAAAGGTAAAAGAATACAGGGTTGGCACTTAAGTTGCGAGAAGCGTATATTAATGCTATGCCTGTTGCCATCATAATTACTCTCCAAAGGTCCACTCCTAAAAATTATAAATTATTTTATATTAATTAGAAAAATTTTGTCAACACATATATTGTAATTACTTTTGTAATGTTCTTCATTTTATAGTTTAGGATTTTCAGTTAAGCAAAAGTCTGTAAAATCACTAAAATGGTGATCACACAATGGAGATTGGTCAAAACAGTTATTCAACATTAGTATTCAAACTATATTATAATGGTAGTTATAAATCACCAATATTTCTATCATAATTATTCTGACTAAAATGCTACTTACTTTGTATGTGTAACTCAATGCTATGTTTATGCTTAGTATTGATTGCCATGCATGTTGGTGTAAAAAGGTCCAAAGATACTGTTTTGTAAGATTTCTTTTGGAAAGGGTTAACCACAGCCCAGCCATAGCTATCTTCCTTATAGTCTTTGTAAACTTCCTCTGGATTATCACCCAAATATTGGCTAAATTCGTCGTTTTTCAATTTTATATGAAACTAGAAGGAAAAATTTTTACAAATAAAGAACGAAGTGAAGTGAACAACAGAAAATTAGTTTTAAGATTTAAAATTATATTTACTTTAACTGTTTGCCATAAAGTAAACAAATTTTTCGGTGTTCCACTATAACAATATATATCAACAGTTTGTTTCGAAGGTTGAACATCACGTTCTATAGTAGCTGGCCCACTTAACCAATGAACTAAAAAAAAAACCATTTAATTATCATAATGGCCGTGAAAATAAAACTTAAACATATTATCTTCTAATGAGGTAGGTAAACAAACTTTACCATCATAAGGCAACGAGTATACTTGACTGATTATAAACAACAACAACGATAGAAATATAATGAATTTCATGCTTTTGTTACTTATTAATAAAATATACTGCTTTAAATATAAATAGCACTTTTTCGAAATATATTTTTTATAGTCTTATAATAGCTTTATAACAACGATACTATTACTAAAACTTCCGCATGAAAACTGTATACTAAAAATAACGTAAAACGTCGCTCAACGTTTGCGGTTTAATGTGACATCTGTCACTATTCACAATGTTTTTGAGTTTTGACACATACTTATTGTCAGTGTTTCTTAGCGTAAAATCACGAATATTGCCACATAGTAAAACGTATATAAGTAATCATAGTCGGAGCGACTTACGGCCACGTAGGTAAGGCTGCGGATGTGTGTGAGCGTGTACAAGGTGGCTTTGGTTATGGTCGTCGCAATACAGAGGGAGAAAATATTCTCAGAACCTGTATTGTGTCTGACTTGGCCGTCGTGAATACGTTCTTCCAAAAGAGTCCTCAGCACCATATTAATCTTATGAACGCTGCCTTTAAGGAGTGGCAGCAATACAATTCTCCTCAATATAGATTAGAGTACATAGCGGCCAAACGTGCCAACAAAGTGGCTACTTTGTTGGCACGTTTGGCCCAATGATTAGAGCCTGCAGTAACAGGTTATGTCAAAGATCGTGCAAAGTGGAGGAGATTGAGTAGGAAGGCACACCTTGGCTAGACCGGGATTGATGCAAACTAAACTAAACAAAACACAAATAAAATGAAATATTCGTGAACATTGTTTTATGTAGTATTTATAAAAATATTTTTTACACAAGTATTTGAACACTAATTTAGATTGTCAGACATTCTACTAACTGGCTGATGTATTATTCAATGAACGATGGAATGAATATATATTTCTCTATGCTGGAGCTCATTTGTGTAGTTTGTTCCCATTATTTTATTGGTATACAAATTGAAGCATTTGCTTTTATTTTTCTAGAAAATTTATTTTTACTCTATAATATTCCAAATTATATTAGTTCTTAACTTTACTTAACAACATATTCAAGCAAGACCTTTTGGTCTTGCATATTAACAAATATACGTATATGTGTAATGCAGTGCGTTTTAATAGGAAAAGAATAAAAAACATTTTTTTTTAATTTTTAATTCTTAATTTTATTTGGTAAGGCATAATACAAGTCACGGCATGAAAAAGGCACTCACGATAATGTTGTATAATACTTATAAATTGTACTATAAAATATATTTCTCATTATATACTCTAAAAATCTTTAGGTAAAATAATAGTTTTTTTTCCAGGAATGTTTCAAATCATGATGAAAAATACTGTGTATGGAATAACACCAAAACGGCTATTTTCCAGTCTTTTAGTAGCATATGGAATGCTTAATAAATAATATACTATAATCATAATTAAATTTAAAATCAATTTTAGGAAACGTATAAAAACTTGAACGTAGCGGGATTCAAACCCGCACCTTTTCGAAACCGTCCAAACGCTCTGACCGCTAAGTCATACGTTCTACATCCAGCTACGTCGAAAACTTTATACGCTCATTAATTTTTTTTTTATATCTATATGTTTGAAAAAGACGTTAAGAATGTTAGAATACATAATTTATCTATATTAACATTTCAAAAATAATCACAGTTAAAAATTTCACTTTTAATTGTAAAATAATCAGAATCAGAATATATTACAATTTTAGGATTTTTTATATACTTAGGCACTTGTACTTTTGCTATATTTTTACCCAATACAATTATATAATTTCTAAATAAAGGATATATGGGAAAGTTATTTTTATATTTTAACTATGGCAATGGTTGTACAATAAAAATTCTTATGGCAATAATTTTTTCCATAAATGTATGAAACGAAAGAAATTAAATATAATTTTGGTATTGAAATTTTAAATTTTATAACATACGTTAGTGATATGTCGCATTTTTGGACTTTCGCAGTTCTGTGTATGATGATCTTAAGTGCATAATAATTAAAAAATATTGTATTGTAAGTATCGGGCGAAAAACGGAGAACGGAGTGTCTTGGCACTTAAGTTTTTACTGACTACCCAACTATGCGGGAAAAACACGAAGCTGCTTAAAAGTCAGAAATATTGTAACTTATATTTAGCTTTCTGTAATAAAAAAATTAAATTAATTTAACATTATTTTTAAACATCTTTTGCGACATATCTATTACGTTCATATACAGTTGTCTTCAATTATTAGTAACTGCTTATAACCATTTCCCATATTATTTAAATCTATATTGTGTATAGAATATCAAATCTACGGTGGAGTTATTTGAATTACATATTGCACGTTTACACCTAAACATGTGAAGGCACATTTGAAAGCACTAAGTTATAATATTTTATCTTAATCTTAATATTTCAATAAAATTCAATTCTAGATTATATTATATAGTTGTTGGTTCGTGCTGGAATGTTCGCCTGAAAAAATGTAATAAAATGCTGTTAAAATAAAATGGAATTGTGAAACTTATCTAAATTTACTAGAATACGAGATTATGAGATGGTGTGACGTCATCGTGGCGCAGTGGGACAGCGTCTAACAGCAATCGCAATTGGTTGTGGGATCGATCCCTACGTGGAGGAATGATCATAATTTAATTTCGTGTTTACCAAATAGAAAATAAAATATGTCATCTCCTAATATTTATAAGTTTGTTACATATGTTGTTGTTTTTAAGAATTACCTAACATGCATTACGCTACAACATGTATGCCGAACGTGAAGGAACTAGTTCGGACCGTATATTGCTAACGCACCTAGCGCGCGCGGTAGGGCGGCCCGGCGTGGCGCGCCCACTCGCGCTCGAACTCGTGCTCGAGTATCTCCGCGCCGCGCTTGCGCGTGAGCCCCGTCTCCTCCAGGCTGAGCTCGCACATCTGCATGTCGTCCACGCCTGCAAGCGGACACAACACAACGTCACACTTCATTCACATATAAAGTTTCGCACAAAAACGCAATTCATTAGGGCACTGTGACCTATTTGAATGGATTAAGCGCGAGTTCAAATCCAGCTAAAGCTATTTTTTTACAATTAAGAATGTAATTGGTTTCCTTCAATTCGATTATGACAAAACATATTTTGTTTCTAATTCCTTGCATTATTACATATTATATTCCGTCCACACTCTCCATGAAGCTACATGAGGGGACGCGAATATAAGGGTGACTACGGACGAGTCCCTCTTGACTGTAGTCATCATTCAGTTCAAAGACCACAAAAACCAACGCCGAGGAACACGCAATCGACAGATTCATACGACGGGCAAGCGAGACACCTACAACCGATACAAATGAATATAACATGAAAATATCCATATCTCATGGAGACGAAGATGCGACCACCAAACTGGCGAATGCGTTTAAGCAGACTATGGTTGGCGACTGTCACCACCGAATATTACGTTTGGAAGCTCCTCATCATATATATACATATATGAATTGAGATGTGTAAAAACCTTTGTTCAGCGATACTGCAACTGCGCAAACTTTAAACAGTTAAAAATAAAGAAAGAAAGATAGTAAGAAAACAAAGAATAAAAAAGCACATAGAAAATATACGTCCGTGGTTATTATAAAGAAACAAAAGAAAAAGAATGCAAAAGTGATTACAGTGCGCTAGTGCTTGTCTCTCCTCACTTCGTTTCGTGTGAAGAAACACCAGTAGACGCAGCGGGTACTCCACTGCTGCAGTTCCCTAGTATATCTTTATACAGAAAGTAGACAAGACATTGTATGGAATTTGAAACAAATTATGTAATGTCGAAATCGAAATGCATATTAAATTTTATTTTCTTTCACGTCCTTCATTTATTTCCAATAATGGATAAAAAATATGTAAGCAGCATTTGAACCGCGTACCTGCTTGCAGCAAGACGGGCGTCTTGTCGGGGTGCAGCTCCATCTGGCGCGCCACGTACTGCCCGTCGAAGTGCGCGTACCACCAGCCGCGGCGCTCCTCGCAGTCGGGCGCCGCGCCGCCCACGCCGCCCGCGCCGCCCGCGCCGCCCACGCCGCCCGCGCCGCCCACGCCGGGCCGCACGAACGGGATGCGGAAGTAGCGGTGGCGCGCGCCCAGGATCTCGCCCTTTTGCGGCAGACGCGGCGTCTTGGCTGCGAAGTCATACAACACTGTATCTGAAGTTGGTACTTAAGTTAAGTTGGTAATTGCGATGCAGTCGGATTTAGAACGCACCGTTTACCTTTCAGAGCGCTTGGACGGTTTCCAAGAGGCGTGGGATTATAACCACATTGGTTTTTTTTTGTTTAGAAACCAACCTAGTGTCAAGTCACTCAGTTTCAGCACAAATTCAAGACATTGCATATGAAATGGCGGAACTTAATGCCATGCTTTTCTACCTAAATGAGGAAAAAAAGTTTAAATATATATAAATAATTAAATAATGTGGGGATCGAACCCACAACCATGGGGTTTACTATTAGATTCTGTTCTTTTGCTCCACAACAGCCCTAGGTATTTCTTTATTTACATATATCAATGACACTACAAATAATTGTTTCTTAATTTTTCTTTTGAATCTTCAGCTCTATATAGATACTAAAGTAAAACGATAACTTATAGCTAGAGCTAGGTGACACTCAAGCGAGTTCTTTCAACGGAGTGTTGCACAGAGCATAGTGGAACACGTACCGGCGTCGAGTATGGACTGCGGCGCGCGCTCCTGCTCGGCGAGCGTGCTCTTGCGCGCGTTGCGAGCCTTCCACGCGTGGTACACCTTCAGGCGGCGGTGGAACTCGTGGCGACACGCCTACGCATACAAATACAATTATTATTACATATTGAAAAGCTTTTTTTTATTATTTAAAAAAATAGACAAAGCTGTTTAAGTTATGCTTTCGGAAGCGTTTAATTTTTGATTTTCACACATCCTTGCAACAAACTTTATATTAAGCCTATTTAGAGAACGTACATACTTTTATATGAATATGTAAAAAGTTGTATAATGGTAATCATGAAGTAATAATTATTACATACAATAAATTTTCTATAGACTTATGTTTTTGTATTGTCTTTAATATATGAATAACATACTTGAAATTTGAAACACACTTATATCTATACTTAAATCTCCCTAAATATAATTTTGAAGTATACACAAATGAAATCAATAAAATTAACACAAGTAAAAATATATAAAGAACGTACCTCAAGCAATTCAATATCACATGAAGTGTTGATAGTGTCCCGCAGTTCTGAATACTTCCACTTAGAGAGATCGTATTTTTGATTGCCTTGCATCGCTTGTTGCATACGAACGCGTTCTGACCTATTTGTATATATATTATATATCATTTTTATATAAGTATTTTTTTTAAATAAGACAATATAGAGCTAAATATGATATAAAATTTGTTATTTATTTGTACAGTACGAAAATAAATAAAATTACTAATTTAAAACAAATAACTTAAATCTAAGCGCGATTCTATCGCGTTTTGATAATAACTTGGGTGATTTCTACAAAAGATTCTACTATTCTACAATATTTGAAAATATTTTATTTAGTTCCATATTGTCTATAATAAGTGTTGAGAAATCAACATTTAACTACGTCTAAGAACTACATACTACAGCCAATAATAGTTAAAAGTAGATAAAGTTTATTACATGCAATGCAAATGTTAAACTATAGGTTTTTAGATACTACGACATTATAAGGCAATTTTGTATTATTGTCAATTATTTGAATAAAAAAAAATCCTTAGGTAAATTAGTATTAAAAAAAAATTATTTAAGTAAAAGGTAAAAAAAAAATAACAGGTGTAGGGAAAATTATGAGGCAATATTATAACTGTAAATATGTTTAATATACAAAATTGCGATATTAATAGTGGAAACCACGTGCATATAGAAATAGTAAGCCATAGCCGAAGTGTTAGAAATTAGTTTTGTTAAGAACACCACTTTAAATACTTTGTTTTATACATTTTAACTGTTGAAAATATAATTATAATAACGATAATAATTATTTAAAATGAGGAAAAAATAATTTTAAATAATAAAAAAAAGATTATATAAAAAATTAAAACTATAATTAATTTTGAACCAAAGTTTACAAATTCGACATTAAAATCAATGCTTACTTATTAAATCAATATTCATAACATAAAAATATTAAAATATAAACTAAAACATTAACATATTACGAAAAACTATTTCCAGTTAAGAACAAAGTATAAAGAAAGGGTGGTTAATGGTACAGTGGATGCGTACAGCTTATAGTATGGCGTATAGTACCTGTTCAATTTATTCTCTCCGTTGAGGTCGGCGTGGCTGCGTAAACATATTACAGTGTACAAGCTATTTACATACGCTTGGTGGCATTTTTATAAAAAAAGGTTCTTATATGTGCCATTTCATTTGTAAATTATTTATGTATATAATAATAATAATGTTGTTTATTGTGTCAAGAAATGTATGGA
Source organism: Podotricha telesiphe (assembly GCA_038994665.1). Taxonomy (NCBI): domain Eukaryota; kingdom Metazoa; phylum Arthropoda; class Insecta; order Lepidoptera; family Nymphalidae; genus Podotricha; species Podotricha telesiphe. Next base: position 356,826 of record JAOYRR010000166.1, on the reverse strand, counting down.
GGCAATATGGAGTGTGATCTCTTGTTTTGGACATTTGCAATACTTTTTAATTTCTTAATAAAACACTTTAATTCATGCAAAGGTCATTGTGGGGCCTTGAGTCAGTGTGTGACTGTATGTGCTAAGGTTGTGGGTTCGATTCCCACTCGGGGGAATGTAGGTTATAGTAAGTGATTAACTTTGTAATTTATAATCCATGTAGCTATGACCTTTTCTGTGTGTTTATGTGTAGTATTTATAACCTAACAATTTACTGAAGTCTACAAACATTTTAATATCAGATAAAATTTTAACTTACATTACAAATTTAGTTAACCTTAAATAATTAATAATTATTGTTATTATATAACTATATTTTTTCTGGGTGGACTATATAAAATATGATATGGCACAAATAAGTTATAATGTTTGATTCTGAATAATTATAACTATAACAATTGTAATATATGAAGAAGTAACATGTGCTAATAATCTTCAAATCATAGAATGAAATTATATTAAATTATTTTTATTGTGACTTCCATATATTGAATAAAATTATCATTAAAGTATTTTTATCGTAACTTTCACTTATTAAATCAAAATTAACTTAAATTATATATATAGAGACTTCAATTCATTAAATAACATCGTATTTAAGAATGTTTTATTGTAGACACATAATTGACAGTTTTTTAAATGTAAATGTAATAAATGTAAATAGAAAAAAAAATGTAAAAAATATTATTAAATATCAAAATAATTTTTAATTTAATTATTAATTTATTTATATGTTGTACGAAAAAGAAGTACATACCTTCTCAATTGCGGTGGAGAACCTTCCACGTGACCATTTGTTTCTTTAGCGAGACGCACCGCCATTTCGTGATCTCTTCGCTCTTGTTCGAGTCTGAAATATTAATATAACACTTGTTGAAAAATATTAGGAAATATCTATAATTTAAATAATTCAGGATTTGAAACAGCGGTTTTTGGAATCCGTCCAAAGCCCATTCTCGTCTACTTTGTATTTTTTTTATTTACTTATTATATTTTACTAAATCAAGTACTTAATAAAAATAGAAAAATTATAAAAAAATTAAAAAAAAATCCAGTTATTCTTTTATTAAAAAAACTTTTATTCTATAGTCAAGTCTTTAAGAAATTCTGTATAACGTGTCGTATTGAGTTTCCTAACATCAACTGTAATTTTAAGACGTTCAGACTTATTATAAATATTGCTCTAAGGTTGAACAATACTTAATAGTGTAGTATAAGTAGATCTCCTACCTGTCCCTGTTCTCCTGGTCCGCGCGCGCCGCGTCCTCCAGCTGCCGCTGCAGCACGAGCGCGGCGGCACGGTCCCGCTCTTCTTGCTTGAGACGCTCAGCTTCTTCCGCTTTGCGGCGCGCCTCCATTTCCGCTTTACTGTTTTTTTTTGTGTTCACAAAATATATATTGGTACTAAGTATTTATCTATAGATTTAAATTGAAATATATTCTTAACTAGCGACCCGCTCGCAGCTTCGCATGCCTAAACTACACGACTTAACTATTTCGTATTCTCTTAAATCACAAAAGTTTGCTTTCATTTATAATTTAAATAATTGTAACCTTTTTATTTATGTACCGATTAAAATGAAAAATGTGAAAAACGAAGTAAAGTGTTAAGGGAAGTTAAGCCGTTTCTGAGATTAGCGTGCACAAACGCACACGCAAACAAAGAAACAGACAAACAAAACAGAAAATAAAAAATTATTGTTTTGGGTTGTATTATATGAATAAACGTGCCCAACAATATGTTTTCTTTATTCCACGCAAACGTTTGTTTTTTTATAACTTATGTGTGAACACATGTATTGAGTTTTCAAGTTATACTATTAATATAACAAAACTGTTAAACTATATTAAGCAACTGAAAAAAAAACATTAAATATATAATTTGTAATAATAAAAGAAAAAGTCTCAATACTTACAGTCGTCTATTTTCCTCTTCTTGTCTAATCCTTTCTTCCTCTTTCCGCTTGACGTCTTCCGCTGCCCGCATTTCCGCTTCAATTTTACGCAGCCTTTCTTGTTCATCCCTGTATTGTAAATTTATTATTTATTTATTAACATATAAAAAAGACAAATTAATGAAATTGATAAAGATATATTTAGAAAACGTATAAAAATCTGAACGCATCGGGATATAAAACCGCGCCTTTGAAAACCGTTCATCGCTCTGACCGCTAAGCCATGCGTTCTACATCCAGTTACGTTGAAATTCTTACACGCTTATTACAACTCATAATTCTTATACGCTTATTACAACTTGAATTAATATGCTAACATGTTTACACTTTTAGGCCAACGATATAATTAATTATAATCTTTAGTTATAAATATATATTTTTTTAATTTCAAAGTGCAAATGATATTTGTCTTAATGAGGATGCATTGTTATTTATTTCGAAAACAAAGTCAATATCTGTTTTCCATTATTATAGTTATAAGAATATTGTTACACTTTTATGTGTGTGTATATGTGTTTCTGTTCATGTGTGGACATGCGTGTGTGCATTAGTAGGATTAAAGTATAAGATAAAGAAATTTATTACGTAAGTATTTAAAATGTTTTTTTAAATAACACATTATTATATCGAGCGCAGCACAGTTCAGTTCAGGCAGTGGTTTCAATTTTTTTTTAATACTTCTTATGTTTATAATTATAATAGAAGAGTTTTCTTAACATTTAAGAAAAAAATATATACCTGTTCTTTTGGTCGATCATAGCCTTTTGTAGAGCGGCCATTTGCATTTCCGTTTCTCTGGTTAGTTTTGTGTAGAGCTGGTCTATTTCCGCTCGACTTATTTTTTGGTTACTCTATAAGTTATTGAAAAAAATTAGATAAACAACTGCCCAAATAATCTAGCTAAGTTAATGAAAAAATTGGCAAAAGACGCGGGTTCGAAACAAGAAATCATTTTTGTAAGACGTATAAAAAAATGTACGTTTTTTCAAGTGTGTGAAAAAAACTTTAAGAACATTTAATAATGCTAATTAATAAACTATGTGACTATCGAGACAAACATGTTGAAGTAAATGTAACACTTCACCATATTATATTATTAAATTATGTAACTTTTTTGAAGTGGCAATTTTTAAGTCTGTTTCTTTATGTCAAGTAAAGCAACACTGTTTTGTTCTCTCGAGTAATGTAACAAGATCTTACAAATCAACGTGTCTTGTAGGTAGTAGTAGTAGGTGTAGGTAATAAGGAAATAAAAGTAGTCTAAAGCATATATGAAGCACTTCTTCATATATACTTGAACTTATTCATATATACTTTATGTATACTTTGGTCTTATTGAACACCTCAGATCACGTCGACTGAGCAATATCACAATTCACACTTTACAACACACTTTACTTTGTGATTCGTTCAGTTCTCACCCACAGCTTCGAGACACAGTAAGAAGGACGTAAGGTACCTATCTACCTTACTGATCTTGAGGAAAATCTTTGGCCCTATATATGGAGGTAGTGCATGGTGGATACTGTATTACTATGGCAAACTACAAAAATTGAATGGTTAATAACAGGGCCTAAACGTTTTCTTGAGAAACAAACATAGGTGGCTTGATATAGTTGCCAAAGTCCTTATGACTATAAAAATTGCTATCATAGAGAAATGGAGTAGCGTTAGAGGAGGCTAGGGCTAGGGGTAAATAGCTGCACAACCATTGTTGATAATGATTTAGAAAATATGATTTAATTATGTATTTTTTCTATATTTTAAGATATTACCTTAATATAAAATAAATATTATATGAATATTTAATAAGCTAACTAACCTTAATAGTGCTGCAAGCGATTTGTATAGACTTCCTCAAGTTCTCTATATTTTTCTTAGCATTTTCCTTTTCTTTCTTCAATTGTCCTACAACGGTGTCCATTTGCGATAAGTTGTTCTCCAAAAGTTTGATTTTCGCTATACCTTGATATCTAGGACGATGTTGACGACGCACTAAGTAGCCTCGAATGTTCTTCTGCAGTAAAAGTAGACACTTGCGACGGAATGCGATTTTGTTCTTTACTAAAATAACAAATAATGTTGGTTATTTAACATTTTTAAAATGTTATTACACACTTGAAAAATTGAAAAACATTTTTGGAAAATGTGTAAAACTTTGAACCCGCGCCTCTTGGAACACGTACAAGAACGTTCTGACCGTGAAGCCATGCGTTCTACATTCGGTTACGTCGAAATTATCATACTTATAACTTGGTAACTTAACACTTTCGGACAATTTCGGTTACGGATATCACATTTTTATGAAAATAAGCCAATTTTGTCTACATATTTTCGTATTTGTGTTTGTGAAATATCAAACAAAATCCTTTAAAGAATCTATATATAGAAGAATATTGAGAGTCGAAAGTCCACATCGGATAGGGGCAAGCGGTTACGTTTGATGATGGAGAGCACGGAGAAGATGGCGCGGCGCCAGCGCGTCTTCACGAGCCACGCCAGCACGGCGCCCACCACCGCGCGCAGGCTGTCCGCGTCCGAGCGCATGATGGTGTCGAACTCGCAGTACTTGCCGGGCCGGAAGAACACGCGCGTCACGCCCAGCTTGTAGTCGCGCGTCGACAGCCCCAGGCTGTGCACCATCGCCTGGCCCACGATTCCTTCGGTTAGAATAACGCTCACTCGCTCACTCACGCGTGTGACTGCAAGTATAAAAACTCACAACCAACACATATACAATCATACTATCCTACTACCTACATACTGAGTTACAATGATCTCAAATACTTTCTGACGCCATTTCCAAAAAACCTCGCCATTTCCAAAATTTCCAAAACGCCTCGCTTTATCTTATCAAATGCAAATGCCGACCGCTTTCAGAGTTGCTTTGCTAGTGAGCACGGGAATAACCTGGCAGAAGAGCTTGGGCTGCAGGCCCTGCAGCTGCGCGGGCAGGTACGCGCGGTACATGTCGTGCAGCACGGCGAAGGGCGCGCGCGACGGGTAGCCGTGCTCCATGAGCGCGAGCACGGCGGCCGTGCCGCTGCACTGCAGCTGCGTGAGCACCAGCGAGCCCTCCGCCTCGCGACCCACCATGCGCGAGTTGGGTTTTATGCAGCGGATGAAGTTGGTGCCCTTGGTAGTTAATCGGATCAGATGTGAATTATGAAATTTTGGTTTTAGATAATGTAATTATATTCATATTCAAGTATTACTTAATAGAAACGATCATTACATCTCAAAAAAATTATAAATTACATATAATTTTCATTTTTTTATTTACGTTTGAATACATTAATTATCTCCCCGTACAATCTTAGTAACAGATAAAGGCAAGAATTTTATTTTTATATATCCACCTTTCGCCCATTTAGAGCTTATTCTTCAGAATGCACTAAAAACACAATAATATAATGATAAAACTCACATTCTCCTTCAATTTGTCCATCAGCAGTGACAATTGACTTTGAAACTTAGCGCCCACCGATATAAAGTTCAGTTTGCCTTTAGCATTATTATTGTCCAGGGTTTCAAACAGTTGTTGTACTAACGGATTTCTAGACTCCTGTACGAGGAACTCTAGAGAGGCGTGTAGAGCATCGTTGTTCTTCTCTAAGAATTGAGTCTGTAGAAAAATAATTATTTATTATCATATAATTATATATAAATGTATATGTATGTATGACTGCAAGAATTTTTTTCATACACAGGTTGACTGAAAGATCTTGATTAGAGATTAGTTTTGCCTTTGCTAACAATTGTGTTAATTTTGCATAGTTTTTTTTATATAAAACACAATAAACAATATCTTGAATAACAAGTCATCATGGTGCAGTGGGTCAAAATTTGACTGTAAACGCGATGGTTGTGGGTTAATCCCATTCAGGTAATTGATTATATTTCAATAACTTTTATTTTCATGCTCTGATAAGACAAATTATGAGGTTAAGTTAAGAACAGAGTATTTGACACTTGATGCTTTCTTCCCACCCCCTCATAGCAGATGAAGGAAAAAAGCGTGAAGTTGTAAAAAAAAACCTCAATACTTACAGTATTATAACAGACGGAGCCGGCAAAGTGTCGAAGTAGAAAGCCTTCATGCTCGCGCAAAGTGCGGTGCGCCTTGAGACGAGACGCGCGCGGGACTTGCAGGCGCGAGCTAGCAATTCACTTTCATTAGTCAATGATTATTATTGAGTCCATTTGAGAAAAAAATGCACGTTGTCCTGTGTTTATTTTGAAAGTTCAATAATAGGGCCTCCTGCCTCAGTAAATGTCTTAGCCATCTTTTTTACCAACAGACCTATCTAAATTTTGTAGACGCGCCAAAATAATAGTTTTTGAAATTGTATTTATATTATAAACATTATATTACAAAAATATGAAATAAGAAAAATATTAGATTACATATCAACATTAAGTAAAAACGAAAAAAACAATATCTACTTCGCAATCATATTTCATGTTGGAACAAGTCGCATTAGTAGAATTTAATATCTTAGCGAAAGAATATATGATTGCTGTCTGTGTGTACATACAGCAAGATATATGAAAAAATATATATATTATTGGGGGCGTTAAGAATCGAAAACCGAAATTTTTAATTTACTATCAGTAAAATAATATCGGTTTATCTGTGCATTTGTGCGCGCTAATCTCAGAAACGGCTTAGCCGATTTAAATGTAGGTTTACAATTCTATTTTAGTAAACTTCCCTTAACTTATATAGAGTTGTATTTCATTACAATCAGTTCATAGATAAAAAAGTTACAACCATTTGTATTATATATATGTAATATTATAGTTTGTAATAAAACGAATTAGTTTAGTCGTGTAGTTTACTCAAGCCAAGAAGCGAGCGGGTCGCTTGTCTGTAATATAAATAAACACTTGGTTTATTGATAACAATTAGCAAGTTATGTTGAGTGAGCGTTATTTACCTTGCATTATTGCTACCGAGGTCTTTATGCACGGCGCTAGTGAAATGTCCGAACTCTGGTTTGGGCAGTTTAGATTCTTCGTCCAATATGTGGAAGATTCCATGATTTTTACTTTCAATTAGATCTGAAATATTGTAATTATTTATTGATATATATTTAATGTTAGTGTATGACTTATTAATCGTTCAATATTGGATATAAGCCAGGTGACCACCTCCCTTCACGCATAAAGTTCGCGTTACCTTAGCAATATATGTACAAAAGTTTATGTCAAAATTGTTTTGTGTGTGATATTTATCTTATTAATATCTTAGGCCACGCCTCCGGAAAAGTTTCTCTCCTCAAATTTGAACAAAAAAAGTAATCCGAAGGTTTTTCTTACATATAAATTATGAAGGTATTGTCGTGTGACATATGCACAAACAAACATACACACATATGACACATACATTTTTTTTATACATATATCTAATAATCTTTATAATCTTAATATGAATAAAGAATAAAATATTATTTGCATTCATTTAAATTATTATGATCCTAGCATATAATAAAGTTTTATATTCCTAGCATACGATAAAAAGCAATATTTAATAACATAATTTAAAGAAACACTTGCCTATACAATCTTGGTTATCCACGAATCTAATTTCAGGTACATTTAAGCCCTCGCGTTTGTAGAGTTCTTGTTCGTTTTTGAGAATGCGCTCGTTGAAGAACTGTTGTAGCTTTTCATTGCAGTAATTTATGCAGAATTGTTCGAAGCTATTCTGTTGGAAGTATTCTGGAATACAAAAAGAATAATAATTATTTATATAGATAAGATCTATCAGTTAATACAGAATACAAATAAACTATCGATAGTACTATATACAAAGGTAAAATTATTTAGTCAAATTGAATCTACCGTCAATGCCCTTCCGGCTCCGCTTTCCGCTCAAATAAGAAACATTGCCAGCTGATAGGCGGAACTTAACATCAACAATGAAATGAAAATAATTGAAATATAATCATATTGCATATATAGTCAAGTGTTTTTTTAATCGCTGGGAATTGCAGTTTACGCAGACCATCCGCAAGGCGGGCAGAACAGCCCCACGGAAATACTGTGGGACTCATCGGTCCTGACCTGATGTGGTTAGCATCCCTAAAACCCAGCGGAACATGAGACGTCGCATGTTCGCTATACTAAACTAACAAACTGTTTTTCTTAATTTGCGATTACTTATCAAATCTATACTATACTCGTACTATATATATATACAAAAAGTATGGAAAACGTAAAATTAAGATGTTTCAGACGACACAAATAGACAGATGGCACATTTGTAAAAAAAACCAAAATGATTGCTTAAATGTAATACTGGCGAATGATAGTTTAAAAATATAAAAAATTTACCAAATCCCGCGATGTCCAGAACGCCGATGTAGTAAGCGGAGGCGGACGACGGAATGCTCTCGTTGATGCGTCGCACGATGAAGTCGAAGAGGCGGCTGTACACCGCCTTGGCCAGCGCGTCGCGCGCGTTGCACGCCTCGTACGTCTTCAGAGGCACCCTGGTTAACAACTATTTAGATTATTTCTTTGTTTAATAGTAAATATATATATATTGTGCTTTATAAAATTTCATACTTTTTATATTGTCAAAAAATCGTGGACGTCTTTATTATATATTAAAACATATATATATTTACTTGTGACAATTGTCTTGTATCAAATAAAATAGATTTTTGTTATATTATTAAAAAATATATATGTTTTGATTACTAGCAATCCGCTCGCGGCTTCGCCTGTGTAAACTACACGATTTATGTACTTTAGCGTGCACAAACGCACAGAAAACCCACAAACAGAAAAGGAAATTATAAATCAATATTTTAGGTTCTATTATATGGATAAATGACCCCAATATAATATATTTATGTGTAAATGAAACTGCGATCTACAGAACGCAGTTTAATTTAAATTAAATGTATAGGTAATTTAAAAAGGGTAAGATGGTGGTACTGACATGATGGCGGTGCCCTTGACGCCGCCGCGCGAGCTCTGCATGAGGCGCGCCACGAGCGCCAGGCGCAGGTCGGGCGCCTCCAGGCCCAGCAGCGAGCAGGCGGCGGCCAGCGGCGGCTCGGAGTGCGCGCTCACGCGGGCTCCGCCGCGAGCTCCGCCCTCCTCCTCGAACTCGATGTTGCCGAGGTGCAGCACGGCCGCCACCGTGCGGTACACCATCGCCTTCTCCTCCTCTGTCAGCCCCACGCGGGACAACGCCTAGGAAACGTTTCCATTGCATTATTGCATATGTTTAAGATTGGTCACAAGACAATGAAAAACGTTCAACAACACATTCAAGTGTTGAACATCTTTCATTGTTTTTATTGCATTTTTTAAGTAGATGTAGAGAACCTAATGATAACAGTTTCATACTAAATGGCGCTCGTTGGAGTCATATTTCAAATTGGAGAAACGCTTACATGAAATAAAAATGTTTTGCTAATGAAACGAAAACCGAACCCTTTGGACTATATTTATACCAATTGCAATACAATCCATCAATTTCTAAATACGAAATAAAATATATTTTGTCATAAGAAAACGCTATGCTTAAAAAATTGATACAAAACGATAGACTTTGCGTCTATTTAAAAAAAATTACATTTCGAAAGGCTCCCGCCGCCTAGGCTCACGGAAGATCGTAGTCTCTGTGGCCCCGGCCAGTGGCGGTCGAAGAGGAGCACCGTGAGGTTTTAGTGGGTAAACGGACGGCCTACATTTGCCGGTCCGGAGTCCTATATAACCGCGCCCGCGTCCCCAATCGGTCGGGTATCCGTAACGGATTACCTCACGTAAAAAAAAACATTGATCTATCAGCCCACATCATGATTTGACCAATCGACAATTGAGCATTTCACGATTCACGATTTCATGAAACGCGACCATTTCATGAAATCGTGAATTCCACACCATGTGAAGGTTATAAAAATATTTTACGTACCTGATGTAATCTTTGGAAATCTTCAACATCATCTAAAATAGGATCTCGGAGACCACCCTTGGCTTGTTGTTGTTGACTCTTTTGATTAGCATTTATCTTCTTCTCAGATTGTGCGGATGTGAAATATTGTGAGCAACCATTCTTAAGGTACTGTATGAAGAAAAATATAAGATGATAATAAACATGTTTTAAAGTATAAAATAGTTTTGACATATGTTAGTGAAAACTAAATATGTCACTGATTTCTCAAGAGCTTCACGATTTTCCCGCATAATAGGGTAGTCAGAGAGAACCTAGTGTCAAGACCACACCGTTCTCCACTTTCCGCCCGAAATCGAGGCCTTGAGCGACAAACCTCAAAGAAGCATTATGTCATGAGAGCGCGGGGAAATAATAATAGTTATATTATCATTCTCGCAAGTGGAGATCGAACCCACAACCAACGTGCTTGCAGTCTGACTTTGTCCCACTTTTGACTTTTTATCTTTTAATCTCATACGTTCTCGCAAAATAAAATGAACCTAGATTTACATTAAAAAAAAGCTTTACATTTGTCCACGGCTATCTATATCCCGAATACTCTGGGTATTGAGTGAGGGAAAATGAGATAATTCAAATATACTAATAACTCCGACGATTTCCAACTACGACAAAAAATAGACTTACCAAATAATCATCAGGCTTAGTAATCTTCAAGGCAGCACGCAACTCCGGCGGGGCACCCGCACACAATAAGTAAAAAACATGGTAGTTCCTCTCTTCAGAGCTTTGAGTGCATATTCTAGATTTTTCTAGTAAGTAATGTGATATATGACCACCAACTACTTGATATTTGTTGGAGAAATGTACTTCCATGAATTTACCGAATCGCGAACTATTGTTATTACGCGTGGTTTTAGCGTTACCGAACGCTTCTAGGATAGGGTTGGCTAAAATATTTAAAACACATTAAAATGCAGTTTATACAATTCGAGGGCCTTTTTGTATACATCATTCGTATTGAGATGGTAGGCTGATGTTATCTAGAAATCTTAAGACTCACCATCCAAAATTTTCTGTTCAACGGGCCCAGCGCCTTTAGCCCATAAATCACACAAGTATTTAAGTATGTACTTAGTAGATTCAGTTTTACCAGCTCCAGATTCCCCAGACACTATGACGGATTGAGATTGTTTTAGGGCTTTCATGTCGCGGAATGCTTTGTCAGCTGAAAATTTGGAAAAATTCATGATAATCCTACAAATAGTCAATACATAAATATATATAAACTTTTTTTCAGCTTCACGCCTTTTCCCGCATGGTAGGCAGAGAGAACCAAGTATAGTATCAAGTCAAAGTCAAATGATTTTATTAAAAATAAGAGAATACATGCTTCATTTTTTGAACGTCAAATAATTTGCCACCGGTCCACTAAAATTAATGCCTCAGACCTGAGAAGAACCGGTGTAAGAAACTCTCGGTGTAAGAAAGGGACTACTGCTACTCAATTATATACATAATTATTAGTGATAATGATACCTTCGAAATAGGTTGGAACAAGTATTTCATTCCCAAGGCGTCTTATAATTTATAAAATCGTTAATTAGGTAATAACCTTTAACACAAAAGTCGTTACTCAATTTTTTTAAATTGTAGTAAAAATAATCTTATGTACATCACCGATTTTGGTAAAATCACTAATATTTTTCTTTACATACATAAATTTTTTAAATATGTTTTGAGCCCGCAACTGTCAATCTATTCGGTTCCTTCAAGATTATGCGTTCTCCACTTTCCGCCCCAATTCAAGACATTGTGTATTAAATGGCGGAACTCAATTTTGGACTTAACTCAACAGAAACCGGAATTCTACCCATAACGTTTATATCGCGTTTACATCCCATCGCTGACGCATTGCGCTACGATGGCCTTAACTTAATCAATGTCTCAGTAAGTACTTCTTGTATATTTATCATATAGCGTAAATTGAAACCTTAATAGAAGTGGTCTATTGAAATTCTTTTGTTGCTATGTCACAAGTATTTTTAGTCCTGAATTCTTACTGAAATTACAGTTGTGAAATACAAAAAAAATCTAAACTGTATTTACTTAACTATTTATTATAGTTGTTCAAATGAAATAGATAGTTTATTAGTGTAACATTGGTAAACTAATGTCATAAAAACGAATAGCTTTCATTTTATAGTAATAAATATAAATTTTTATCACAGTTATCACAATTTAAAAGTATTGTAAAATCAATATAAAAAGAACTAATAGGTAGATATTACAAACATGAACATAATATGACAATAACCAGAATGGTGTAATCACCATTCTGGTTATTGTCTTATTTGTTTTTACAGCATCACGCTTTCTCCCGCATAGTAGGGAAGTCGGAGACACATCACTCTCCACTCCCCTTATCCGCCCGAATTCAAGAGATTGCGTGTTGAGTGGCGGAACTCAACGCTGAGCTTTGTCTCGTAACAGAGTGAAGAAATGAAAATAATTTAAATAAATACTTATTACTGCGAGTGGGGATCGAACCCACAACCAATCGCATTTGCAGTCAGTCATCTCACCGCACCGCGATATTGTTGATATGAGATAATTATTTTGTTTTATTAAAACCTTTTCTTTTTATAACAACCTTTCTGAATTTTGAAAAGACAGAGACATCATAGTGACAAGTTATTGAGTTAACTTTTCATAGATTTTAATATCATTATGTCAAAACGCGAAACGATCAGAATCAAACGTCGCAACAGACCTATTAGTTCTATGGGGTCCAATGTGGTCTAATAATTACATAAATATTAATATAATATATGTACCTATAGCAAAGACGTGAGGCGGCAGTACTCCCAATGACATGCCCTGGTATTTCTTAATGGTATTAGAAGAGTACATGTCTGGTATTTCTTCATAAGGGTTGACAGCGAGTAGTATGTTTGCTACATAAGTCTGAAAATGTTTATTAAATAATAAAAGAAAACTAGAATATTGATGGATAAACTAAAAAATATATAGTTGTGTGAACTCAGTGAATTTGTTCAAATTCCGCTTTTGTTTTCAGATTTTAAAAATAAAAGTAAAGAAAAATTTGTCTTTTGAAGGGAGATTTTTACAAATATCTTCTACCCAAAGATTATTCTACGAACAATCGTTTTAGACAGAGAATGCTATTTATTAAATATTTTTTACATTTAAATTAAGCATAAAGCAGCCGAAATCATTTTATCTCCTTAACCGAAACATCCCTTACATCTCTCTAGTTACTTACTTCTTAACCAAGAAGAAAACAGCGAATAGTGCAAGACCAATAGGAATGTTGCGTTAGGCAAAAAGGAAGTAGTGACTCAATATCGACTTTTCGATTACTTAGGTAATGCACGCGGTTACCATTCCTAGCGACCGTAGTATTTATTATTAAATGTAACTCTAGCTATTGCTCGCCACTTCGTTGGTAAAAATTATTCAGAATATTATTTATATATATATATACAATATACACATACATTTTTTTTAATAAACTTGCTGAATAACTTAATAATATAATACACTGTTGAGTAAAACATACTCATCTCGAGTAGGATACATTAGTAAATACAGTATAATGAAATGAAACCTAGTATCAACAGTCAATATGAAACGATATTTTACACGACATTGAACTGAAGATCATATAATATACATATTTGCTTTACGAATATTAAATGAATTTACCTCATTTCTGCGTAACAATAACCTAATGTTATCTAATAATAATCGATAGCGTTGCGTGCAGTGTGAACGTTCAAGGTGAGCATATGTAAAGGCATACTAATATTTTATTCTATACCGTATATTGAACTGTATTAGGTAACAGACAGAAGGAAGGCCAACGACCTTATAAGTTTGTATTTTTAAGAGTTTCACGCATAGCAGAGTTGTCAGAGAGAACCTAGTGTCAAGACACTCCGTTCTCCACTTTCCACTTGAAATATAGACATTATGTGTAGACAATGAAAATATTTTAAATATAGTCTCCCTCAGGTGGGAATCGAACTTACACGACACGACTACCTAAAATCGAGATCTATCAAGAAACGGTCTACATTTGCACAAATAGTAGTAGAATCGATAACGCCTTCAAGGTAATGTGAGTCATATCATTACTTACGTAAATCTTTTTCTTCTTGTAGCGTGTGAGTATGTTGTTCAGTAGCGTTGCCTCGTTGAGGAACATTAGTTCGCCTGTAAACGTTAACATTTATTAGCATTTCACAAGACAAATCTTTCTACACTTTTATTGATTGTAAAACTTTATGTTTTTATATTTCTATGGTACAATATTCATGTTAATTATTTATTATAGAGGCGATCAGCCTTTGGCTGTATACGCAAAAGTTGTGGGTTCCATTCCCACTCTAGGGGAAATAATTGCGCTCTGGTGACAAAACAGAGCGCGGCGTTGAGTTTCGAAAAGTTTCCTTTACTGTGCGGAAAAATCGTGCGTATGAGAAAAACATATATTATACACATATAATTACAGATTTATATTCAAGTAATAATACGATCAAACGCATAGATGAAATATACCTACTGTATATTCTCATTATAAACTTGGGAGTTGTGTCCAGACGAAACCATAACTAAATATCATATTAAACCGGTCATACAGACTCAAGGGCAACTTGTACATCTTGTACTCTTCAAGGATCTCAGTCATTATTGTAACTACTTTCAATATCAGCTTCAAATGTAAAAAATAAATTATTAACTGCAACGTGCATTTGCGTTTCAAGATCTTACTGCTGGCAGTGGCAGTGGCAAAAACAAACAGTATGAAAATGTAATAACAATAGTAATGTCCTTAACCGGTTTTTCAACTGAATCTGATTCATTGTCACAGCTGTAGCTATTTCAAATGATTTTATGCTTCGTAAGGTAAAGAACGGTAATCATCAATCAATCATTATTAAAGAATTTGTTTAACGTTATTTTTTTAACTTTTCATCATCTTAAGTAAAACCTAGATCAGGTTCCCAGATTCCCAGATTTTCCAACTATTTCGGAGTCTTTGCGTTGGGTGATATAACTCTCCGTCACGCTTCATCTTACCAGGCCGGGAATTGAAAATTATGTAAATATAACCATTCCCCAACTGTGCACGGAACCTTGAACCCTCGTGTCCTAATTAAACACTACGACTGCACCATAATGGCGAAATTTATTAAATGAGTACCTACAGTATTTTAAACTTACAATTATCATCAACATCTTTAGTAGGGTCTCCAGCTGGAAAGATATCATCAAAACTGCAAACACGTCTTGGATATCTATTATCAACTGGGAAAACGTCCGCTTCTTCACCCATAAGCTCATGTAGTCGTGCTAGTACGAACCCCTCGTTGGGGTCTCGCACCCATACCAGCTGCTTGTCCATCGTCATTGTTTACTGAAACAAATAAATTAATAATATAAATACATTACGAGATTAGTTCTTTGCATTATATTTTAAAGTATCATCATTAGTGGCCTGCTAGACTAACAACGCAAATAACTCGATTAACTAAAACTAGTCACCTTGAGATTATTTAGATTTTTTTAGCTTGACGTTTTTTCACGCGGGGTACGCAGAACGAACCTAGTTTCAAGGCGAGCGTTGCGTGTTGAGTAGCAGAAAGCCGTGCCGCGTGCTTTGTTTTCTCACCAGAGCGAAGAAATTAAAATAATTAATATTATTATATATTCCAAGGGAATCGAACCCAAACCATCAATAAACAGCCAGAAGCTGTCACACTGCGCCAAATTATTTATTTATTATAATTTAATTAGTTGTAACATATTAATACCGTTCAGTAAATACAATATAAATTGTAATGCTAATAGCACTATCTAAATTATAAATATTTCTTGTTGCATTTCAATTTACATAAATTCTGTATGAATACTAATTTCTGGTCACGTAGGAGAGAGAGACAAAGTCGTATTAAAACACGAGTCACAGTTGCATGGCCATATAAAAACAAGAGCAGGATGCAGGCATGCGTAAAGATCATCGCAGAAATTGTTATTTTCCGAATTGTGTAACGCTATAAAATATTACAACAAAACTGTAATGAACAACTGTAACGCAATTCTGCGAGCTAACGGCCGAAAGGCATAATTCACTTTCGTTACGAACACGTGTGGTATACTTTCTTGAGTTATATAATTATTTCGAATTATTAAATTGTTTGCTTCCGTTTTCAAGATTGGTATACGTTTATTAAGAAGATTATTTATTAATTAATTCGTACTTTGGTTATGGTGAATAGTGAGTATAAATGCTGAATTAATAATAGTACGCTAGAAGATTTGTTTAGCGGTCTTCCCAAGTGGCGCATCGAATGTAAATAAAATTACAACTATTAACTAACTAACTTAAACTTATTTATAGTTTTATTTCTTCCTCCAACTCATGTTAGCCTTAGCAGAGTCGCCAGAGAAGACCTAGTGTCAAGACACTCCATTCTCAACCTCCCGCTCGAAATCAAAACATTGCGTGTCGATTGGCGCAAATAGACGCCGCAACGCCGCGCTTTGTCCTAACAGCTATTGATGCACTTTATAAAAAATATTTACGTGCTAAAATGCAAAAGATATCCATTTCCTTGAATTTCAATTCATTTGCACAAAGTTACGGAAAGCTATACTTTTTTTTACATATTTTAAACATTATTGTTTAATTATTTACCGAAGTACACATTTGTGCGGGTGTATTTTAAATATCATGGTAGAACCCTAATGCACTCATATAGTTCAGCTGTCGTTCCGGTGGGTGCTTCCGGAAACAAAATGCTAAACAACCCATACCGTGCAATAGTAGATTTAAACAGCTCACTACCGATAAACAAAAACAGCTTTGTGTTTACAAGTATTAATTCGTTTATTTGAAATGTAAAACAGAGTGTCTTGACACTAGGTGCTCTCTGACCACCTTAGTAAATTTTGTTTCTCGTCTCGTCTTGTAAACATGGTGTTAGCACCTTAGCTCTTGATGTTTAGTTTAAAATAACTTGCAGGGTTGCGTTCCCATTGATGTTTGTAAGATTTTTTTACGATCATTAAATTTTATGTGTCAGTGCCGTCATCTTCAACTTTACAACTCCTGTTAAATACGATTTAATGAAGCATTTTATATAAGTTGAGTTGCGGAACTCAACACCACGGCTTGTCTTATACAAATGGAGAAATTTAAGTTATTCAAATATATTAATTCCTCCAAGTAAGAGTCGAATTTAAAATTTATTACGTTTACAATAAGAAGCTGTCCCAGTGCACCAAAATGGCCTCATTTATTATTTTAATGATTGCATTTACGAAATTATGCAGCTGTTTTTTTAACTTATAAGTAAAAAAAACTATAAGTTAAAAAAAACATCTGCCTAATTTCGTAACGATCATATCTAGTGAAATTCACTAAAATTAAACGCGACATTAAACACAAATTACTGAACTATTATCACGTACCGTAACAGTAAAAAAAATATATATTTTTAATTGAGCGATTCAAATGAAACCGAAATCTTACAAAACTGTTGTATAATAGGAAATCTCATACATGCTATCTTAAGTGGAATAGAGCGGAGAATCAGGTCAGACAATCGAATTATGAACGGACGAGCTGTAAAAAAATGTACTGACTGCCTACCGAGTAGACATAAGGAGCTAGATAGCGTGTTGTTATTATAAATTAGCTGTTAGCTACGGCTTCACCCGTGGTTTAAAATATTCTAAAATGTAATTAGTTACTTCTTATAATAAACAGCTGTGTTCGGTGTTCAGACGAAAAATTTTTGGGCATTATGTTTGCTATATGCTTGTATACACTTTCATAATCTTATGTTATTTATTATAATTGTTTTTCAGAGGTCTAGGTCTAAACTCTATATATTATTTTTATTATAAGAGAAATAATGTGCGATTTAGTTTTGCCATCATATTTGAAACATTGCGGTAGATGGAAAGTTATAGACATACCTACAGACCAGTTAATAAACCAATAAAGCAGAAGTCGCTTCGCCAAAGTCACTTATGGAGAATACACAAAGAAGACTAATCGGTTCGGCCGATTAAAAAAAAGATACAATTTACATTAAAAATAAAAATTTAGTGCATGTTAAAAAGAGATCCAATATTAATACGGCAACCTACACTTACAATATATGCGTTGATACATACCCTTATTCAGCAGAGTACATTATATAACGTAATTCAAACGTCAAAAAATAATCTAATGACATGTTCATTCCGTTGCCTACTGTCACACTACATGTCAGGCTAATGCTATAAAAATATTTTATTGTGTCATCCCAAAATCAGGCAATTAATAAAAAAAATATAATAAGAAATCTGTCAAAATAGCGATTCAATATGTTCTTCCATAAATAGATAAGTAGAGGTGAATTAAAAGATATGGCTACGGTTTATTTTCATATATGTAATTGGTATCAAAAAATTACTAAGCAAGCCTTTGTCTATATATCGATATTGAGCTATCTCACAAATACTTCCGTATTTACCATAAACAATATAATAAATAAGAGCAATTTTATATAAAGATTGGTTACTATGATTATACGGATAGAAATCTATGAATACACAGTGTACTGGCGGAAATAAATGGACACGAATCGTAAGAATCAGATTGAAACGAATAAGCATTGCGAAAGCGTTCAGAAGCCTAAATCAGTATGTGAATCGGTAGACGTTATATGTAAAAGAAACTCAGGCCTCTCTGGAGTTTACTTTCATTTATAATGTTATATATTAATCCCAAAGGGAGCTCGTTTATCGATTTCATTAATTATTAATGAATACAAATAAACTCAAGCAATAACTTTTCTGTAATCGGAATCATTAAATTATTAATTGTAACGTTGTTTAAGTGTAACCTTGGTGATAATTACCAAGCTAGTATATAGGTGGGTCAGAAACATATTTTACATTTTTACATAACATTTAAAGTGTTATTCACACACTTAGGAAATTTGGAATTTGAACCCGCGCCTCTTGGAAACCGTCCAAGCGCTCTGACCGCTAAGCCATGCGTACATTATTATAACTTATTTTTGTTGTTAGGTATTATTCTGTTATATACCTTTATAATATACATATAGTTTTAATCACCACAAAAGGTAAAACGAAATGATTTTCTGTAGTCTCTATTAGCCATTGAAAAAAAACGGATAATTCAAATTGAGTGAGATAATTCAGACTTGAGTTTTTCGATTCTTATATATTTTTATTAAACCATTTTACTAACTTTAAATTGAATATTCTATATATAATAGTATTTCTAGGATCAAGCATTCTTTGAGTTACATTGACTGGTTTAAAGCAAACTACTTCCGATATCAATCATATCTCGGCCTCTGACATTTTAGCGTGTCAGACAACAATGCCAATCCCAATTCATATAAAAATTCATATAAAAATTGGAGGGAAAGCTTAGACTTAAGACAGTAAGAAAGTCACGTCAAGCCATTTGTTAGAATTCAGAACTGACCTGGTAACCTCGAAGACATTTTACGCTGATTAAACTCAATAAAAACCTCCAATTTCCTAAATTATACACAAATAGATCTATTACTTTCTCAACTGTTTGTAAGGCTTTATGCTACATCATATATAATATGTATTTAAGAAATAAATATGAACTTGACCAAGACGTTTAATAAATATGTATTATGCATGAGTCACTAATATCTTGCGTTGCGTATTGTAATGACAGATGTATTTGCATTAACAATTATTATTTAAATAATGTCAACTATTTTATAGTATTTTCTATGTAAAAATATTGTAATTTTGCGTTATCGCTGTAATTTACTTAAATTTTCATATTGTAAATTGAATTAAATAATAAATTTTTGTAAATTATATCATAGAAATAAAATGAATAACTTTAAAATGTATTAAGAAACATATTACTAAGTATTTTTTATAATTTTCACTAAAATTACTAATAATAACTCAGCTGATGTTAGATAAATAATGAGATTGAAGAGATAAAACTGATAAATGGCGACGGCGCAACTTCTCATGACTCAGAAACCATCTAAATTGTTGAACCGACCTCCGGGGTCGGGTTGCGATTTGCGCAGCTTGTATGAATAAAACGATGTCGAATTACTTTTTATTACTGAGAGAACTCCTTATTGAATAAGTATGTTTTAATTTGTTATAATTATTATTATTTTGTTTTTTTTTTCAGCTTTACGTTTTTTCCATAGTAGAGTAGACAGAGTGAACGTAGTGTCAAAACACTCCGTTTTCCGCCCGAATCCGAGACATTGCGTGTTGAGTGGCGGAATTAAACGCCGAATAGTAGGTACTATACCTATATGTAACTCTTGAAAATATTAGAGCATCAATGAGTAATATTATTCATTGCCTTATTTGATTTTTATAATTTCTTAGAAGTATATTATGAATGGCATGAATACCGGAAATATGACAAAAAAAAGAACCTGTTAACATGTGCTAATTAATACCATACATACAGATGTATGTATAGATATACAAATGATAGAATTAGAGTGTCTGTTTGTAATATTATAATAAGTGCTGCTTACTAATACTTACATATGCATCATACACACACATATGTATATCATACATATATATATGTATATCATACACACATATACACGGCATACACACAAAAATATAATTTTTAAAAAATGTAGTCTGTTTGTTCCGGCTAATCTTACGTCAAAAGCGGTCCAGCCGCTCCAGAGAGCGGCGGCTGGACCGCTTTTGACGTAACTTTCACTTGCACATAGCTGATGTAATAACGAATAACTTAGGCTTCTTTTAGAATGACCAACGCAAACCACGCGTAAAACGAATACTCGCGTTCGAAGTCGCGGGCACAGCTAGTAACTATACATAAACGATGAAAATTATATCTTGATGTTACGAGATTCAGCGTAGTGACAGACAGAATAATTACGACAATGATGCATGTGAAATCATTAAACTAGCATTTTATTTTACATCAGAATAAATTATAGACTTTAATAATACTATTATCTTATCGCGCCAAGGCCCACAAACAATGAAAATTCTTAGGTGAGTATTTCAAAGTATTGCTCACTTTTGTTTAAACTTGATGAAAAATAGAGAACAATATGTACGCTGCTGAATGATTAAACAGATTTATGGTTTTGTTTTTAACACATTCGTATATCTACATATATTCGATAGCGATGTATTTACACATGTGTGTACCGTACTTTGTCTAACTACAAGAATTTCTTAGGAATTTTAATTTTTATACATTATTGAATAATAAATCAACACGCAATGTCTCGAATTTGGGCGGAAAGGGAAGAACGTAGTGGTCTTGACACTAGGATATCCCTGACTACCCTGCTATAAGGGAAAAGCATGCAAATAAAAATATTTATATAATTAATACTGCCGTTATATAAGAATGCGGCAAAATGACTTTCTAATTTTATTTAATTAAACCTATATATAAATTGGAAAATAAACCTAGGTTAAAATATCTACCAAAGGTTGAAAAA
Source organism: Podotricha telesiphe (assembly GCA_038994665.1). Lineage (NCBI taxonomy): Eukaryota > Metazoa > Arthropoda > Insecta > Lepidoptera > Nymphalidae > Podotricha > Podotricha telesiphe. The sequence continues at coordinate 335,356 of JAOYRR010000166.1, read as the reverse complement.
GATAATGAAAGTGAGATAAGAACTATGAGGAAAAAAAGCTGTGTTTATTCATCACTGTATTTGCCTATTAAATACAGCTAGGCCGGCAAAGCAACATTTCTTGTTTAGGTCGACGACTAGATATCATGTCGCATAATTTTGTACGGAAGAAGATGTAGAAAGATGTATTTTTGTAAATCCCGATGTTACAGAATAATCTAATATGTATGTAATAAAATATGTATATAATAAAAAAATATCCTGCTGTGCGATTCCCACTCGAGGAATGATTATATTAGGTTTAAAAATATTTTAATTTCCTCGTTCAAGTTATACAAAGTGCGGCGTTGAGTTCCGCCATTTAACATGCAGTGACTAGAATTCGGTCGGGAAGCGGAGAACAAAGTGTGTAGGCTTTTCCTGCCTATCCTGCTGTGCGAGAAAAAGCGTAAAACCAAAAAAGAAATGCAAGGTTTTACACAATTGACACACACGGATTTATCACGTGTAGGTGTTATTTTAACACCTCTATGCGCCTTCATAAAGAGCCTTTTAGAAGTACTTAAAAAGTATCTAAGTATGCAATATTAATAGTCATATTAGCTACATAATAAATATACTATGCAAGTATGTGGTACATATGAGAAGCGCTTGTTGAAAATAATTTATACGGGCGAAACTTCTAGAATCGTGTAGGTTTATTAGGATATGTACTTAAGCACGTCCAGGACGTGGTACGAAAATATAGTGCAAAAGCAAAACTTGTTAACAAATTTTAATTTATATATTTTTTTCATATAATATCTTGTGTATGAATGGTTAAGTCAAAAGTCCTCGTGGTGCAGTGGGACAGCATCTGACTGTAAACGCGATTGGTTGTAGGTTCGATCTCCACTCGGAATTATGATTATATTTAAATGATTTCTATTTCTCTGCTCTGGTAAACAAGGGCGGCGTTGAGTTCCGCCACAAGCAATGTCTAGAGGTAAGTGGAAAACGGAGTGTCATGACACTATATTCTCTCTCACTTATCCGGCTAAATTTAAATGACGTTCGTATTCACATTTCTTACAATACTGATAGCACATAATAAAAAAGGCTATTTAAAAATGACTAAGACTAAATAAAATACGCTAATTAAGCCATTTTGTAATTTTGATGAATAATAAATGGTTATGATAGTAATTAATGCTGATAAATTGACTAAGTTATAGGTATATATTTGGTTTTCTAACCTCTTTCTGTCATAAAACTGAAAATAGTATTTTCATAAGTATAGGTAAGAATATTTGATATTATATATAGAAAAACGAAAGCAGCTTCACGCCTTTTACCACATAGTAGGGAAATCAGAGAGAACCCAGTGTCAAAACTCTCCGTTTTCCACTTTCCTCCCGAAATCATGCGTGTTGAGTGGCGTTTTACCAGAGCGAAACAATGAAAATAATTTAAATAAAACCATTTTCCCGACTGGCAATCGAACTCACAACCGCCGCGTTTACAGTTAAACAAGGTCCCACTGCGCTACGACGACCTCAATATATATTGATGTTTTCTAAAGAGTAATTCTTTTCGAAAGTTTTTTTGTTCTAGTTACATAAATGACGATCGAAATTATGTGCTAGCTAAATAGCTAATATAATAAAGAAATATTTGTATTTTTTTAAAACTTGTCTAAAATAAAAAGTTAATTATAAAAAACCTTTAATTCAATCACAGACGCTTGAGTCGTCGTCGCCATAAAAACCATGACACTTCGAGCGTTAAATACAGTCATACAAAAAATATTGACACCACCTTTTTAAAAACATATTTTAAATTCAATTCTTAGACATGGTTACGAAGAAGTATATATTTTAAAAGAAAGGGGATATTTATTTCAAAAATGCTTTGAATTTTAATTACATTCTATTCTAATAGTAACTGTTTAACACTTTCACTATTAATGTATTCAATTTATTTATTTATTTTTACTTAAAGAAAAGTCACATATAGATCATTTAAATATATTGTATGATGGTTAGCGTCAAATTATGCATCTCAAATAAGCATCTATTAAATTATCTAATTGAATACATAAAGTAAATCTTGCGACTCCTTTCCACGAAAATTGTGCAGATGAACAGACAGAAAATTAAACAGGAGCAAGAAATGAAGCGGTTATGTCGTCCATGGAGGCGACATCGGTAGTGCCTACTACGACCAAATATTCTTAACCTTGAATGTATCTATAGTTCAATATGTAATTAATAGATTAAGAATATTTAATTATTAATAGAATTTTAGTTTATTAGCAACCTAATTGCCATATAAGTCGGGTAAAAGACGTAAAATGTAAAATTACAAATAAAATACCTACTAAATACCAAAAAGTACAGAATATAAGTCCGTCGTGAATGCGCTAATGAAGTTTGATCCCATAACTATATCGGCTATACAAATCAGAATAAGACATAGAACGTAGTCTTTTTAATAACTCAGGTAATTGTTTTAAGAAAACGAAATATGGAATCAACAAATAAACAAGAAGTACAGATGTAACAACTTTTTTTAACGTTTTTTATATTACGTCCATAATACAAATACGGTTATAGGCCTGTCCGTCCTGGGAACTGTCTTAGTCATCTTTATCAATGCCAAGGCTTCGTATTCGGTGCAGCTAAACTTGTTTTTATGTCGGTCATAGCTGTTCGTTGAATGGTCCAACGGTCCTTTGCGCAAGCGGTACTCGCTAATGCAATATAAGGTGTTTTTGCGTTCGCAGCTATATTAAAATATTGTTTTATGAAATACTAGCTGTGCCCGCGACTTTGTCCGCGTGGAGATCTTACATCAGCTATTTGCCAGTGAAAGCCCCATCAAAATCGGTGTAGCTGTTCTAGAGATTAGCCGGAACAACCAGACTGACAAACACAAAAATAGCAAAAAGTATACATATGCATTTAGAATATATATATATACCATAATATTAATTTATTGACTACAATGGTTCACTATTTTGGCTTTAATGGCTTGAATATAAGACACTTACTTGATATTTTGGTCAATTCACACAATGTCTTTATAACTAATAACTTGTAGCCTATGTGTTATTCTGATGTATAAGCTATACTATTGTAAAGTTTCATCTAAATCCATACAGTAGTTTTTACGTGAAAGAGTAACTAACATCCTTACAAACTTTCACGTTTATAATATTAGTAGGATAATTTGATATGTGTTATTGCCACATAATTTATGTCTTCCCTTAGACGTGTGAGATGCTTGGAGAAAAAAAGGAACTTTCAGCATTGCAATAAATAAAAGTCAATTTTATTTGATAATGTCAGTCTTTACATCCCACACAATTTGGTTCATGTCTTTTCTCACACAAAGTTCACTTCATATAGCACAAAATTATTTTAAAATAATTAATCAAACCAAATTTTACCTTAATGCTCCTATTTTATATCTACAATAATAGTTCCACTAACATTATCTAAGTAACAATTGGTCACATCGATAGAAGCAACGTTACTTGAGAATGTAGGTCAGCTCCAATACATTACTAGTACTTGGACTAATACCTCAAAGTAAATTGGAACAATAGCTTTCAACTGTGCAACTGAACAAGAATTTGCTATACAATACAAAAAAAAAACAAAAAAACGTTGCAAGTTTTTTTCTAGAAATTTATTTATAACCGTATCAGAAATTAAATATGATTAGTAAAAGTCAAAGATTTTTATCGTACACAATATTTACACGTTCTCTGGAGAAAGTGCATAAACTTTAATATTATGCACCGAGCTAAGTTTAAAGTAAACTGGTTTGTAGCAGACCACTGTGGTATACTTTCAAAACCTATATGCCGTTGTATTCCATTGAAACGTTGCATTTTTAATGTATGTAACACAAGTTGTTATAGAAATACCGACATTTCATTGTTAAGAGAACGTGTATTAACATAAGCATTTTGTGCCAAATATTCTTATTTGCCATAATTCCCCTGCATTATCATTGCATTATTAGGTATTATATTTGCATGTTAGATGCCATCATGAGCATGAGATGAGTGACTTACTAATAATATATATTACGAGTATATGGCTGTTTTTTCGGCCGTGTAGAGAATATTATTTTGTTGGGTTCCTTTGTTTCTGATGTCTCTGTATGTTTGAAAAGTAAAGGCACACGCAGTACCATAAATATTGAAAAAAAAATCAAAAAATTGGACAAACAAAGTCAAGAACATTAGAGATATCAATGGAAAGTATGTATATCGTAGAACATTATTTAAATGTACCTCTCGAGATATCAAAGTCACTTAAATGTCGAGCTTCAGCAACATTAACAATTAGGCATATCCTTTTGTTTATTTTAATAGATACAATATTCATATAACTCGTAACGTAAAATACATTTAAATCGTATGTGGCCAGAGATTTTCGCCAATGTAAGTTACTGAACAGTTTAATTTTCATCGATATAAGTAAGTATATCTGTATCGTATTAAGTTATTTTGACAGTTGTTATAAAATAATTATAAATCGGCCTTGATTCTTATTTTTATTTTGAATTGTTAAATAATACATTATTGTTAATTGGTCCCAACTACATAATTGAAAAAAGATTTTTTTTTAATGTATATGAAACATTTGAGAGTGCCCATATACTAAGGTAAAGGTACCTACTAAGGTAAGCCACGTGCTCAAATAGCGCTTATAAATATAATTATATTTTAGTACGATAATTAACATAGATCGCAATATTAATTAATGCATCTATTAGTCCAATCTATATCTGTATATTGTGGGTTAACGATTAAATCGACACGAGGGGCACAGGGCCATATCAATTGATCCCCCTGTGAGGATGTGGCGGGAACGACGCAGTTACAGGTGAAACTGAAACATAAAAATAGACCATAGATTTGAGGTATTTAACATGGGGATTCAAAATAATTGGTAAGATATACCCGACTTTCACAATCATTCCATCGAACACAGAGGACCGAACTCACTACCAATTGCGTTTTACAGTCGGACGCTGTCCCAAACTAGCATATAGCATAAACAGTTAAAAATATTTATCTAAACAATAGTGATCTGTTTATGACTCACTTGAAGTCCAGACGGAAGCTTTTAAATGGACTTTACATTTCATTAGTACATTCACTATGACCAATATAGTATAATTAATATGAAACAAGTGACATTAAACATGACATTTAATAAACAAAGTAAGGAACGGTTCTATTTTAATAGCAATGTGACTTGGTGCATGTGTTAAATGGTTAAGATATCGATGGTATAATTTATTCAGTCCAATGTAGTTCTTTAGCTATGGCGTTTCGAGAATTTCGGTTGAGTTCATGGCATTATACTGTATATAAAGCTGATATGAATACTGTGAAACATAACATACAATTGCTTGAATATAAAGTATGTAAAAAAACTTATATTGTATTTTCGAATACTAAAAATATACGCGATTAATCCGGTTCAAAATAGTTTCATTTAAAAAGTCTAGTTAAAAAGTTTTATATGAATATAAATGTTGATATTTGTAATAGTAATTTTAAAGTTATTTACCGTTGAAATATTTAATATAAGTAGCTGCCGCAACTTAGTTTTTAAGGAATTAATGACCCTTCCTATAAAAATACCCATAATGCTAAACAGCTTTTGTTAAGGCGCAATTTTCCTATACCTTATAATATAGCTAATCAAAAAATCTACATCAGATGTACCACTCTTCAAAATCAATTACAGCCTAAGTCCTGCTTAAGCTTAAAAAATACACAATAAAAAATATATCATTCAAATCCGTCCAGTAGTTTCAAGATGTGCGCGTTTTGGGTTCTATCACATTGATAGATACCCCTATAATATATTTTTATATATGTACATGTACAGACAGCGATCACTTATATTTTTATTATATGTATATATATCGAATTAAATTTAAATATTATAATCACCTTATTTTCACGTTGAACAAAGCAGTTTTAAAAAACATTTTAAAACTGTTGTTTGAACTGTTGACTGTTTTTGTGCTATTAAATTCTATAATGTGTGCATCGCTAATTGTCGGTCACGGTCAATACATAGTAACTCTAATGTACACAAGTTGAGTTTTTTTTTATTTCCCTCATCGCCCGCATATTGTAGGAATAATGTTAAACAGGAATAATTAATTTAGGGATTTAAAGATAAGGTATTACATGGAGTAGATTTCAAATACGTTTTTTGTTAATTCATACAACAAAATAATTAATATTTTTATTATTAGTTATATTATATTGTTTGTACTACTTTATATTTATTTAAAAATATCAAAACACGACGTTGAAAGGAGTTGGTATTCGAGAACTAAATTACCGAAATACGTCATTGTTTTTATGCTGTAATCACGAGAAAATACTTTCGGCTTATGCTAACTTTTGTTTTGTTGAGTGGGGGAACTCAACGCCGCGCATTGTCTTGTCACCAGAGTGGAACAATGAAAGTAATTCAAACATAACCATTCCCTTTAGTTGGAATCAAACTCATCCACAGTCATCGCCTATACAGACAGATGCTTTCACACTGCGCCAAGATGGCCTCATATAATACTATGTTTAAAAAAATTATATATGTTAGGTATAGCCGGCTGTTCTTTTTTACGTGGACATGTATTTACAACAAAACAACGAATAGGGCGTTATTACAAAATGTTGTTTTTATAGAATTTTAATTCTCTGTTTGAAAGGTGTAAGGAAACTCCTTTTATTATTAAAAAAAACCAGTTAATACTTATCCAAGCTAAATTCCTGATATTTTTTTTTAATACTAGACCACAATATGAACCCAAAACCGTCGGATTTAACCATACTACACAACTTGAAGATGGCGGTGGCGACTTAGAAATGGCGACTTAGAAATTATCAATAAAAAATTGTGTATAAATAATTTTCCTTTAATATATATAAAATAATGTAATTTCACTTCCTAAGATACATTTAAATCTTCTAGCAAGTCAGTAAGGTAAATTAATAAGATCGAAACATTAATAAGATTACTTACTCTTTGTAACATTCAAAGACAGCTTTCTAACGGATATGCCAGCACTTTGTCAAACTAAGTGCGGGCAACAAATTAATAGCCCTTCCATATCTCACTTTTACTGGCATCTAATCCTAGGTACGACGAGATAATGCATTATTGGGACACTTTTTCATAGATAACGCTACCAAATTTATTGATGTTATAAATATTTAAGGGGGGTTTCCACTTATATGCATATTATTTATCAATCCATAAACACAAAATACTATATAAGTGGAAGACGGAGTGTCTTGACACTAGGTTCCCTCTGAATATCCAGCTAGGCGAAAATAATAATATTATTAAAAAGCGCTACATGAAATTGATTTACGTTTTAAAAACCAATAAATGGAATTTTAATATATTTATGATCTTTTTTGTATATTTAAATTATTGTCTGTCATTTTACCCACCTAAGATGTTACAAGTTAACCTAAGTCGTGAAGCAAGTTATTGTTCAATATCTATAGTCTATCTTGTCCTTATATCATTGAGGTATTACTTAAATAAGATTTTCTATCTATGAACTTTCAAAGATAAATATAATAATGTATGGACAAGGCACAATAGACCTCAACAATGGTATTTCACATGTTAACGAAGTATGATTATGGAAATTGTGACGAGCTTCATAGCGGATGTCACTCCGTTAGAGAGATAATCTCCGGCCGATTGACTACGGCTAACGGGTCTGGACGATGGTTATAAATAGCTATTAAAACAAGATCTTAAAATAATTGTAGATAAGTACTGTACTGTATCTCTTATGTCTAACTAGTATTTAAGTAATGGAAAATATAATGATAATTTTTAAAATAATTAGTAATTTAATTGCACTGACGCTGTTGTGGGTTCGAATCTATTTGTGGGAAAGTTTAATGTAAAAATATTAAATATCTGTAGCAGATATACAATGTTAGCTACATTCTATACCTGTTATGCATTCTGTATATATAAAAGTAGAATAGAGAAAGAGTGTTTTTAAAAAAAAACTGCAAAATAGTGTTTGTTTTAAATAATAATAGTCCAATATAATTTAAAAATGACAATCTGAGACAAAAATGCTGTTGTCGCATGCGATTTTGATTAGACACAAAACAGAAGGGCGGCAGAAAGGAGAAGACGACGACAACGGCGGGATCCTTCCGGTCCGAAATCATCTTCAAACAAACTTTGTAACTATATTTCAAAACTCAAGCAATGAATAATAAAATAAACTGAAATAAAAATAAAGAATATTCCGAAAGAAGGAACGGAAACACAAACTTACTGTAGCGCTTAAAAAACTCAAATAAAAATAAATAAATAATGGTACAGTTAATATATTATTAAAGTAAAGATACTTTTATGTCTTCTACACAGTCTTATAATTAAACAGTTATGTTTTTACGCCTTTAAAAAAGCTTATTTACAAGCTAATGGTAAAAGGTGACAGTCGCGAAATACGTGGGCTGTAGTTGGGTTACTTGCATGTGGGTTCGATTCCGACTCGGAGGGATGATCATAATTTACTTATTTTCATTGCTTTGCTCTGGCGAACAAGACCAATCGCGGCGTTGAGGTCCGCCACTCAACATGCAATGTCTCGAATTTGAACGGAAAGTTGAAAACGGAGTGTCTTGACTCTAGGTTCTCCCAGACTACCATGCTCAAAGAAGCTGATAAATAAGAAAATAGTAACTTAAGTTTCTTTTCTACTTTTCATCCACAAAAAAATATTGTCTGTTTAGAATCTGACGTTATTCTTTATAAAAATTGAGTAATGGTATCTTATAATTTGATAATCTACCTACATCTAGTGTCTCTGAAATTCTGAAAATTAAATAACCATATTAAATAACGATAACAGATTTTTCCCCTCGGAAGTATGTTATGATATAATAATTGACGGTTTACATGAAATGTACTTGAGGTGTAGTAAAGTATAAGTCGGTGTACCGTGGCGAGAAGCCTTGCAAGCACGATCGATATCGTGTAACGTGGGAATATGCTTAGAATATAACGATATTATCGGTTATTCAGACACTAACATACTATACTTGATATTTGGCAAAATCGAGACGCTAGCTAACTTCAATATGGACATTAGATTCAAGTAAGAAGTATGATGATATTTAAAAAAATATTAGTAAAAAGAATTTAATAATATAAAAAAAACATATAGAGTAAAGAATACTTCTAACAATACACTTGCTTAACGTAATATCAAAATAAAATTACATAACCAGCGGTGATTACTTAGGACGTGATTTGTGGAAATCAGACGCTTTCGAAAGTAGCTGAAGACAAAGTTGCCAAATCACTGAAGTCTGCCTACTCATGCCTGACACAAGCATAATAAACTTTCACGTTATTGCCTTATTATATTATTGATCAAATATTACAAGTCATAGTATGTGAAAGTGGTAAATGATAGAACGTATAAATTAATATACGTTTAAATAAATATCTTTTAATAAATTTTTAACGACGTTCGTCATGCACTTATACTATAGTCGAAGTTTATCCCAAACACTTACTGCTCCTTTGACATATAAAAAACACAATATATAGAAACAAGCTGGTACAATATATTCTTCAGTCATTAAATTCATTCGATAAAAAGCGAATCAAAATATCTAAATTTCGAGTATACTCGCTGTAATTTTTATTTCAAAGGAATTCATTAAAATGTACTCATTAAGTTAAATATTTAACTTTTGTGACTATATTTCACATACAATTACTAACTTATACAAAATAGAAATTATACTAAATTTAAATTAAATAATGCTATAAAAACGTAACATAAGACATTAAGAAAGTTAGGTCACCGATATAATCCAGGCTAAGCCCATTCAAGGCTTTTAAAAGCCGGTCAGTACTGTATTAATCCGGTCAATTATACTATGAAGAACCGATATCAATATATTTACAATTTTACAGAGACACTAGTAGTGCCCGCGTGTTCGTACACGTGAAATTTTTAAATAAAAATAAGCTTAAATGAAAATAAAGTATAATAATACACGTGAAAATAAAAATAAGCCTAAGTTATTTCTTACTACATCAGCTATCTGCTAGTGAAGGTCCTGTCAAAATCGGTCCAGCCGTTCCAGAGGTAAGCCGGAACAAACATACAGAGAAAAATTGTAAAAAATGTTATTATATTTTTTAGTAGTAATGTTTTTGCTAGCTTTATTAAGTTTAATAATAGCTTTTTAATATAACTTATTAGAATAACTATATTGACAACGTACGTATCAGATATAGGGGTGTTTAAACTTAAAATGAAACAAAATTTGAAATGCGCTTGCGCAGGAACATCCGTGCTTCCGGTAGTTGCTGGCGCGTGACCACACCTTCCGGTAGGTGAGTTACAATCACACATTTTGTTTTATTGTAACGCTCGTTAACACTCTTATTGCTAATTAAATAGACTGATTTAATGTTATTATTTTAAACTAAGCTTTTAAGCTAGGCTTAATTACTACCTTTTATACGTACGATTAACAATCTAATCTTAATATAAAAATTATGAATCATAGTTCTTAAGTAGAGAAAGAACGCGATATATTAAGCGGAGATAACCACTAGGTTTGCAATAGTGGAGAACAGTGGCCACTAGGCAAGACTCTCTTCTTCACTTTTCGCCCAAATTGCGAGTTGAGAAGCGGAACTCATCGCCGTGCTGTTTGTTACCATAGCGACGAAATGAAAATAATTCAAATAAATCCAATTCCCCGTGTGGAAATCGAACCCATAAGCATTTACCGTTTACCGTACAGTGTCGCCATGGTGGAAAAATTTTACAAATTACATCTATATGTATACATATAATAAAAATTTAACTGATCACTGTCTGTACGATCTATGAAAAAAATATATCTATGTGATTTTCAATGTTCTCTTCTGTTTGCGTGTTTGTGCACGATAATCTCAGAAACGGCTTAACAGATTTCAGTGCAGTTTTGACTATTGTATTTTTAAACTTCCTTTAACATTTAGTGTATATTTTATTCCAATCGATTTATGAATAAAACAGTTAAAACCATTTAAATTATAAATTAAAGCAAAGTTTGTGATTTAAGTATATAGTTGCAATAGTTTAGTCATGTAGTTGACGCAGACGAAGACGCAAACGGGCCGCTAGTTAATATATAAAAATCAATCAATGGAGTAATAAAATAGAAATAAAATTTAAAGGAAAACATTGCGTATACCTAATAATATACTAATAATATACTTTTAATGTGTGTGACTGCGCAATATTAAATCTAAGAACTATGTAGTTAAACAATTATTTTATTATTAGGTAAGTTCTGCAAAGGAAGCCAGCAAAATGTTGCCATCAGAACCAATAAGAAAGAAAAATGAATGTTCATGTAGCACGCAGACGCTTAACACAAATATATACTATAATCTACGATGATATCATTTCTGTAATTGCTAGACGGATTAACGATATCGATAATATATAATAAGTACAGTGTAATATTATTATTATTATATATTTTTAAAGTGTTATTCTGAAATTTAGAATATGAAAAACATTTTTAGAAAACGAACAAATAATTTGAATGTAGCAGGATTCGAATTCGCGCTTCCTGGAAAACATAAACCGGCTTAACCGCTAAGCCATGCATTTTTGTAGCAAGCATCCCTATGTTATTATATAGTTTATATATAACCTTGTTTTAGTTTATGACAAAAATTAAGTAGTACATACACATAAATAAAGGTCTGTGATTCACTGAAAACAAAATTAACGTCTAAGTGTTTGCGTTGAAATAAAATTAAATTTTGCACTGTAATTTATAAAAAACATATAAAAAATCAAATTCAATTAAAATTTAGTTTACAGGCAAATATTGATTAAAAAATTAAATATTATAAGTAAAACTCAACAAACAGCCCCAAAAATTTGTACATTTACACTAGAATTGTATTATTATTTGATATGAAAACTGGTAGACCTTTCCCTAGGCAACAGATTTGCGTGGAGGTTAGATCAATATGTGATGACGTCAACTACGCCATTAGGGAGTTGATTGTCACCAATTCTTTGCAAAGGTTACTGGGGCGATCTAAAGCTACCTAAAGATATATGGTACCCTCGCCTTTTAAATTCGGAGAATAGTAAATAAGGAAAAAAATAGATCCTTCATAAAGTATTTATGAAGTACTTTTAAATTAACGATATCTTAAAATTAGTAATAAAAGTATTTCAATAAATTTTACTGATAAAAAGTTAATAAAACATATTAAAATTGCATTACAGTATCATTGTAGAAATACCTAAACGATGTAGGTACATTAACCGTTATCTAATCGCCTTCAGTTACGCATTCTTTCAAGTCTCACCACACCTTAATGTAAAAGAAAAAAGAAAAATAAAAAATTATAAAAGTATTTATTACATATATAGTTATATATTATCCTTTTTAATTACATTTGACGCCTGTTACCAAACGAAATTCCAGATTGCTGGCCTTTATTAGTGCCGTATTGCAGAGATATAACGTTCTGACCAGCCTTCAGCTGCTCCTCGCTGAATTCTCGTACGTTTTTGTCAGCTTCTTTGGGACCGATGGACGGTAAACCGTAATTGCCCGCTTTTCTACCAAGTGACTGAAGGCATATTACCACTGAGTATAGGTTCTGCTTTTCCCAAAGATCAATAGTTTGGAAAGTCTCCTGAGGAGGTACGCCCAATTTTTTCACAGCATCGAGAAAAGCATTTATGTTTTCCATGCACTTGAAGGCCATCGTGGATTGATTGATTTTCTTGACTGATCCGTCTTGGAATTTGTTGACAAGGTGGCATAAAAGGGTGCCATCTTTTAGTACTTCGTAAAGATTGTCTGCGTCTCCCGAAGTGTTAGCAGGCTGTCCGACGATTTGTCTGATCCATTCGAGCGTTTCTAGAGCAATGTCATTATTGTATTTGCTGTGGATTCTGGCCTGGGCCTCGGCATTAATGCCAGCTTTTCCTGCGCGATATTCAGCCATTTTTTGTGTTTACAGCTCTACGGACACGTAGCCACTGAGCTCCTTGTGATAAGTAAACTTCCAATATCAGGTACATGACACATACGATTGATAGCGACTATCTCTCTATATAAACGTAATCGTTAAAAATTTTATCGTGTTTATTATCGAAATATAACAATTATATTTTATGATTTTAATTGAAAGTTACAAAAAAGTCGATGAACAAGCTGAAAATTTTTCTGTCTAATCAATAATAGTATTATGGAGAAATCACAATTTAGTGTTATAATATGTATATTTAAAAAAATATCGGAGAGGCCATCATCTGACTGCAGACTATTAGTTGTGGGGGTTGATCTCCACTCAAAGGAACTATATTTAATTATTCCCTTTCTTTGCTCTGTCACAAGACAAAACGCGGCTGAAGAATGAGTGAAAGAAGAATAAATGAATATTAAATAATATATATATATATATTTACAAACTCAAACTAGTCTGAATTGTTTGTAAATATTATTATAATTTATGACACATACACCATTTTAATTAGAAACACTTCATTTATATGAAGAGTTGGGATTATTATTTAATTATAATCTTATACATAGGTTGTTTAGCACCATAGAGTATTCTAGAGTATAAACTGATCAATCTTATCTTTATTATTACTTAGATATTCACATATTATCAGATTTATTGATTGTCGGCGATGTTACTGAAATAGTCTTGTAATGAAACAATAGTAATATAAACTTACTTAGTATTATAGTTTTGATAAATTCTTATAATAGTTTTATGAATGCACACAAAATATTTTTTGTGCAGTATAATTAAGCCTTAAGTTTTTGAATTTGTGTAAATAATTTGTTAACAACTTTCAATAAATATACTTTATACTAAATACATTCAAATACCAATAAATACTCTGTGTTATGGGAAGTAGGAAAGTATTATTTGAAAAAATAAATATATTAAAAAAAGTGTCAACATATGAATCATATATATAATGACAAAGATATCATCAAGTAATATAACATTTTTTGAAAAGTTGTCCAGTCTTATACTATATATATTTTTTTTACAGCTTCACTTTTTCCCGCATAGCAGGGTAGTCAGAGACAACCTAGTGAGAAATCATTCTATTCTCCACTTTTTGGCCAAATTCCTCATGCCTCAATGTTGGCTTTTTCTTGTTCGTCAAAGCAGAGAAATGTAATTAAATTAGAATCATTCCTCTGAGTAGGAATCAAACCCACAACCAATCACAAATATAGTCACACCCATACACAATTTAGTAACTTTTAATTAATGTAATATGGACAAAAACTATTTCTTTATAAGTAGTTTTCTTAGGTAAGATAGTTGCCAAGTTATGGCAATACTTTAAATGTTGCATTCTGCTGTAATATTTGTTCGTTTTATTTCTTAATTTTGATATTTTATTCAATTTTAACAACTTATTGTTAGTAAGCTTAATAGAAGTAGGTTTAAATTTCAGACAATGGTTCACTTGTGCAATGTGACCTTCCTAAATCTCACTGCATTGCATTATTTTATTGTTTTATCAAATAAAACAATGAAAGTAGTATGGCTGTCTCGAAACAAAGAACTTATCATCTATAGATAAAGGCAGATATGGATCTTTTAAGCTACTGATACAAACTAACTTTAATGTAAATGGGTAATGAGCCAATAAGTTAAAATTATGCACTTTTCTTCCTTTGTGTAATTTTTATATTTATTAAATTGGCTGGTAACAATATATAATTTAAATAGCTTAATAAATATCTTGTTAGAATGTTTTTATTTATTACACCTTGTGAATGGGTCTTTATACTTCAGTATGATTTCTAATAATTTGATTATAAAAAAAATTTACATATAAGTACAAAAATAAATTAAATCATCTATTATAGAAATAAATCCAATAATTAATGATCCTTTTTTGTTTTTTAGTATATATATCCATCTTTTAATTTAAATTGAGAAGACAATGAGAAAATAGTATTTCACTAATGCCCTTAATTTAAATTTAAAAGAAAACTCTTGCTAACACGATTTTAACAAGAAATCAGATGGAATACTATTAGCTACCTATATTTACGTAGGTTTTCTAATGCTAATAAAGTTATATCATATTTATGAATCATAACTATAATAACCTTCTGGCGAAGCGGCTTCGTTGGTTTTGCATAAATTTAATAACTACAATAAACATTTAAATTAGGTACCTACTTAATATTTATTTAGCATAATTATTTTATGTGAAAAAATGTCAACACTTAATTATATCTAACGCTAATGTAATCAAATTGGATATTTTCGTCAATAGATAATGATAAGCAATGATATCGTAAATTCGAGTAGGTATTAGAGGTAGTTTTCAAAACTTATATACCAACTTTAAAAAGTAACTAAACAAAATGACTTACGTTTAACAGTGTATTAGGATTCTTGTAACGAAAACACAACACAAACAGCAGTGTAATTAATAAATAAAATCCATTTTATTATTTCACAACACCTCACTTTCACGAGATAAAGTATATACCTGCCAACGTTGTACCGTCCGTGCGGCGAATATTTGTTGACACAACGAAGTACCGACTACACTAAGCTTCTCGTTCGGAAACGATGGTTTCTGTATTTTGTAATGCCATTCACAATTTCACGTTCTCCCCTTCCCTATACAAGCATGTGACATTAGTGCTGCGCTCTGATTGGCTGTGTGGTGCTTAGTGATGTTCTGGAAACTTGTTCGAGTGTTCTTGTCAGGAGAATTGTATAATAATAAATTGTATCATAAAATTAAATTATATGCGGGTCATATCGTCTTTAGTAATGTAATTATAATTCATACTGAACTACTAAAACCAAAAATTAGTTTCAAATTAATAAATGATCAAACTATTTTTTCTATCTTTTATCATCTAAATAAAGTAAAATAAAAATAATGATGTTTTCAAATTACTTTTGTATTGAATAAGCGCTTCGAATGTGCCAGTACTGCTTAGTACTTGGTCACTTGGTCAATATTACGTTGTATGGAGAGCACAGGAAGGATCGATACAAAAGCTACAGTTCAATTATGATAAAATGCTTGTTAAAAAGAGATCCAGTAACAATACAGCGACCTACACCTATATGAAGCAAATACTTATATATATTTACACGACATTAAAGGTTAGTGATAAATAATACTTTACATGATTTTCAAAATTATCGATATAGTTTCGATTTTGTGAAGACACATCACATTAAGGTACGTCACTTTGACAGTAGTAAAATGTTCGGAAATTTTAATATTGAATATAATTAATCTAAATCATGAGAGTAAATTATTATTAATTATTAATCGAATAATACCATTGCTTCTTATTGTTACTTTTATATACATATTATTCCCAATTTATGTTATAATTTTGTTTTGTAAGGTATGAACTCGAAAACTACTTGTTTCATAAATCATATGAAACTACGTTATTAGTATTATTGTAGCGTAGGTATGGATATAAATATTGTAACGTATTACTTGTAAATTAACAAAAGTTAAGGCGACATAAAAATGCAACTGTTTTTGAAAGGCAATACATGTGGTGTAGAGAAATAATCTGTCAACAGTCTGCTAGTTTTATTAACGTTTTCAATTCTAGCGAACAGTAAACTATTTAAAAAACCGTTTCACATAGTCAGTCTTATAGAACTTATAAGGGGGCAGCCCTTTAATATGTTAAAAATGTTATATTTTGAAAGAGCTTTCTAAAATATGAAATTCAGAATACAAGAGTAAAATATTATTCAACTATTAAATAAAACAAAGTCTGAATTAGATTGTCACAATTTTGGTCAGCAGCCGATATAAGATCGCATTATGTGCCTTTTTTGCAGCGCGATCAACAAGGGAGACTTATTATACATATTTTATAATAAAATAATATAATTCATATCAGCATTTGCAAATAACCATATTATTTACATCAACCATTTTTGGGGTTGGTAGTTTTTGGAGGGTATTAGCCCAAATGCTGGAGATGTATGCACTGCCACAAATGTTCTTAATAAGCTCAGATCTGTAGGATGGGGGATTTGATACGTCGTAATTCTTTCTTCATCACCTTTAAATGTATATATAGTTGTACATGTTAATATACCGTTTAATTACAGAACAAGGAGTCATCTTAGTATTTTGACAATTTTGATTCAAACATCGTACAAGAGCTTCTTTGAACTTTATGTTCTTTATACAAATTCGTAGGACGAGTCTTTTTCGGTAATATGGTGATCCTACTTTTCATTGTGTCAGAACATGTATTTTCTCACAAATATTTTTTCTGGTTTTTTGAAAATATATACAACATATGCACTTTTATTACAAACTTGAAACCTGCCCCGCCGCTAACTGCTAACGAAACTGTTTTATATTAAGACTATTTCTATAAATAGTCTACCTACAGCCAGTTTCGTTCGTTTCGTATAGACACCACATATGTAACTTAGTATAAAAAAATTAGACATTCGAAACAAGTTGCATGTTTTTGTTGCTCACTTCTCGGACTATATATTCAGCAGTGGACGGTGATAGTCGGAAAAAATTGTTATTACCAAATCAAGTTATTACTTTTGATAATACAAAATCAAAAGCCATAAGTCATAACTAAATAACTAAACTGAAGATACGTTTTATATTTGATTTTTAATGAATGAAATGCTTTTAACCCCATTTTACGAAAATTATGCGTCCGGAGGAGTATGATATTTGGTTTAATTAGGATTAATATATAGAATAAGTGTAGAAACGCAATATTTTATTATAAGATTATATTATTATATTAATGTGATAAATATTACTCACAGCATCATCTGTTTGCCTTGGTATGTAAGTTTTACCAAAAGTTACTTGTGAAATCGGTTAACTCGTCAAGGAGGCAAGTAGTATATAAGTAGTATATTTTTTTTGCACATTTCTCATTCAGGTGTCTAAGCACCAAAGTAGATCCTCTTATTCTAGTTTCAATAATAATAGCTGCTAGTAAGCTAGTACGAAATTATTTATCCATATAAAAGTAAGACATCGTAGCCGTGCATTTAGAAAATATCAACCATCACGATCGATATAACAATGTTAAGGATTCAAGAGTGTTTTTCGGTAATGATTATGTGTAATGTAATATAAATGCATTATAATTACAAACTACGGCATATACCCTAATCTAGGTACATTATCAGCTTTGTATTATACGGGTATTAGTTAACTTTCAATTTCTTTTAATACCTAATTGAAAAATGGGTAATTAAAAGAAATTAGCATATAATAGTACACTGAAATTCTTTTTCTTCAACAATGCCTTATTTTGAACAGTTGTAAAACTGTAGTTTTAATTTATTGTAAAAAGTTTTCAATAACAGTTTTTCATAGGACTCTACTTGGTTCGTCACTTGTTTACTTTAGAGATAAACATGTTTTGCATAGAATTTTGAAATTTATGGTACGGATAGGTTACCTACAGTAACTAATAATGAGTTTCTTATAAATTAATTTAAGTGATCACAGATGGCATGGCAGAGCATATGCACACTGCGCAATGTGGATTGTGCTTTTTTTATTTACTTGTCTCAAAGTTCAAAAAACGCTAGAAAGCCTTAGTACAATTTAATTATAAATATTCTATTTCAAATCACTTTAGTCTCATATTATTAATGCAAAAATAGTTATTTGTATAATCGGTTAATTAAGTCATACAGCAAATACAATGCAAAGTGTAAACAAAAACTGAAAGTCGGATGCTTTCGTGAAGCTTCGGGAAAAGTAGATCGCGCATGCGCATGCGCCTGTTGCGCGTGCGTCGGCGGCCGCTGCCAGGGCGGGCGGGCGTCAGTACGCGTGCGCCCTCGCCATGGCTCGGTGGGTGGCCTTCGTGGCCCTGCTGCTCGTCGCCGTCGCGGACTCCGCGCGTAAGACCGCCCCGCGATCCGAACCCCAGATAGAGGAGGTCACAGCCAAGCAGCTCGAGCGGGTGCTAGAAGACAAGGACTACGTCGCGGTGTTCTGGTGTAAGTGCCTTGGCTCGCCGCCAGATCGACGCGTCTATCCAATCGCATCACTCGAGATCCTCGGCCCGCTGCGCCACGTTATGCAACGGAGACAATAAAACCCGAGCCGACCGCGGCCGCGGCACCTAAAATGGCGTCGAGAGTCGCTCAGGTCCCGACTCCCCAAGGTCGCCGCCGGGCGCCTACGCTTGCCCGGCTAAAACTATACCAGTGTGTGCCGCACGTTTAGCTGAAATAGATTTTCATTACGTGATATTGGCATTCTGAATTTTTTAACAGTCGCCAACTTCGACATTTTCTTTTCTCAAGTGTTTATTTGTTGAAATACTTGTGATATAACATTTGGTGAATGTCCATGCTAGAAAAAGCAAGCCTTTGTAATTGTCCCGTTCCGCTCTTAAGACGCTCCGGTCTAGACACAAAAAGTCCGATAAATCAACGTCAAAACTCGGCTGAAAGGCTAGGCCAATTTTTGGCTGATGATCGATGCTATATGAGCGGCGGTGTAATGGGAGCGGCTAACATTAGCCTTTAAAACCACATCAGAAGACATATTATTTCGTACATTGCGTTCTACATACTATGATGCTTGGTCGAGGTTACATCAACATAAACATAAACAAAACAGAGCTCTTATCATAACTGCAGTCTATTTACTCAAAATTATTAAATTATAATTTAATAGTAAACCCATTAAAACAATAATATAATGATTAAAATTCGTACCTTGGTGCTACGGATTCTTAAATTTTAAAGTTCTTGTTTAGTTTAATGATCGTCCGAAAGATAAAGCTTTGATGATAAATTTAATAGCTTTACAAGATTTATTTTTATGACTGTCCAAACGACTTCGCAGAGGGCTTAGAATCAGTTTTAGATTCTAATGGACCTTCTTGGCTTACAATTAACATTGAACTTCATTACAGATGGAACCGTAGAAATTTTTATAGTTAGTCACTTAACGTTGGACTTCATAATATTGTCATTTGGGCGTATGTACAGAACGTAATCCCTTTAAATCTATATTGAACAGATAGTTGTAATTATCATTTTCTTTAGAAAAAAAATTAACATCTTAAAAATAGTCAGTTACTCAGTATAATATGCTAGAAGAAAAGACATAATTAGGAAAATGCGATGGTCAAATGTTTCGTTTGGAGTTCTTCCAAAATCATCGTACGTTATCAATCTATTTACTGGATTAATAGAACTTGCGACGTTAATAAAAAAAGAACAAGGTCTTTTAATTTTTGAAAAAAAACGTAATTTCTTTTTAAAGTCTATGAGGTCATTGGTTTGGCCTTTTTGTTACTATCACAATCTTTTATAGAGAACTTAGGTATATAAACAAATGTAAAGTGCAAAAGTAAATATAGTACAAAGCGTGTCGTTAAGTTCCGCCACTCAACACGCAATATTTATAATTTGGGCAGAAAGCGGAGGACGGAGTATCTTGACATTAGGTCTCCCTGTGTTGTACCCTACAGTGCGGGACGAAGCTTTAAACTAAAAAAAAAATACTTAGAGATTGTTCATATAACATTCTGCAGAAAATTTGAAATTGTTTTTGTGAATTGTTACAAATAAGAAATTTAATAATTAGTTTTAAATTATGCAGAGTTTATGCGTTCGATAAGCTAATCGACATTTTAATTATTTCATGTTCATCTGTGATTAAATTATACTTAAATGAAGGCATATTCTCTAAACATAGAAATAAAATTAAAATATAAACACGAAATTTTAATATGAAGAGCTTGTCATCTAAATTAATCACGTATATTTTTATCTTACCTCTTTGATATTTCCATACATAGATTTTACGATGTAAGTAATAAAAGATTCTTGACTCACTTTACTGAAATAAAGATCAGTGCAAAATTATATACGTAGTCTTGCCATAAATATTGTTACAAAGAAAAATAACTTTTTTTTTATTGTATGTAGCATTTATTACTATTATAGTGTGTTAGTTAAACTAACATGAATATAAAACCATTAAAATATATAAAGCTTATTCGAAGTGGTCTCAATAGTCTGCAATAGTTCTTTAAACGTTGAGGAAAGTTATCAATAGCAGCACGCACTATGGGAATATTATTTACTGTCAATCGAAGGGATCGTTTTAGGGACATAATCCAGTAGATTAAAATCAGGACTACATGACGTCCAGTCTTCCAGTCCAGACCAGTCTTCAGTTCTGATGAAGTTAGAAACTTTCGTTTCTAACCAAGATTGAGTGGATCGAGCTTCATGACCGAGTCTTGGTGTAAGGACCATTGTTGGTTATTGAAGAAGGTGTTGTTAAGGAGCTTAACTACCTTTTTAAAAATAGTATCTTCATACACTAGTGTTTGGCACTTTTTCACACAAATATAGCTCAGTTACTCCTTCATAGCTAACATCACCAAACCATTACTGAAGTCGGATAATACCTATGTTATACTCTGTTGACTAATTGGGAAGCTTCTTTAGAGCTTCCAGTATAAATACGGTCATTTTGTTTGTTAAAATACTGCTCAATTGTAAAAATGTTATCATGCCTATACAATCTTTTTCTCTGACCTGTGTAGTTGTTTTGATTTTATCACCCTATTCTTTTTTATATTATCAGCTAAAAAATTACCAGTGCGTCTCGTCTCGTCATACGCGACATGGTTCTAGGTTCATCTCCCGAAAAAATAACATTTGCTTTCAGACAGGATCTTCGAATTCTTTCTCTTACTGCTTTGGTAGCCTTTTTCGTAAGAACACTACATGGAAGGATATTTTTACACAAACTTGTTGTCTGGTACACAAGCATTTCTGTTTTCTTTATCACCTCACTCCATTTTAATATCACAAAATGTTTTACAATATATTGGCGTGAAAATAAGAAAACACAATGAACAATCATATAAAAATGACAGATTCCAAATTCAAAAGTGATAATTTGTTTATTTTTAATTATAACAGTATTTATGGCCAGACTATATTTATATAGCACAAAAGGTGGCTTTTTGCTAAGAAATGTTGGTGAACGAAGTGTAGCTGGTTCGTAACTAAGTCAGCATAATGGCTCTAATCTCGCTCGTAAACTTGTAGCATTCGTATAATAAAGTTGTCATCTCGGTCTGTAGTAAAACTTATTATCGTATGAAATTCTGCCCGCTAACACACAGTGTATCTAAAATGAATGAAAAATAGGTACTAGGTCTTTATATTAGACACTAGGTTCCACACACGTAAAAAAACATTATTATTTGATACATACATCGTTAATACAGTTACAAGTAAAATTCATAAAAATAGAATTACATATTCTATTACATAATCTATCTGACCTTCTTCTTGAATTTACGTGTTTTTCACATAAAGCATTCATTATCATAAATTATAACTATTATGATTATTTAGAAATATCCTTGTAAGTCCTTGTCAAACTATTAAAATTACTAATCGTTAATAAAACCTGACTGATTTTCCGCGGAGCGGAAGTAGTTTGTCCACACTTAGTATTTACTTTAAATTTAACTTCGGCAATTTTTGTACATTGAAATATATTTTAAAGAATACAAAATATAAAAAGGAAAGAAACGATGTACTGTCATGCCCATTGAGTCATAAATAAAGTAGGTTCAATTTCTATGAATAGGATATATATGTTGAAATATGAATATTTCCCCAGCTTGTACAGGCAATTACAGCGTTAGGTTCCGCAAAATAAGACATAATATTCAACTACGCTAATATTTAATAACATAGAGTTTGCAGATATATTACTTAACAGTTCTGTCTGCCTATCTTTCTGCATTGTTACAAAAAATGTGTGAAAACATATCTCGTACAAAAAATACACCTAATAAACATTCATAATGTTTATTTCAATTACGTAATCGTAAGTTTAGATGTAATCTTAAATTAAATTATACGTCATAATACAACAATACCATATGGAAACCATCACATGCACGGAATATAAAAATATAATTAGTAAACTTATATTTTTACCCTCGATATACGTGTTTTGAAAAAATATAACAAAATGCTTAATATTTGTCCTCCGTATATCTTCCCATTTGGAGGGATGATCAAATTTAAATTATTTTCATTTATCCTCTCTGGTCAAGACAAAATGCGGCGATGAGTTCCGCCACTCAACACGCAATGTCTCGAATGCAGATGGAACGGGGAGAACGAAGTATCTTGACACTATGCCTATATCTCCGCCTAAACTGCTGTGCGGGATATAGCGTGAAGCTAGTTTATTAGTAAACCTACACATTTCACGCTCGATATACAATTTTTGAACAAATAAAACCAAGTGCTTAATATTTGTACACCGTATCCATTTTAATATGAGGCAGAAATCTCGATTTACGTACATTTGACGTAGACAACACTTTCCTCTTCATGAATTAGATCTCGATGAATATTTGAATCGTTTAATCTAGGTTAGTCTTCTAATATTTTACTAAAAACTAGTTATTGTAAATTATTGATCTTTAAGTAATAAGATTTAAAATTATAGTATACGTGACTCAGTTTAGTTTAAAGGCCATCGTGGCGCAATAACAGCACCTGACAATGAGCGCGATGGTTGTGAGTTCGATTTCTACTCGTGGAAATGATTATATTTTAATTACAAAACAAAGCGTGGAGTTGAGTTCCGCCACTCAACACGCAATGTCTCAGATTCAGGCGGAAAGTAAAAAATGGAGTGTCGTGACACTAGGTTCTCTTTGCTATGCCGCTTTGTTAGCATCCCTGCTATGCTGGATAAAGCGTGAAACTATAAAGTTTAGTTTGAACGTGATATTGCCTTGACAAAAATTACATAAGCTAGATATAAATACTTTTTCTCATTCTTATATTGCAAAACATTGGAATTCCTGTTTTCTACAGGAAAAACTTCGTTAATTTCTAATAATATCAAGAGCGTTTTAGCGAGCTATGTAACCAGCACGTATTTGTAGATAACGTAGGTAAGTCTTGGTTGGGCTACTGTTCTAAATTAGGTTCATAAGACCCTATATTTATACAGCCCAAAAGCTTCACCGATTAATTTAAGGTAACACAGCTTACGCATGTTTTAAATAAATTTTGTTAAATTATATAATTCTGAAAGATTTATGACCAGCTGCTTGGTTTGAGGTTTAAATTTTTTTTATTGAACACTAATAGTATTATTACAAAATGACAAGTTGTTTGCTACATAATGTGACGCAAAGTATATTTCTTAAACTTATTAAATCTTTACAGTATGTAACGTAACTAAGTTGTAACAAGCGGTAACGAAATTCGACGTAGCTGACTAGGTATAGTTTAGCGGTCAGATAGCGGTCAGGTAGCGGTTAGGCGCGGGTTCGAGTCCCGTTACTGTAAAATTTTTACTCGTTTTCTAACAATGTTTTTCATATATTAAGTGTGCAGATGATATTTTTAAAATATTTCTTCAACTGTTATGTATATAAGTTAATTATTAAAAGCTTAACAAGGAAACAATAACTTTACTGACTATATTAGCATGCAAACTGGATTACAATAATATTTATAAACTACTTTGATGTAGATGATAGTTATTTGGCAATACGGTAAACAACTCAACTGAGCTTTTAAGAGAATAAAATTAGAATAAAGAATAAAATTAGAGAATAAAGTTAGAACTACATCTAACGTTCAATATATGTCGACGGATGTGATAGTTTTCACTAATCTTTCGGTATTTATTTTCAGATGAACATATTATAGCATATACTAGCTTATAATCATTATTATGTATAGAAGGGCTTCAGCTCCATGCTTTCCGCTTTGGAGGATCTGAGAAAACTAAGTGTCAAGATACTCAGTTCTTCACATTCCGCCCGAAATCGAAATCAGCGTGTTGAGCGACGGAGCACAATGCATATGCATATTGAAGAGGATTACGGATGAACGGATGTTTATTACATTTTAGTGTATTACTCACACACTTAGGACATTTTAAAAAAACGTATGAAATTTAAACGCAACGGGTGCAGAGCGGTTCGTATACCGCTGCGTTAAAATACGTTTTCTAAAAATGATTTTTTTTAATTTTTTTGTAGACGGTTTGATTCATGTCGGCATTTCAAGACGCTCCATTCATGTGTCAATTATATCGTGATAGCTTTTAAACTATTTATCAAATTACTTTGTATGAAAGACAAAGTTAAATACTGAAAACTACTGCGACAAATGTATCAATTTTGATAAGAAAATTTAAATGTGTGTGTGTTTTGAACAGCATAGTTTCAACATAAAATATATACAGTCGCTAACTTTTATATAGATCTGTTTACTTTTTTTACAGCTTCACGTTTTTCCCGGCATAGCAGGGTAGTTCAGACATTGCGTGATGAGAGGTGAGATTCAACGCCACGCTTTGTCGTAGATTGGTATGTAGGGGAAAAAGGAAAATATTTAAATATAATCATTCCCCCTTTATCGAAATACGTTATCGAAATCACACTTTAAAATCAAAATCTTGATTTTGATTTAACCAAGTTACGAATTAAATCAACTTTATATTATCATGCATATTAGATTTTTGATAAAGCTTTTGGATATGAAAAAAACTGTTAAAGTATTTTGCGGTTTACCTAGAATTCCAATTTACAACCAGATACTAATATTAGTGCAATCGTTAAGGTACATAACTCGGATTTTTAGACGAGTATATTTTTGTCTTTGAACGGATATAGACGTATTTGTATAAAGTAGTGACTATTAACATTTAGGTTTACCACCGTGTATAATAAATTTACAGCGAGCTTGTCCGTCCGTCGACTGAGTGTTTACTACGATAATATATACTCTACAGAAATAGTAGCAAGAATGAAGAAACACAAATATTTGGACGTTTTGTATTAATAAGCTGTTAATTCGTAGAAAGCTTTAAACTAGACTTGTTAATCTAATCATTTACAGGTATTTATCAGTTCATTTCATGGCAACAATTATTTTAAATGTAAAAAAATAATGTTAGTATTTAAAATGCTTAATTATGGAGTTATAATACATCAACTTCACGCTTTTTCCCGAACAGCAGGGAATTCAGAAATAACCCAGTGTCACTAAATACGCCGTCCATTTTCCGCCTGTAGTCGATACATTGCATGTTGAGTGTTGGAACTCAACGCTGTGTTTTTTATTACCAGAGCGGTTAAATAAATTAAATATAATTATTACTCCGAGTGGGAATCGAACCTCATAACCAAACGCGGTAGCCCACTGCGCAAATAACACACAAGTGTAAATTAGTTAGGCAGCAAGTTAACTTTTAAAAAATGAATTCAATTTTATACTTACACATAATAAATTAAACGAGAACACTGCGGGCTGGTGCGTTTCCGTAAGTACTAATCAGGGCCGTAGCTAAAGGGAGGGATTTTGGCCATGCCCTATTAATAATCTAATTAACTACTAATAATCTAACTTACAAATTACATCACCATTAGCAGAACAAGTAAAGCTTTTACTCCCGCCCTAAATGTAACGACTTCTGCCCTATATGACCCTGTTATTCAAATGTCCATTACCACCAATTACAAATGTATTGGACAAAGGCTTAGTTATCTCTGTGTGCCCTTGAATACTAAATAGATATAACGTCAAATATTTGTTTTAGCAATGTAAAATATTATTTATATATTTAAGTTGTATCATCAACCTCTTCATATATGTCTTCCGGGGGGTTCTCGAACTTTCTACATGACCTTCCTCTAGATTCATCGATACTGTGCTCCCGTAGGTCATCCGAGGTCTCCTTCTATATCTTACTGCTCACCTCTGCTACATATGTCATGCCATTCTTTCATCAGTTGCCTCGGCAACCCACGCAACCTGAGCACGTTATTCTTCGTTTTTACTATAATAGTCTCACTAACGCTTGCCAATCTTGCCAATCTCTAAAGTCCCGCATATCTGCACATATCCTACAAAGAGATCGCACCTCTATAGCGTTCATCTTTCTTTCATTCTTTTTCTGACATACCTACGTTTCACAGCCGTATTACACCGCCGGTACCAGTTCTGCCAGTTTTCTGTTATAATTTTAAAGTAATCAAGTCAAAAATGGCGTCGATTTTGACTATATAATGAGTTGTGGTTCGCGACTTCATTTGCGTGGGCTTATTGCCTCTAAGTTCTAACGATACTATTATTTTTTATCATTCGTATCTTTCCTCATATAATTTCTTATGCCCCTCCCCTTTCGTACTGTACCTCCCGCTTTCCTACTGTCCAAGGAACCTGAATATCAAATATAAGATTTCTATATCCAATACATAGCCTCTGCTGTGCGTTGTCTGACAGTCACTCAGTGAGTTACAAAATATTTTATATACAATTACTGATTGTTATATATAATCATTGATTTTACTTTAACTAAAATTATTTCAAAGTAATGTTAACAGTATGGTGCACCTATATACATGAGTAATTCAGCCTATACAATTAAGCGTTCCACCACGTATTTGAGAACGTGGGCAGCGCGGGCAATATTGGCTCGTAAACTTAGCAACGCCTGTAATATCTTCATTTGTATGTTTATGAGTTTATTTTCTTAGTACAGTATCTAAAATATCTGTAGTCTACATAACTGTTAAGGTCAGTGTTATGCCAAAAATATAGATTGTAGTTGTTTTATGTTCCAACACCTGTTGTATTTGAATCATTCAGATTTTAATTTCCTTTTCCTAGTGGTTTTGGAAAGCATACGGTTACGCTTACAGACGATCCACACTTTAGGTATATGTTACATTGTTTAAATATTATTACACACCACATTACTTAGAACTGCACTTGCATGCATATTTAAAAATAGTTTTTGTGTTCTATAAAAGAATCAAGAAACAGAGTTTTCCTTTAAAAATAATTTGTAACCGTAATTTGTACTCTGTAATTATTTTTTTTGCATTAATAGCCAGTATATAGCGGCAGATTTATAGCTTATGCACATTTAAATTTGAAAGAAGATAGTTAATAACAACTTTCTAAAAATGTTTTGATAGGAGGAAAAATTCACTTATAATATATGTAGTATCCAAATAAATAAGATGTAGTATCCAAGCAAATTCAAACGTCTTACGCGTCTTGTAAGCAAAGAAAATATGACGAGACTTTAATGCATTCTCCATTTTCCACCTATTTTAAAGACATTGCGTTCTTTTCTCTAACTAGACCGAACGGCATCAAAATAATATAATACAAAATTTCTCCAATAGATGTTAAGCCTACAAACATTACATGTTATCAGACAAGCTCAACAACGCTATTACGAAAAATTAATTAAGCATGATTAATATCATTACTTATGTCAATAGGCTGAAAGAGTTTCACGCTTTTTCCCGCATAGCAGGGTAGTCAGAGATAACCTAATGTCAAGACACTCCCTTTCGCCCCAATTTGAGACATTTTGTGATAAGTGGCGGAACTTAACTTTGTTTTACCAGAGTGGAGAAACGAAAATAATTCAAATATGAAAAACATAACGTTCTGATTACTTGAACGCATGACTTAGCGGTCAGAGCGCTTGGATGGTTTCCAAGAGGCGCGAGTTCGAATCCCGCTGCTTTCAAATTTTTATACGTTTTTCTAAATATGTTTTTAAATTTCCTAAGCGTGTGAATAACACTTTAAAAATGTTTAAAATAATTGGAATATTTTCATACCTCCGTGTGGAAATCGAACCCACGACCAATTGTATTTGCAGTCAGATATAATTTATGGAATCAATGCCGTAAAATATGATTTGAAGTACATATATGTGACTAAAACTACAATACAATATGGTAATATTACCCGTATCTTACAGATGCCAGGAGTTGTGTCACGTGTGACAGAGTTCTAGAGGAGCTAGAAAAGATAGACGATGACACGGACACGTTTGGCGTCGACTTCGTGAAGATTAACGACAAGAGGCTCGCTAAGCAGTATGGCATTACGAAATTTCCCGCTCTCACATACTTTCGTGAGAGGGAACCGATAATTTACGAAGGTAATATTAATGTCATAAAGGACTAAGTCGATACAGCAATTGTTTTTATTATACACAGATATTTTTTGTATATATGCCAACATAAAATAATTAGAAAATGTATTAAAATTCGAATGTATTAGGATTCAAACATGCGGCTCTTGGAAACCGTCCAACCGCTTTTCCACTAAGCTATACGTTCAAACCTAAGTGTGTGAATAATACTTTAAATATGTTAAAAATATGTGAAAAGCTATTTCAATATTTTAAATATTCTTTGTATAAAATAAATGTGTATAACTTTAATTATTATTTATAAATATATTTGATATTAATGACTATAAATCTCTCTAAGAACAAATAAATTTTAAAATGTTTATTTTTGCCAAAGATCTATTTTTGGACGTCAATTAGTGTTTCACTAAAGTTAAATAGGTAAAATGTTTGTAGTATGGGCCATTAGAAATACATTAAATTAATATAACACATAATACCATGTATTACATACAGTTTTGTGCAAAATAAAATATACGTTGTTAGTGGTCCAGTTGCCACTTCTATTTTTTAATATGGCACTCACGCACACATAACACAGTCCAAAGGTTAAGGTTATAACAGAATATATGTCACATCGGAACAAAATTTAAAGACTGACACTGATGCTGTAGCAATAGATGAAACAAATAGAAATGTCTGCGAGGTTGATCTTTTTGGCAGCTGATCAGATTTAATTAACAAACTAAGGTTTTAAAATACTTTAGGCGGGTCGTATTATTTAAAAATATGTTATTTTGCATTTGTGAAAATATACAGATATCGCCTTATACTGTATATCCAAAATTTCAATACGACAAAGAGGAACAAACATATTCGATAAAACGAATAATTTATATCTTTCTGGGCGAATTTATGGGCTAATTTTTTGCACTTTGCACAATTCAAAATATTGCGTGTTTGTTAAGTGGCGGAACTCAACGCTTTGCCTTGTTCGCCAAAACGAACGAAAATAACTTTAATATAATAATTCCCCCGAGTAAGAATCGAACTCACAATCAATCGTGATTATAGTCAGATGCTTTTCCACTGCACCACGATGTCCTCTATATAAATTAATATAAAATTATAGGCGCTAACTAATATTTATCACTTTTATTATGAAATTTTAGGAGATCTCATGGACGAGGAGAGCGTTTTGGATTTCCTGACGAGCTTAGAGGCAATGGACCTTCCTGACCGGATAGAAGAAGTTAATCAGAAAATACTCGATAAGATCATCGAAGATACTGAATATGTGGCCGTTCTCTTCTGTACGTATTTAACTGCTATTGAGGGGGTTTGTTCGACGACTTAATGAGCTAATGTGGTAAAAATCAAGCCATCTTCTCAACTAACAAAAGCAAAATATTTAGAATTTGTAAAATGTAGAACTATTGAGTAGATAATTTTCTATCGCTTCTACTGATTAGTATTAATCTAAAATGTTTGTAAAGGAGTAAATTGTGCTGTGTGTTTGACAGTGTTTTTCACGTAGGTCCTGATCACAAAAATTGCGGCCCGATGAACAGTAAGTAAGGTTTTCAGCTGGCGGTATGTTTTACATTTATGTCGTTGTGGCTGTTACTTCTAGCTTTTTAGATTAGCGTAATTCAATGATTCCGACGTGCTTTCCGCTTTCAGTGCGGCTGCGGTAATCAATTTTGGTTCCTTATAGGATATGCAAATGAGAATGGGAGACTCGGTACATTCAAAGTGAATATTCATTAATGTTTTGGCCAATTAATTATTTGGCTCAGATGCAACATATTACAATAGCATGAATCATTGGACAAACTGTATTGACTGTATTGGTCTTTCAATGTTATCAATTCAATATTTTATGCACTATACAATATACTCTTAAAATTCACTGGACAATTAAAAATAAACTTTTTAGTTTACGGTAATCGTTACTATGATGAGGTAGAATAAATTGTCTAGTTAAGCGGGGAGCAGAATCAAATACGCGTTTGCATTATCGGAGCTTGCGGTGAGCTATTTTGGCTGTCCTATTTCTGTCTTGCCAGCAAGCTCGGATTGACGGACCGTCGTGTCACGAACAAGACATCGGTTACATTCTCTGCTTAATGATTATGATCTATTAAAAGTCCACTGACTAGGAAATTCATATTACATGTGATTATTGCGAATATTATGGTGACCTTGACCTAAATATCTTAAAGTGACAGACAGTTTAAACAATAAATATAAATATCAATAAATGTTGCAAACCGATTTAAAATTAAATAAGATAATTTTTCAACTAACCAGATTTTAATATAAATTATTTTAATATTGAATAGCCTTGTCGCATCTGATTTTGAACCCTAGATGGACTAAGTTGTAGTGGATTATATATAGGATTACCCTTGAATAGAGAATTCGTAGTTTTCCTTTCCTATAAAACACATGAGGACATAAAACAATCCTGATTATTGACCTTTTCGTTGTCTGAGTATAGACTCGTGCTCATTGACAAAAAACTCTGGCACCAGTACACGATGTTCACTTGCACCATCATTGCACGACACAAAACGCTTGTAATGGCACACACTACAATTAATTTTCTTTTAACACACAATCACCCGAGCAATGCGCATAACAGCACTGCTTCGAATCCTATACGAAGCATGATTTTAGTAGGTACGCTGCTTTTATGATAATTACATATTTTAAAATATCTAATTACAATTTCCAGATAAACCGGAGTGCAAGAAATGTGCAAAAGCATTGCAAGAGTTGGAAAATATTGACGATGAAGCGGATCAGCTAGGTATAGGCTTCGTTAAGATCCATGATGAGGAACTAGCTGAAGAGTACAGTCTAGGAGATTTGCCAAGATTAGTCTACTATAGGCATCAAATACCTGTAATATACGAAGGTTCGTTATGTATTTCTCATATTATGATATCTTAAATTATGTAATTGCTTTTACTTTCTTATACATATAATTTTACTAACATAACTGACAACACAATAAAAACCTTTTTAAAAATTAAATTGCTTATAAATTTTTAAAATAATTTTAAACTGTAATATAATAAAACCTAAAAAACATATAAAAACCTAAAAAATATATAAAATCGTTTTAATTTAAGGTGAACTAAGTAGGGAGGAAGACGTTCTGGAATGGCTCATTGCGAACAAGTCGACTGGGGATGAAGAAGATGTGATTGAGGACGTGACGGCCAAAACCCTTAATACTCTTATTGGAAATGTTGACAATCTCGTTGTAGTATTTTGTAAGTATTTAGTGGTTTTTAAGTAAAATAAAAAACTCACAAATACTTGATCAAAGTATGCCACATTTGATGTATAACATTTACAAAAATACATCTTGACTTATCTTAGAACATCTAAAAAATAATTTGACGTAAATATTACAGATGATCATGGTGATGAAGAATCAATGACGGTCTTGAGTGAGCTAGAAAAGATTGACGATGATTGTGACCGACACGGAATTCAGTTTGTGAAAATTGATGACAAGAAAGCTGCCCAAGAATTTGGTATTGATGATGTTCCCTCAATTGTCTACTTCGAGAAGCAAATCCCCAATGTTTACGACGGTGAGATTTTTGGTGAAAATAATAATATTGTTATGTAAAATTTGTCAGATCGATTAACTCTAATTTATTAAATTTTGTATAGGTGACCTCGAGAATGAAGAGGAGATCTTAGAGTGGCTAGTAGACCAACTTGAAAAGGATGAAATTGAAGATGTCACCGATGAAATGTTGGACCGCCTTATAAAGGACGGGAAGACTGTTGCTGTATTATTTTGTAAGTATTATTACTAATGGCAGCTTTTTTTTTATTTTGTAACATATTATTAAAAATATCTGTTTTATCTGTTTATTACTTCAGATGATAACAACGACCGTAAATCTCAGAAAGTACTTAATGAGTTAGAAAATATTGACGATGAATGCGATCAGTTGGGCATTGCATTTGTAAAAATCGACAACGACGAGGAAGCCAAAGAGTATGGTATTGAAAAAGTACCGACATTACTATATTTTGAGAAAGGCATACCAACGTACTACGAAGGGAACTTAGAAGAAGAGGAAAAAGTTTTAAGTTGGCTCCGACACCAAACAGAAAGTGATGAAATTGAAGACATTACAGATGAAATGCTCGACTTAATCATTGAAAAAATGCCATATGTTGCAGTTTTGTTCTGTAAGTATTTCAATAATCATAAATTTGTCACAACACTGTACTAATTACCTAAAAATGTTTCATCTTAATATTATTTAAAGAACTGACATAAAAATGAGATACAGTCGTTTTATTTTGTTGCAGATGACAAAGATCAGAAAAAGAGTCAAAAAATTTTGGCTGAATTAGAAAATATTGACGATGAATGCGATCAAAATGATATTGCTTTTGTTAAAATTGATGATGACAAGGAAGCCAAAGAATATGGAATTGAAGTTATACCAACAATGGTGTTTTTCGAAAAAGGTATACCCCACATATATGAAGGTGATCTTATGAAAGAAGAGGAACTTCTAGGTTGGTTACTGCATCAGAAACGTCATAGTGAAATACCTGAAGTCACAGATGAAATGATGGACAAACTGATAGAAACTGCCCAATATTTAGCTGTTATCTTTTGTAAGTTATTCGTGTTATATTATACTATATTTTAACAAATCATATTATTTATAAATTATGTTGTCCTGATATTTATGTTCATTATGCATTTTTTATTATGAATTTTATGGTTTCTTTTTAAAGATGATAAAGAGGACAAACAGGATATAAGAATTTTAAATGAGCTAGAGAATATTGACGATGAACTGGAAAAAGAGGGTATTGTAATAGTAAGAATTGACAACGACGCTGAAGCCAAAGAGTACGGTATCGACCATCTCCCTACACTTGTTTATTTCGAGGAAAATATACCAGCTATTTATGAAGGAGATCTACTAAATGAGGACGAGGTGTTGGAATGGCTTATAGAACAAAAAAACACCGCTACTATTGAAGAAGTAACTGATGAAATTCTGGATGATCTTATTGAAGAGCATGAATATGTTGTAGTTTACTTTAGTAAGTATGATTTGAGCTTTCGTTTTTCTAAACAACACTCATATTCGAAGTAGTATAAGTTGTAATAGCTTTTTGTGCTGTTTAATATTCTACAATTAATTATTAATCTATTCCTATGATACGTTATAGTATTTTGTAATAATACAGCGTCGGTATTATAAATTCTTTTATGGACTTTAGGTGGAAAATGCGAAGAGGGAGAGGAATGTGATAATATTTTAGAAGAATTAGAAAATATTGATGACGAACTTGATGAAACAGGCATTATCTTTGTAACAACTGAAGACATGTCTTTAGCTAAAAAACATGGAATTAAAAACTTCCCTACTCTTGTTTTCTTCAGAAATAAGGAACCTCTAATTTATAAAGGTATTTTAAATATTATGATTTATTTGTTTATTTTTTTTTATGATTTGTAATTAAATAATAAAAAAAATAATTTTCAGGTGATATTGAGGACGAAGACGAGGTTTTGGCTTGGTTAACAGATGAAGATACACTTGAAATTCCCGGTAAAATCGAAGAGGTAAATTCTAAAATGTTAGAGAAAATTTTAGAAGAAAACGATCACATAGTAGTGTTCTTTTGTAAGTTATATGAATATTGTTTACTTATTATTGAATTTTACACAATACAATTGTTTAACAATATTTTATTTATATTTTTGAAGACAAGGAAAATGATAAAAAGTCACAAAAAATCTTAAGTGAGTTAGAAAATATTGATGATGAATGTGAAGAAAAGGACATCGACTTTGTAAAAACATCTGACGAAGGAGTTGATAAGGAATATGACCTTCCTGATTTACCAGCATTAGCTTTTTATAGACATAAATTTAGAACAATATACGATGGCGACCTTATGCACGAAGAAGCTATTTTGAAATGGGTGTTGGAATTACATGACTCTCAGCCAGATGTAATTGAAAATGTCGACAGGAAGACTTTGAAAGATTTAATTGATGATGTTGAGCACCTAGCAGTGTTTTTCTGTAAGTTGATTCTTTTCTATAATTTCAACCTGTATAATGTTTTATTTTACTTTTCAGGCTTAATTATACCTACTATTATAAATAATATCTTTTTTTATAAATTTAAAAATGTATATAAATTATTTTAGATAGCGAAAATTGTGGCACCTGTGAAGAAATTTTAGAGGAGTTGGAAACAATCGATGATGATACCGATAAGCATGGTATACAATTTGTGAAATCAAAAGATTCTAAACTGGCTTCTGATATCGGCATTTTTAGTTTCCCTGCATTAGTATACTATGAAACAGGAGTACCAATTATGTATGATGGTGAGTGTTGCATAGATGTAGGTTTATATTGTTAATGATTTATTGTGTTTGTGAATTATGTATGTAGATTTATGATATAGTTTTAGGCTATCAGTGCTATAAAAAATATTTATTTGTGAGTATAAAAGAAATAACTTTTTTCCTGTTTATAGGTGACTTAAAGAACGAAAATAAGGTTCTCCAGTGGCTAGTAGATCAAAAAAGTAAGAATCCACATCCATTTAAAAACTTTATAATGTAATATCTCTTTAAGGTCTAAAGATTTGTTAATGTATTACGAATAATGAGTTATAAAATATTACGTGCATGACATCATTTTTGACATCTCTTTAAAAAAATGTTTTATTATACCTACGCCTAAAATACTGGATGTTTGAGCTATGTCATTTTGCATGACAGTTACTAATGCCTGCAGGTGAAGATAGCCACCAGCAAAAAAATAAAGCTTACCCTAAAAAAAAGGCCAATGCAGATGTTGATAAAAAAAAGGGGTATCCACGAAGACGAAATACTATACCGTTACCCAAAAAAGATCAGAAGTCCGCTGAGATTAGACAACTTGGGAAATTGAAGGTAGTTTACCCAGCAACTGGAACAAAAAAACACCAAGACGGCAAAGATCACAAAAAAAGCAGAAACGATAAAGATAATAGTGACGACGAAACTGACGACGATGATGATGATGATGACGACGAAGACGATGATGACGATGATGACGATGATGATAATGATGACAACGACAATGACCACAGTGATGATGAGTCAGAGAATGACAATAGTCTTAAAAGATTCTTCAAACAAAAGTTTTCATTTTTTAATAGCCCTAGCAAAGAAAATCTAGGTAAACTTAAAATAAAATATCTTAGTAAAAACAAAAAGTCTGAATCTATTCTCAATGACGACGATGACGATGACAATGACGATGACGACGATGATGACGATGACGACGATGGCGATGATGACGACGATGACGACGATGATAACGATGACGACGATGAGGACGATGACGATGACGATGACAATGACGACGACGACGACGACGACGACGATGACGACGACAATGAGGACGATGACGATGGGGACGATGACGACAATGATCACGATGATGATGACGATGAAAATGATGGAGATAGTGACAACAATAATATAAGAAAGTATGGGAGAGTATATAATTATAAAATAGGCAAAACTCGTCATCACGATCTAACCAATAATGACGACGACGACGACGATAACGGCGAGGAAGATAATATTTTCAGTAGGATAAAGAAAACAATTACAGGTAAATTAGTAAAGTTGAACCCTGAGATGTGACCCTGCACGGACGCACAGATGTACCCCAAACACACATCTGCATGGTCGAATAAGAGCCCGCATGGGTCCTTATACCAGCTGTTGCCTGCAGTCATTCGCGAACGCTTACCAATGATTTAAACGTTTTTCACTTATTACTAACATAACATTTAGATTAATAGCGCGCCTTACGGTACGCGCGCGATAGTTAAAAATATGCACAGTATTAACGCAGTTAACTTTATTTGTTTAGTAATTTTGACGGGTATAAACAACAAATTTTTACTGACTGCAGGCGATCGCTGTTTCTACATTGGATTGGGGGCGAAACCGGCCGTCCCAAAAATCACTTACGAACCATACCAGTGCTGTCCCACTAAAGTTCAGAGCCCGACAAAAGTAGCGAAGGCGACTCCAACCAAGGTTCCTGCTAAGAAACTCGACAAGGATAAGCTTGCCGCACCCGAGAAACCGTCTAAGGGCAGAAACAAGGCCCTGATTAAACCAGAAAAAGCAGGAAAGGGGAAAAAAGGTTTATTCGGCTCTGATAATATTTGGTGGTGGTAAAAATTAAATGTAAAACAAGTGACAAACGTCACACAATTCGATTAATCGAGGCGCTCGCGTGCTCAGCATCAAGTGGACACGAACGTTATCCTAAATTTCGTTCGGTTTCTCGTCCGATACTCTAACTCGCCAAAATGCATCGACTAGCACATATCGCATTAACATTGATAGCTTTAATAACCTCGTGTCCCTTGATCCCTGCGAGCACTTACCAGGGTTGTATTTATGTATTGCATACGGACTGTATCAATAACCAGCAGTAATTTCATATAAAACAAAAACAAAAATGCGAATGCAGCCCGCACTTACTTTGTATGTATATCAAAATGTAGCGCTTTTGATATCTTGATGTTTATTGAGAACTTGTGGAGACTAAATATTGGAATGTCTAGTGATGTTGTAAAAAGATGTATAAATCGTTATTATTGAATGTTAGTTAATTCCAATATTTAGAAATTAACGAAATGTAAAAACAACAACACGGGGCATTTTAAATGTAACTTACTCGTTTTGCCACTTGAAAGACTTATTGTTTTAAGGATTTCATGTTCATATAGTTTTCTAGTCTTCATGGAATCTCATTTGTCTGTAATACGTTTGATAAATTTATATATAGATTTTAAAATAATAGCTTCAAAGATTTAAGCATATATAAAGTAAAAAAATATACTCAGTGTCTCAGCAAACTTGTTTACTATATTGATAGTGTTATAAGTTTTTTATTTCATTTATTTTGTTGAAATCTTGTTACACACAAAAAAAAACAATTCTACGTTCATAGGTTGTATTGTTTGGCCGAAAATTCGCATGTATGTTTTATCTATTTATTTATCAGTTATGTTTAATTATCGAGTCTACTTTAATATAATTTTTGTTAATAAATACATTTTTCTATAATTTATCTATTATTATTCAAATTTAATTAAAATGATGTCAGCATGGTGTTGCCGTAGTTGTCGCGCATGCCATATATTGGATGTACTCTGGTGAGTTATCAAATACAGTAAAATGGATGTGGTTTCTTTATTATTTTAAATTAAAACGGCTTAATGTTTAGTAACTAGTAACACTTAAACAATTTTAGGAAACTTATTGGATGAAACCGAAGTTCTAGATTGGATGGTTAGTCAAAAGGAGGACGAGAGTATAGAAGAAATAGATAGAGACAAATTATTCAAATATATTGAAACTAAAGAGTTTTTAGCTGTTGTATTTTGTAAGTAATAACCATCCCCAATAATTTTCCCGTAAGAGATATTATGCTTAATCAACTTTACTTTTAGATAAGGAAGAAGATCCTTTAAGTCCTAGAATTTTACGACACGTAGAACTTATAGACGATGAAGCTTCTGAATATGGTATAAAAATAGTGAAATGTAACGACCGCTTGATGGCAAAAAAATATGGTTTTAGAAATCCGCCTGGTATAACTTACTTTAGGAAAACAAAATACATCAACTACGACGGTGATATGGATGACGAGGAAGAAATATTGGACTGGCTAACGAATCCAGAAAACATGGAGCTCACAGATCACATAGAAAAGGTTAACAATAAAATGTTTCAAAAAATAAGGCAAACATCAGACTACGTGGCGGTATTCTTTTGTGAGTTTTTTGTTTCTAATGTATATCGAATTTGTTATCTTCGATTAATCATAAAATTATAAATTTGTAGTATTGTGTATAGTTGTCTTTATTACTGAAATTCTATCTGTATTCCATATATGACATGTTTTAGACAGTAATGACTGCAAACAGTGCCCAAAGGTGCTACTTGAAATTGAACACATTGACGATGATGCCGATGCCAATGGCATAAATTTTGTGAAAATTGATGATCGTCAGATGGCTAAAGAATTCGGAGTATTTGCCCTGCCCGCTGTACTATTTTTCAAATTGGGTTCAAAAGACCCCGTCATATTTGCAGGTATAGTGTATTATAATTATGTGTAAAAAAAGCTAATTGGCGCTTTTATCATATACCAGGGTAGTCAGAGGGACCCTGTGTCAAGACACTGCGTTCTCTATTATAATGATGTGTACCTAATTATAATGGAATGTAATTTTGAATATTATTTTAACAAAAATAAATTGTTATTATATGTTACAGGTGATCTATACGACGGGCAGCAACTCCTCAGTTGGTTGCTTACGCAAAAGAATCCGGCAGGTGATGTTATCGAAGCATATGAAGGTCAAGAATTACTTGATTTGATAGAAGAATCTACTTCGGTGGCAGTATATTTCTGTAAGTACTTAATTACAAGGACGTAAAGGAATATGAAGAAAAATTTTAACCAAAATAACTATATGTACTTTTAAGTCTTAGCAAAAAGGACAATTATTATTTACGATGTAACTCATGGGGGAGATAAGAAACAACTATCAAATTCAAATTCTAGCTACAATATATATAACATTTCTTACTTTTCATTAGGGAATAAAACATTGTGCGAATTGTGCAATGCAAAAGCAACGAAAAAGCCGAAAAAGAGTATTAGAGAACACGACGAAGATGAAGGACTGGAGCTAGACGGTACTCCTGTCTCTAGACATAAATATGTCTGACATTGAAATTATCAGTCTTGTTTTGATAATACCATGTCCTCTGTTGCATGTAGCATGGCCATCACATTAGTGTCCTTAAAGCACTCGACCCTGTATGTTTGCACTTTAGTCTATTCCAAATCATTATGACCAATTGATTGTATCTTTTGTGAAACACAGAACTATTAGATTTCGCTTTTATTTCCTGTACGGTATGAAAAACAACAACACCATTTATCTCAAGTATACTTTATAAATCTGTTTTTGATCCCTTATTAGTGGATTTTTCCCTAGAATCATACCATTGCATTTTACGTAATAAAAATATATTTAGATGTATGTTTGTAGATTCTCTTGACTGTGAACAATGTGCTGGTATATTGGAAGAGTTGGAAAATATTGACGATGACTGTGACAGACATGGAATCAAATTTGTCAAAACGCAAGATTACTCTATAGCAGAATCATATGGTGTCACAGACTTTCCAGTTTTAGTATATTTTGAAAGCAATATACCGAATGTGTATGCAGATTCTTTAGCTGAAGAAGAGGAAGTACTCCAGTGGCTTATTACGCAGAAAACAGAAGATCGCATTGAACTGATAACAAGAGTCATGCTTGAAAAAATGGTTGAAGAGACTCAGTATTTAGCCGTATACTTTTGTAAGTATACTGTTATGAGTATTAATCAGTGTCTGTTTTAGATTATGGAATATTAATTGTTAATTTTCTTTAAGACAAATTAAATTGCCATATATGCGACCATATACTTGAAGAGTTGGAAAAAATAGACGACGAGTGTGACGTCTACGGTATTCATATGGTTAAAATTCAAGACCCACAACTTGCAAAGAGGTATTCAATAAAGACATTCCCAGCAATGGTCTATTTTAGGTAAATTGTTACGTTTTCCTTATATCACGAAAATATTAATTTCAAATGTATCTCTTACATAATAAGAAAAGAAATATTTTTATTATAGAAACGGAAACCCACTTCTTTTTGAAGGCGACTTACAAAATGAAGAGTCGATACTCGAGTGGTTAATTGATGATGATAATCGGGAATTAGCTGATGAGATAGAATCTGTTAATGACAGAATGCTTGATCGACTTTTATATGAATCCCACCTGCTTGCTGTTTTCTTTTGTAAGTATTACTTCTGGCTTTTAGAATATAAAATCGAGCAAATAACTTATTTAGATGCAAGCAAAACTCAAATCGGAAACTCTAATATGGTTTTATTAAAAAAAAACAGTATTAAATACCCACATGGACTACGAAATATAATGAATCTCGTTTGAAATTTCGCAGATGACGAAGAAGATTGTCAAGATTGTCAGGATATTCTTGAATCTCTTGAACAAATTGACGGTGAAGTTGATCAATTTGGAATTGATTTTGTAAAAATAGCGAGTCATGAGGCAGCTTCTAAACACAATATAATCAATATACCCTCACTCGTGTATTTCCGTAAGCGAACGCCAATGTTTTACGATGGAGACTTACACCAAGTTGATAGAGTTCTACAATGGCTGACATCGCAAGATGTTTTTGAATTGAAAAATGAAATTGAAGAAGTGAATAGAAAAATGTTAGACAAGCTACTAGAGGAAAATGAATTTCTTGCTGTTTACTTCTGTAAGTTTCTTGCTCAGTTACTTGTTAAAATTCAATGGAATTCAGATATGATAAAGACAATATTCTTTTTTTATTTTACAGACGAGAACTCAGCAGAAAGTCGTATGGTGTTAGACAAATTAGAAAATATTGACAGTGAGACAGATAACTTGGACATCACTTTCGTAAAAATGCATGATACTCGCTACGCCCGCAAATGGGGTGTTACGAAATTACCAGCTATCGTCTATTTCAGGAAACGCTTCCCCAGTATATATAGAGGTAAGTTTTTTAGAATTGGCATGCATTATGAATAATTTAATAGGAAATATCTCTGAAATACGCTAAAATTAAAAGCTTCGAGTCTCCTCACCTGCATTATACGTTAGGTTGCGGAGATAAAAAAGCAAAGGATATTTGGATGTTCCTAAAGTCCTATTACCAAAAAGTCTAAAACTTAGTTTAAGTTTGTAAAAATGTCAACACATTGATTATAACCGATTTTTTTTAGGTGATGTAATGGAAGAAGGTGAAGTATTAGAGTGGCTGCGAAAGAACAGATTTAGACAGCCAGAGCTGAATATATTCATGTACGCTTTGATAGCCTTATCGATAGCGTTCGTGATCTACACCGCCTTCCTACTCCAATGTTTTAAGCCTCTATCTTCTCAACCTATACAGCATCCGAAACAAGCGTGAAGTTATTTATGAATAAGCTGTAATGTTGACTGCCAAGCCTAGCGCTTTTTACATCACTTATTATCTTTTACTATAGAATATATTCCAAAGTATCTTTGACAAAAAGAGCTAAAGGTTTTGCTAAAATTCAGCGATATTTAGACATGGCGCTTACGTTTTATAACTTTTAAATTATGACGATAGTTAAATATCGATATGTCGTATTTACAAACTAACACTAACATGGGATCAAGCTTTTATATGCTTTGATAGATTTTAGGACAAATCTGCAAGTTAACAGACTAATAGGTCACGCCACTTGTATATTTGTATGGAGACATACAATGTTAGCAACAGCTTCGAGCGCCTCTAATTTTTAATTTGTTTATTTATCTCTTCTTAAAATACAGAAACCACTCATCAGTGAATAAGAAATGTCGTTCGAAATATTGTAACGTTCGAATTTTATAATCTGCTAGAATAAATTTGTTCGGCATTTTGAATTCAATTAAGACTGTCATTTTTATTTTGTTGCTGTCTTTTTACCTATTTATGCATGCGGTTTTGCTATTTTAATGTCGTAATTTTTGTCGAAAGACATTGAACTTGTGTAAGTTTCACTACTTTTCATGATAATAATGGAACACCCCTTTGCTTCTTTAGTATTATTTGATTCGTCTTCGTGCTGAGTTATTAACAAATTCCAGACTATGGCCTTTTTTGTTGATGTTTTCAAAGTTTTATTGTTTTTGATTTGTTAATTTTATTATCGTTGAAAATATGGGTTCTTTTTAATTTTCAATCTTATTTACAAATTACAATCACTTCTTTGTCATTCCCAGGTTTTTGAAATACTTATACCTAAACATTTTCTGCGCTTACTTTCGTAAAATACTTTAATAAATCGTTGTTCTAGGTTTGAATTTTCTAAAAGACATAAAGGGAATAACATAATCAGTTATACGTAATTTATAAATACATGAAATAAATAATTTTCGTCTTACAGCGATTGCTGTACAAATGTCACGTGTTGTGCTCAAAGTAACGCGCGCGGAACAGGCGTGTGTGAAATTGTTAAAAAACTTGTATATAAAATGTAAATATTTAAAATAAATAAAAATAGTAAAATAAATAAAAATGTTTTTTATTGTACGAGTATAGTGATCTATATCAATATATTATATATAAAAGTGACAGGTCACTCATCACGAAATTTCGAAAGCCACTTGACGTTTACTGATGTAAACTTGGCTGGGAGGTTTATCATTAGTAGACGTCCGCTAAGAACAGATTTTGTGATAGGGCCGGATTAAGGAGGTCTTCCTTAGACCACTCCTCTCGCAAATTTACATGATATTTACAAAAACTTTAGTTGGGAAAGGTTCTCTTTACTACCCGGATAGTCTCAGAAAACACTTAGTCTTTTTACAAATACGTAAAGGAAACAGTTTGTACCGCCTTTCATGGAACAATCGTTCCGAGACGGAAGAATGTTTCATTTAGAATAGTCAAAGTTTATGTAAAAGAGATTTGTAGTACGTTGTTATTTTTTTAAAAAATGCATTAGATATACATAAACTTGCTTTTAAACAAATTTCATTTTTACATTTGTTCGATGAAGCAATCGCGTCGCAGTGGGACAGCGTCTGACTGTAAACAGGATTAGCTGCCTATTTTTTAGATAGCGTCACTTGTCAACACATACATGTAGGGTTATTAGTATGGATTTTATACAAATAAAACACAACAACAAAATTAACAAACTTTTAATTATGCTCTTTTATAATAAAATAACAATCAATGAAATTAATAATTAAATACTTTTATAATATTATCATATATTGACTATACGAAGAAAATACTTAAAAACAATGCAGCGATTGAAGACATGCATAGATGAAGGGGACATGTCGCTAAAATTTGAATTTTGAGAATATCTACTTTTTGCCATAAAATTTTAAAAGAGGTGTCGCTTAGATCCAATTGTTAAATATTGACATTATAGAAGCGTAATAAGACAATTCTTGTGTATTTTTAAATTAATAATTTATGCGTATAACTGATTCATCATTTATGCGAATATTCAAAAATGCAACATCACTTTTTTCTAACATGTCTTGAATCATAATATTTCCATAGAAACAAAACATAATATGAGCATATCCATATCTTAGCCATAAATAAAAAAATACAATGATGGACTTGTTCTTATCAAACATTTGAGGACAATTTCCTTTCTAGATAAATTTCTAATCTTATTATACTTGAAATATCTTATACCAATTTAACAGCAATACCTAAACTAAATACTTACTTAGATATATATTGCTACAAAAATAAACATATATAAATATTTATAAATATTACATAAAAACTAGAGGCCATCGTTGCATAATAGCGTTTGACTGAAAACGCGATTGGGTGTCGGTTCGATCCGCACTCGGATACCAGAGCTCTGGTAAGACAAAGCGCAGCGGTAAATTTCGTCAGTCAACACGGTAATGTATCGATTACGGGTGAAAAGTGGAGAACGGAGTGTCTTGACACCCAGTTACCTCTCTACCTTACTATTCGTAAAGTTGCTTACAATAAACTAATTATATTTATAAATGAAGGATTTGAGTGTTAAATTCTGTTTGGTTACAAA
This sequence comes from Podotricha telesiphe, assembly GCA_038994665.1. Lineage (NCBI taxonomy): Eukaryota > Metazoa > Arthropoda > Insecta > Lepidoptera > Nymphalidae > Podotricha > Podotricha telesiphe. Next base: position 290,560 of record JAOYRR010000166.1, on the reverse strand, counting down.
TAAGCATATATTTTTAATTTAAAAAGGAACATTGCTCACAAAATACAGTTATACAGTAAATACAGTGAATTAAAGATATATAAGAAAATTTCTGGTTTTTAATTTGATTTTATATATTTTGTTTAGAATGAATGCTTCTCTCTTTACATATATATGTATAGATAAAGAAAAATAAGTTTTTTTCATTCTATGTATATGCTATATATATAAACACATACATATAACATAGGTATAGGTAAATAGGAAAATGATTTCATTTAAAATTATGTAAACAGAAGAACTGAAAATGTCAAATATTATAGAAGCGTAATTAGACAGCAATTGTGTATATTTAGTTTATTTTATTAGAAAATACTAACTATGTAAAACCTTTATTTTTGCAATGAAAATTTTAATCCAATTTTCACAACTTAAGTTTAAGGTTTTACATTCATTAAGAACCATTTATGCGTGGAACTGCAAAAATTCGAAAGTGCAACATCACCATAATATTACAATAGAAACGAAAACGTGAATATATACAGTCCAGAAGAAACAGGCCCAAGTATAGATTTTAAACAATTTAAAAAACTACGTAATGAACGATCCATATAGTATATAAGTTATACAAAAATACATTTGAAGGTATTCCGAATCAATAGAAAAATCTTTGAAATTAAAATATTCAATGAAGTACTGACTCAGTCTATCTGTGACCACTGACAAATACTACTGATCTTAGCTTAAATGATTTCTGTTTTTAAAACTATTAGTTTTTTATTTAGACTATTCAGCTCTAATAATAAATATAAAAAAATGGACGATTCAAGTAACTAAATACTCAATACTTAAGGCACGTTGTAATAAACTTACCTTACGTTACCCTACTAACTAAGTAATAACTAGGTGTGTATTTTCATGATTTTTCAAATATTTTGATTTCTCAGACTCGAAAAGTTCCACCAGTTTGCTGGTGAATTTTGCGTGAATCGCGTCCACTTCTTCATCCGATGGGTTAAGATTCTTATCTATTTCCATGGGCGCTCCAACTGTAATGAAAGAAAATGATTATATATTAATCTAAAGGAACTGGTAAAACAAAGCGCGTGCAATGTCTCGAATTCGGCCGGAAAGTGGAGAACTGAGTGTGTCTTGAAACACATTTCTTCCTTACTACCTTAAGTTGCCCTTACTATTAATAAAAATGTAACTGATCGCTGTCTGTACATGGAAGATATATATAATTGAACATAAAACAATGATTTTTAATTTTCTTTTCTGTTTGTGTTTAGCTGTTTGTTTGTGCACGCTAGTCTCAGAAACGGGTTAACCTATTTAAATTAATGTGTTGTGGTAAGGGGCTCTTAACATTTAGTGTTTATTTCAATCAGTTAATAAATAAAAAAGTTACAGCCATTTAAATTATAATTTTAAGGAAGTTTGATTTAAGTGAGAACGCGGGCGGGTGAAAAGTAAATTAGTTAAGTCATTGCTTTATAATTTTTTAAAGTATTATTCGCATACTTAGGAAATTGAAAAAGACCCGACTTGAACGGCTTTCAAGATGCGCGGGTTCAAATCCCCCGCTGCATTCAATCAACGTTTCCTAAATATGTCTTTTCATTTTTACGCAGGCGAAGTCGCGAGCGGTTCGCTAGATAATCATAAAACAGACATAAAGGTTTTTGGGACGCAGGTATGTTAAGAGAATTATATTCATTTCTATATTTTCAACTATTGTTTGTTTTTAAGTTTTCAGCCATTACTGCGAGTGCGAATTGAATCCATACCCAATTGCTGTCGCTGTCCCACTGAGCCACGAAGGCCATAATCACTATGAAATACGAATTTATAATAATAATAAAATATGAATAAAAATACATTAAAACGATCTGCGTAATCTTTCACAAGCGTACCTACACATTTGTAACTATTTTTTTTTTATTTAAATTTATTCTTTTTTAAAATACTGCTTATAATTTATATTTTGTTTTTATAAATAATGTTCTGTAGTTAACATTGCTCAACTTAATTTGAATTGTAAAATAATTTTTAACTTAATATGAAATGCATATTGTTGGAGAATCTTCTCGGTAAGTGCATTTTTCAATGTTATTTTCATAATTTGTGTATACGTTTATAGTATGTTTATATTTTGTTGGTAGACCTTAGAAAATAAATTAAAATATTTAGAGATTTGTATGCGGATATAGTCTCTGTATTAGAAGGAATACTGCAAATCTTAATTTGAAGAGAGCTTTCAGCAAGAGGAGAGACAGCATTAGTTTAGTACTGGATGTTTTAAAGGTTGACGAATTCAATGTTCTTCTGTTCTCTAGTTTTCGCAGATTTTTGCAACATTGCGTGTTGAGTGGAGTCTAACGCAAAGGCATTTCCCAGGGTCACAAAAAAAAAAGAGTCTAACACCATCGAATTTGCCTTGCTGGAGCGAGAAACGAATGTAATTCATATATAAAGATTTCGTCGACTGGGACTCGTACCCACGGAGTTACCCATCGTGTGTTCAGTACTATATTATATAAGATTTGCAGGCGTTTCCGGTGTTGGCAGCGAAAACACTAGGTAAAAATATCTAGACTATAATAATTTGAAATTATTTAAAAATACATTAATAAGTATGGGTTTTTTGCAGAAAGATCTTAAGTTCTAATTCTAACGCTAATAACACAACACTCCGTTTTCCACTTACTGCCTAATTTAGATTTATTGCATGTTAAGCGGCGAAACTCAACGCTGCGCTTTCTCTTGTACCAGAACGGGAAAATGAAAATGATTTGAAAATAATCATTCTTTGGAGTGGGGTCCGAACCCACCACCAATCGCGTGTACTGTCAGAAGCTGTCCCACTGCGCCATGAGGATTTATCTTGCTTGTTCATAACAGCTTATTTACCGTAAAAAACCTGTAATAAAAATATCGCAAGTTTTCTTATATCATATGTTCGCAAATAACATTAACAACAAACATATTAAAATAGTTTTTTTTCATTTCGCCTTTTGTCCATTTTTTATTTTATTGTAAATTATGTGCACCCAAGAACATATAAATAAATAAAATAAAATACAAAGCTAGTAAACCACTTACCGACAGTCGTGACAGGTTTTCTTAAAGGCACCATTCCAAAGGTATATTGAAACATACCTCTCCCGAGTGGAAACATGGGAGAAATGCCTGTGACTTGACGAATTTTTTCTTGAAGTTTTCGTAGCAAGCTGTCGGAAGGATTGTTGAAGGGGCGGAACACGTCCGTTTCACCAAAAGAGAATACTGGCACCAGTGGAGATCTTAAACAAAGGAAATAAATATATAAACATTTAAAAAGATTTAGCATCATGTTTCTTCCCGCATAGCACTCTGCCAGTATCAAGACTCTCCATTTTGTACTTTTAGCCTGAATTCGACACATTACACACATTCAACATATTATGGTGAAACACAGAACGAGGAAATTAAAATAATTTAAATATTTTCCGAGTACGGTTTGTTGCACAAATACAACACTTACAAATATAATATGCCGTCTGTGCGTCACGATGCCCTTCAACTCCGAAACTTTTGAATTATGACATAACTATTGTGGCTCAGTTGTAAAGAGCCTTAATGAACGGAATTTGTTGCGAGTTCAAATGCAGCTTGCACAGTTCCGGTTCTGGTTTCACAAAGTGAGACATTGAGTTCTGCCATCCAGTTCATAACATCTTCAATTCTTTATATATTGTGGCCATCACGGCGCAGTGGGATATAGTCTGACCGTAAATGCGATTTACTGTGGGTTTGACTCTTATTCGGGGCAGTGATTATATTTTAAATTACTTTCATTTCTTTGCTCTGGTACCTAAATATGGGACAAAGATAAAAGATAAAATCGGACTTGAACCGTCACAATAACCTCCGGTATTAATGTTAGGCAGAAGCATATTATTTGAAAATAATAGATAAAGCAATCTTTTTAATAATAATTTATCAATTTGAAATAAAATAAATTATAATAAATTAAAAATGAATTGTGCTCATTATTACCTAAATTAAGGAGTACAGATCGTTATTTTGAAATAAGCTACAAATAAAATATTATTTTGGCATTATTTATAAATAAACATATTACAATATATATATATTTACCCAGATATCATGGCGACTCTGATAAATCCTTTTCTTCTATTCAAAATCACTTTATATTCACCGGGATGAGAATCCAGGGCCTCGGCTGCACCACCAACTATTAAGGCTACACATTTTCCTTGATGTCTCCTTTTATCGAGGAGATACAGTAAGCTTTCTAGAGAAGACGAACAAGCCCCTGTGCCAAGCATTAAATCTCTGAAGAAGGGCACTCTAAAATGACCTCCTAATGTAATCATGTTACTGGTCATCCCAGGAAACACTTTGTTAAAGTTTAATGCATTGGTACAAAATGCACCAAAAGCCCCGGCACAGACAACTCCGTGAGGAAAACAAGCCAATAGGTAGTTCTTAGATGGATCCAAGTCAGTAGTTTTTACTAATTTCATTGGAAAATAGTCGCGGTAGTAACGCCACACTGACCAATTTCTTACCCATTCTATCCTGAAAAAAATAAAACGGCTATTAATTATAGTTTTGTATTTACTTCTTAGCACGGTCGTCGTTAGGTTAGCATATCTAAATTTGAGGAATAAATATATTTTACTTAATTGTCTTTAATATGATGTACCATCTGTGTACACTAGTGCTTGTTGTTTAACAAGAACTTTACACAATTATCAGAGCAAAAATATTTTTCTTAAATGATAAAACAGCTATAAAATTTTGTACTGCATATAGCACTATATATTGCAAAGAAAATAAATCCTTTTTTATATTTTCAGCTTGACAAAAATGTACCGATAAATATTAAATATGTACAAAGTTGATCATACACTTCTTGGTTTAATAAATGATTTCTGAGGGTTACTGATATAAAAAAGCAGTTTCATATTTTTTTTTGCATAACGTGTTCATCAGATAGAACCTAGTGTCAAGACACTTTCAATTTTGATTCGAGATATTTAGAGTTTATTGGGGAAACTAAACGCCGCGCTTTTTCTTACTAGAGCGTAGAAATAAATATATATATAATCATTTCCGAGTGGGGATCGAATCCACAAGCATTGCATCACGACGACCTTTACTGTATTATAATAGTTTATGTTAAATGATTGAGTTTTGGACCCGTAACTCTTCATAGAATCCAGCTCACTGCAACAGCGATATGGCGCAATAATATAAATAATCTATTACTAAATAATTTTTACATAATTATTATATATTCATATAATAAAAAAATGAAACTTACCTTCTTCCACCCTTAGAGCACACTTCTAAGTCATTAAGCATCCACATGCCATATAAAAGTCCGACCCACCAATACGTGGAATACAAAAGTTGTATGAAAAGAAAAATACATATTGCTTCTCCACCTAATATGAAACAGATCCAGAAGGTGGCTGCTAATGTTTGAAACCGACGTTCCAGAGGTAGATAAAGAGGCGCCCATTCTATTCCTAATGTATTGGAAATAACTCTGAAAAATCATAATATTTAGTTAAAATATTTTTAATATTTTTAAAATGTTACTAACATATTTAGGATATAAACAAAAACTTTAACGTAACGAGACTCGAACCCGTGCCTCTTGGAAGCAGTCCAAGGGCTCTGACACCTAAGGTATTTGTTTTCTTGAGATGAATGAAGGATATAGAACTTATGTATGACAATCTTACTGTAACACAAGTTCAAACGTATTGCATTATTATCAATTTATTTTCCTTGATAATATAACAATGGCTTAGATATAGAATATTGGGTAATGTATAATTCTGTATTTTTTATTTCAAATATAAAATAGGTTGGTATAAGTCGATGTTGTAATTCCAACAGATAAAATATTGATACCATATTTAACTAAGCTACTGACTGATAACGTTATTTATTTAACATTTACGTTAAACTTTACTCGTTTTACTAAATACTTTTAACATTTTATAGTGTTATTCAGACACTTTTAGAAAAATTTAACCGCAGCGTGATTTGAACACGCACCTCTTGGAAACCGTCCAAGCGATCACTAAACTATGCGTTCTACATCCAGATACGTCGAAATTCTTATACGCTTATTACAACTTATATTTGTTGTTAGCAGCATCTCTGTAGAGAGATTTTTACAAATTCCTGTTACCCAAAGTTTATTCTACGAACAATCGTTTGGCAAGAGAGAATGCATTTTATTAAATATTTTGTTAACATTTATTACCTCTAACAACAAATATAAGTTGTAATAAGCGTATATGAATTTCGACGTAGCTAGACGTAGAACGCATGGCTTAGCGGCCAGAGTGCTTAAACGCTTTTTAAGAGGCGCGGACGCAAATCCCCCTGCTTTCGAATTTTCATACGATTTCTAAATATGTCTTTTTCAATTTCCTAAGTGTCCGAATAACACTTTAAAAAATGTAAAAAAATCTTCATTATATCTTACATATAATAAAACTGTGAGAGAGGTACATTTTTAATTTATATTCAATGTACCAAACATTGTAAGTGTTGATATGTGAAAGCTTCACTTGTATATAAAAACCATTCGGTGATAAAAAAATCCATGGAATGTTTATTATGTTTTTTACAGCTTCACTCTTTTTTCCGTTTTGCAGCGCAGTCAGAGACTCTTTTCCAATTTCAGTGGCGGAACCTAACATCGCGCTTTGTTTTTACCAGAGCGGAGAAATCGTTAAAAATACTAATATATTGTATCATTCCCCTGAATGGGAATAGAACCCACAACCGACGAACCACGAACAGACACTATCCCAATGCCCCACGAAAACTTGTTACTTCGACTACTTATTTTACTAAAGTATTAATTATTATTTCAGCATTAAATATTTGAATTAATAATTTGAATCTACAATTTCTAAATTAATTTTCTCGAAACGATGTTTCTAGTATGCTGAGAAAAAGAAAAATAATAAAAATTGTAATGTTATTAGTTTTCAAAAAGAATTACATTTATAGAACTTCAAATTTAATTTTGTTTTTCAAATACATCCTTTACAATCCCTTTTAAGATCTAAAATGATCAATTTCAAAATAAATATTCCATTATGTATATATGTATTGGCCATGAGGCCATGGTGGGACATTTCCTGAATGTAAAGGCGATTTGTTGTGGGTTCGGTTCCCAATCGGAAAAAGAATTATATTTAAATTATTTTTCCGCTTCCTCGCCAAGATAAAAGCGTGGAAAACAAGGGTAAAAGACGAAAGAAAAAACTGCCACTCAACACGCAGTGTCTGTATGCAATGAATTTCAAGTTACGCAGTAGAATCTCAAAAACTTGAAATAAAAAAAAAGTATGTTTTGACCGAATCGTTTTATTATATTTATACACAAGTTGTAAACTAACCAGAAAACAGAATAGAAAAATTAGGAGCCAAAAAAAATTAAAAATGCTGAATTTTATGCGCAATTTGGACTTAAAAATTTAAATACTCATAGGCAAGCTGTTTAGAGCAAAATGCGACGTTTATACGCAATATCTCTTAATCGAACGTAAAGATAAGTACGAAGTTATTATCACATTATCCATGCACCATATCAAACGCGCAAAATGCAAAGGATGTGTATAAAAATTAAAAAAATATATATATTTTACCGAATTTAAAATGGAAAAAATACGTAGAGTTATTATATGTTGTATATTATCTATTTCACGTATCATCCGTGACACACATTCACTATACATATGTAGTTTGGACGTGACTATCAAAAGTGTTACTAATGGGCATAGCTTATGGCACATTTTAAGCCCAGATATTAACTCAAGTTTGAGGAAGTTAAATTAGAATAACGAAATATATACCTACATATATATAACCGCTGAACCGATTGTGATGAAATGTTATACACATAATACTTGAGAGTCTTAGGATGAACATAGGCTTAATATATATATATAAATTTAAAAAATATATATTCGTTAACAGAAATAAAATGATTCGTTAATCCATACTCATATTATCAATGCGACAGCGCCCTGTCTGTGACGTCATCACGGCGAAACCGCTGAACCGATTGTGATGTAATGTTATACAGAGATACTTGAGTCTTAGGATGAACATAGGCTCCTTTTTCTCCGATTTTTTATTATTTTTCCAGGAATGTAATTTTTTTACGAAATGGCCGCCGAAAATACGAAACAGCTACAGTTCAGTACAGGTCGCTAGTTTTATGAATATGTAAATAATGGCTTGTTTTAAAACTTCAGTTTGTATTTAATTGTTGATAATAATAAATATATAAGTCAGTTTACATAGTATGGTAGTGATAAAATGAAATGTATGTTTACAATAAAATGTGTTACTGAGATCTGTTGGACTGACCTTATATAATTGAAACTAATCTTAAATCGACCTTACGACTTAGTTTTTTTTCTTATTAAGAAAATAACTACGCATATGTTTTATGACGTTCAAATTTACCAAATACATTCACAAATAAATAAATGCAATAATAATTATTAAAATTATTTGTTACAAATTTATAAAATCCGAAATACCGTCACTTTTTTTAATTATTTATGTATACTAATTAAAATACAATTTCTATATAAAAAATAAACTTACTTAAATAATTTCAAGATGGGGAACATGATCGCAAGCATGATTTAAAAATAAATTGGTAGAAACACATCCACATAGCACACAGTCCGAGAAACGACTAAATCCAAACGGCGGTAGACATCCAAAAACGTCACTTAAAATTTAATGTAAATTCCAATATATCATAATTCCAGTGTTTCGTTTCAATTAACACTTAGCTCATTGATGCGGGTTTTATATAGTTTACAATATTGCCACTAAATCAATAATAATGAAAATTATAATTATATATAAATATATGTATTTCTCGTCTCCTCTGTCTTATAAGCCAGGCTTAAGTACTGAAAACGTTAAAATAAAGGACCATATGTCCGTTGTATGTTAATAAAGTACAGTTAAAAAATATACGTATGTAAGTCCGAGGAATTGAAAGACAGTGTCGCTGCATAATGCATTTAAAAAAACCCACCTTCCGGTATGAAGGGAGGTCTAGTGTGTTTCAGTGTGTTTGTGTTATTTTTGTTATTTTTTAAATTTTCGTAGCACATATCGATTAAGCCTATAAGCAAAGTTATACAATTTCTATCTTAGTTATTGTGAAACGTGACCTATAATGAAAAACAACAAGGTTGGTTTCTTAATAAATAAAATTAATATTATATTACTCCAGTCTCTAAAAGTTCCCGCATAAACTCACACATAGGATCCAAGCCTATGTCAACATTTCTTAGTTCTTGTGATAAAGCTCTCCTGCTTGACAACTAACCAACCAAAATTAAACAAAGTCATTTATACGAGTATCCCGGTATTCAAAAAATGCGGTTTATTGTGTAAAATATAACGGCTGAAAAATATGTTCTGGCTAGATTTAGCACTAAATTAATTTCACCCAGCGTTTTATACATTTGGAAAAAAAAATATCTGAAAATGTTCGTTGTTCGGAACATGCTCATTTATTTAGAAATATGTATTGAAAAACAATATTTCGTTATTTAGCAACTTTCTATGGTTTATTATATATATTATATATATCATATTATATTTTTATCATGTTATAATTTTATAATCCAACGCGATGGTAAAACCATCTTCAACCAATAAACCAGCTTCAAAGCATTATTTTTAGTATTAAGGCAGAGAGAATCTATGGCACTGCGTTCTACGCATTCCGCTCGAATTAGAGACGAGTGTACTTAGTCCTACTAGAACAGAGAAATTACATGGAAAATGACGACGAAATAAATGTTTACAGTTGATCATTATCAATTCATGATTGAATTAATACAAATTAAAAAATTATCTATACATATAATTCTGTATGGTAGATATATGAAAAAAACATATTAAAGAGCCATTCATAAATGTAATAGAACCCAAAACAACGATTTAAGTATAATTTTCTTTTCTGTTTGTCTCAGATCTCAGACACGACTTAACCGATTTAATGCCGATTTGATTTGATTTGTATTGTGGTAAACTTGGCTTAACATTTAGTGTTTATTTCAAATTAAATTTATAATTTAAGCAAAGATTGTTATTTAAATGAGAACGCGAACAGGCGAAAAACAAAATAGTATAGTTATGTAGTTTACACAGGCGAAGCCGCGAGCGGTTCTCTAGTATCTAATATATATTTCCTAGTACGTTTATACAAATAACATTCTCTAATTTGTCTAAACCTAAGAATAAGTGAATAATAAGAAGCGGACTCTCTCTCTACAAACTCTAAAACATAATATATTACGTAGCCGCGAGAATCGAGTGTACACGAATAAAATAAAGTCCTACAATCAAATATATTGTTCCTATTGCACGTTAAAGTAAGTAAATATTGTGACAGTTTAATAAAACAATGGCATGTATAATATTAGTTATCGAATTAGATAAAGGTGTGTTATGTATATTGTATACAGTATTCTCAGACACGACCTGTGGACAACGACCTTTGGTCATTGGTAGATTGGCCTACAAATATATCTAAAAAATATAGCCACTTCTTTTATCACAGTACATTAATGTAATTAAGTTCAAAATATGTTGAATTTTTCATCTAGGTTTATATTTTCTTTTGAGTCACAAATCTAAGTAGCGTTCCTATATTTTCTTACATCATCATCATCATTACAACAATCAATAAGATTATTATAAACAAATAAGGCGGTTAAAAATTGACATATAGGTTTTATTTTATTTATTTATTACGGAAAACAACAGCATTACATAATTAAATTACTTAGAAAACTTTTACGAAAACAAATCCAATAACAGTTTTCCTCTTACATATTGTTTTTAGGTACAAAGCTATACATCATTAAGAACTTTCTTATTATAAGAATAGTGTAACAATTGTATTGTAGCAATAATGCAAAAATAAAGCCAAAAACTAAATTCAAAAAAACAAAAAAATATTAAAATCCTCCCTTTTGTTTGTGTGTGTTTGTTTGCTGGCATGCGTGCGTGCGTATGTGTCTGTAGAAGACAGTACTGAAGTATCAAACTAATACTGATTAAGGCTTTACAATTTGCTGTTTAAAAGAAGAAGAAGCAGCAGATAAATGGAAAATATCAATTTAAATGTTTTTTGTTATACGATAAAGGTACGAGTGAATAATGAGTAGAGTGAGTTATTCGAGTTGTTACAGGCACACTCTTTTGTTTTTTATTTCGTCTTTATCTTCTCGAATCACATAGCATTTAGTGAATATATGTAATTACATAATTCACACGATATCCAATACCGTATTTTGTTTGACCAGTCTGATGGAACAATCAAATATAAGAACAACAACAGAGACAGAAAAGGACAAAGCAGTATTTTACATCAGGTCATAGGCTTCTGCTTTACAAAGTTCACGTCCGTCTCCATGTCGCGCCCGCGATATCAACTACAACCACTTGGCTCTATTCAATGCCAGGCAGTCCGAATTATCGTTGATTCTAAACTCGCAGACGCATTAGAATCCTTGGTTCTCTGCCGGTATTCTACAGTCTATACAATGGGGAATGCTCCAAGGACTTAATTGATTTGGTGCCATCATCTTCTTTTTATCATAGCACCTCTCGCCACAGAAAAAGATAGCATCCGCACCACCTAGACGCATGGCTTACATCTAACGTGCGTGCCGCAAGGTAATTCTTCCCACGGACATGCAAATTGTGGACTGAACTTCCTCCCCAGGTTTTCCCTGAGCGCTACGATCTGGGGGCCTATAAGCATCGGGTCAGACACCTTCACTGTCAGGGCCGGCAACGCATCCACAACTCATTTGTTGTTGTAGATGTCCTTCTGCTCGTTTGCTTACTTTTTTCAATAAAAAAAAACCCACTTTATAATGTAAAATATACATAGCCTTAGCAACGAATAAATGTAAAACGTAGTTAAGACAATTGACCCCACAACTTATATCAGAGACGTCGCCTCTGCGCTACAACGGTATTTTGTAAAAATATATAAGTAATCTTATTCGATGAGGAACAAATTATTTAAAAAAAAGTGTGTAGAAACTAATCCAATGGAGTTTGAACACAGTGCCACAATAGAGTTACTAAAACTTAACAATTTTGTCTTAATAGACAAACATGTCAGTTAAAATACCCAGATAATAAATATGTTAATCATTTACATTATATTAAATTGCATTTTGTTTTCATTGCTGTTCAGTAATATGATGATGAGAAAGAAGCACTGGAGTGTCTTGACACTACATTCTCTCTGTTATGCAGCTAATTGGATAATAATTTAAATAAATATTTATTCTTTACACAAAAATAAATAATTTAGGCCGATAAATTTTACTTGTATAAGGATTATTTATCTATGTAATGAAAAATAACTTTTACAGAATTTTTAATTGTCACGTTTAATTGTAATCATTTTCAATAATATCTTTATAATTTTTGATTTCTTGTTCAGTCTCTTTGATACTATCTTTAAGGTCTTTATGCACTTCACTATAGGCTTTTATTGATTGGTTTGTTTCAGTGAAGATGCTACGGAGGATATGCAGGTGGAGTATGCTGAAAGACAAGATTGTGTTATACAAACCAAAAATAATGCATAAAATATGAAATAAATATATAAGAACATCAACAATTTTTCCTATATAGTAGTGTAGACAGAGCCAACTTAGTTGCTTAGCAACTTGAGTCTCCAATTTCAAAGTAAATTAGAGACGTGACATGTTGAGTTGCAGAACATATCATATTATTTAATGTAATGTTTGTGTATTAATGTAAACCTATGCAGCACAATTTGTTAATTCTTTATATTAATGCACCCATCTTGAAGACAATGCATTTTCCTTTATGATATAATTTATATATATATATATATATTATTTTTTTTCATTTAAATAAATACCATTTTTACTTACTTTGATTTCAATTCTAATATTTTAGCTTTTAAAGACAATAATTCGCTAGAATTCATACTAAAAGTTGACACATCATGCAATCTGTGGTTAAGCCATTCCATCATTAGTTGAAGTTTTTTATCTTCTTGTTCTCTTAAAATATTTAATTTTTCATCTAAGCCATTCTGTAGTTCTCTTATTTGCTCTTTTCTTGACTTCCTTCCTGTGCCAATGCTTTCATTTAATTTTTGTAATTCTTTGGCAAATATGGGTATTTTGTTCTGAATTTTATTAATTATAGCTTGATTTAATTCAATTTGTTCATCAAAAGTTAAGTCTGTTGTGGTTTGATGCATAACTCCTGTAAATTATATTATTATAATGTTTATTTCATTTATTTTATTACACTAAAAATAATATGAATCGTAATTTTCTATTTAGAATTATGTTATAAAATGAATTGGACTATATCGTACCTAATATAGTTGAAGTACTTTCATCGATAGTGTTTAATTTGTGTAAGCTGGAATAATGACTAAGATCACAGTCCGCTATAATTCTATTAACTTTACCAACTAATTTAGATGATAATTTATGTTTGGAATCAGCGCAAACTTCTTTTACTATGTTTAAAAGAATATTTTCTTGTAAAATGTTCTTATTTTCATCTTTTATGCCTTTGACATCATCCATATTTAAAATGTAATATAAAACTTTAAGATAATTCAATTATCCTAAGGACAACTATTTAAAACAAAACAAAAACCAAACAGAAATTCAATACTTGATCACGAGACACAAACAACAAATTCTAAAATTAAAGCAGGATATAAGCTAACAACATTTGTTTAAAATTTAAGTATTGACGGTTATCCACAGATTACGCATTACATAGAGTATACTAATTTTATAATGTCTATTTCACTTAGTATCTATTTAGGACTAGGCACTATAATAGTCTAGTGATATAGTTCATTTTTATTTAATATTAACTTAGATTTGATTAGTAGTTAATATTAATTATTGTGTGAAATCTATGGAATGGAATAGGTTTGACTAATTAGTAACTACAAACTGAAATATATTTGTCACGCAGTGTGCGATAGGAAAATTAACTTTAGAGCCACACGCCGAAATGTACTCTCTCTTTCTAAGAATTTTTCTTCTAATAGCGAAATCGATGAATTATAAAAAATGTTGGCTATAAAAATGAGCTATAAGATTTGCGGACTTGTCTATTGTAAATGAGTTTTTTTTAATTAATTATAATTTGTATTTATAAAGAGAATAGTATATTTTTTTTGTTTTTATTTTATTTAACGAACATACCTTTTTATTTAACATAACATAACATAACTTTTTATTTAAGGAACTCCTTTAACCTCAAATTATTTAGTAATCTGCATTTGGGTTCTTATGTCAAATCCAGAGCAGATGTCAAACTTGCGTCTTCTACGCCGTTGTGGGAGTCGCAATAGTTTTTATATTCTTAATTGTTTATGAAAATGTAAAATAAATCATGACTTTTGTACGAATATAAAAAAAATATTTCATTTATATGTTTCGTATAATGAAGAATGTCGTCTTTATCTATTGACAAAATCAAGAAACGTAACGATATGGATATCGCCTCTAATAGTCAAAACATGCATTCTGAATCTCAAAAAGCGGGGGAAAACAATGATAAACATAAGAACAAACTGTCTTCTGATTCTCAGGGCAACTGTTACTGGTAATTATTAGAAATCATGAAAAAAATGTTATCTATTTGCTATCACTCGTATTATACATTGCAATATAATATACAACTTTGTTTACAGTGGTAAAGATCGAAATCTCAACATAGCTGAATTGCTGTGTGCGTCGTGCAACAGATGGTATCATGAATCGTGTATAGGATATCAATTAGGTAAACTTGTACCTTTCATGACGAATTACCTTTTTATTTGCAAGAATTGTTCTCCAACTGGTTTGGAAACCTTCAAGAAAAATCAAGCACGTAAGTAAACCACCATATTTTAATTAGTAAAATTTAAATAAATCTTATTTAAATTTGAAATGTAAGTTTATACTTAATAAAAATATCAAACATCTAGTAGTAATTACTATAATTCTTTGTTTGTAGCTTTTCCTCAGATGTGCTTAACAGCAATAGCTAATTTAAAACAGGAGAGTATCAAAGATGGCACCAATAAATCAATGTTCAGCAAAGATAGAGAGATTATTCCATATATTGATCAGTATTGGGAAGCCATGACTACAATGCCTAGAAGGTATCTTTTATTCTATAGACATACTAATGACACTGTCACAATATTTGAATTGTTCTATCTTTAAATTTTGAAGCTATATGTACCATGTATACAATATCTACATTAGAGTTCTACATTAAATTCATAATACTTATTGTATAATAATTATGTTGTTCTATTTTTGTTAGGTTATTTGTATTTATAATGCTTATAATTTTGCAGCTTCACATTTTTTCCTGTATAGCATTTCTTCCAACATTTACTCCACATTCCTCCAAAAATCCAGACGTTGAGTGGTGGAACTCATTATTATTTTTATGTAACTAAAGCGGCTTACACACTAATAATAGATAAAGCTAACCAAAGGTTTTACCATTTTGATTTTATATATTTAAAAAAAAATGTAAACAAGAAACACGTATTGACATAATTAAAGATAAATATTATACTATACAATAGCCCTGTATTAACCCATTATAAGTTAGTAGCTTGGATATATAAAGTGAAATTGGCTTGTAAGTTTGATCCTCAAATGGTGATGTGATTATATTTAGATTTTTTTAGTCTTGTTGTGTTTAACCCCACAATATGCAATTCACACAAAGGAGCGACTTAACACTATGTTCTTACCTTGCTATGGACTGGAAATATGTTAGATTAATAAAAAACAATTACTTTTCATAGAGTTACCCAATCTTGGTATGCAACTGTACAAAGAGCTCTTATAAAAGATATTCAAGTGCTTTTTTCTTATGAAGAAGATTCAAACCAAGGGCCAATGTTTGGTTTGTTCAATATGGAGTTGACTAGTATTAAACCTAACTACGAAGCTATGATCAAACAAGGACAGTTGAAAGTCACTGATATGGGGATAGCTACTGGTGAGTTAATTTTTTATTTATTTAGAAGAAGAAAAAATATGACTATTGATTATAAAAGTATATAAACAAATACATGGTTATAAAGTTTTACCTCAAAATATACACTTATGGTACATGTTTTTCTTGCATAGCAGGAAAGTCAGAGAGACACTCCATTCTCCACTTTCTGTCTGAATCTGAGATATTGTGAGTGTGTTGAGTGGTGGTACTCAATGTTGTGCTTTTTCTTGTTGCCAGAGCGACATTATGTAGTCCCCTTCCCCTACAAGGTAATTGAACCCACAACCATAGTGTTTCACACTCTGTCACACTGTTCTGTTGTAATACGAGAATAAATATTTTAATCATATTTAAAGTAAAATGTCACTTTAGTTTATACTAATATACTTGTTAGTATGTATAAAAGAAATTTTTGTACATCAAATCAAAATATTAAACAATTTTTATTACAAATATTTTTTTTAACTTCATATCCTAATCCTAATGTGTAAGTGTAGTTTTAGTATCAGCAATTTTTTGCTATCTTTTTGAATTTATTAAATATAATCTTTTGATCTTTTCTTTATTATGTGAAATTATTAAAAAGCAAAATGGCTTAACATTTAGGCATAAATACATATAAAATTTAAACATTCAAAGACATATAAGATACATAAATTCTTGTACAGTTGTACAGATATTTTTATATATTGCTATTTTTATGATAAAACATACTGTTTGTGTAAAACTCGAAAGACCCATTGGTGCGACCTTCGATCTTGAATGCTTTTTTTCCAGGCATGGGCTCCCTATTTTAATGTGATATTAAATAGTCAACTTTTGACTTTCCACAAAGTATGTATGGGACATACTTTAATATATTTTTCATAACTTATATTATAATCTATGGTATAAATGGTAAATATTAATTGACTAAATAAAACAAAAAGTAGTTTCCAAATAAAATCCTAAGGATGCAATTTATATAATCGACTAAACTAAAAACGACTTTTATAATCAATTTTTTCATTTTCAAATTTTATATATTAATAAGTATACCTAATCTCATTTAATACTTGTATTAAATGGATACCAAGATGTAGTATATTTTTAATTTTTTTTTACTGTATCTTGCTCTCTGGTATGGTAGGTTGAGACTTCACACACTTGGGAATTCCAAATTCTCAAAAAACCGGCAAAAATCCGGGGCAGTACGCAAGGCAACTAAGAAATCGTTGGCCGTAGTTTGATATAATAATTGTATCAAATGCCACGTCCTGTGACCACTAACTACTGTAAAGTGTTCGAAACGTTGGGTTTTCTTAAATCTATTTTCGAATACTAATAATATACGCGATTAATCCGGTTAAAAATAGTTCAACTTAAAAATATGTAAAAATCGCGAACAACAAAGATCTCATCATTTTATTTTTTTTATTCACACACATAGAAAATTGAAAAACATTTAATAAATAGCATTCTCACTTGCCAAGAGATTGTTAGTAGAATAATCTTTCGTTAGCCGAAATTTATACAAAACTCGCTAGAGATGCTAACAACAAAAAAATATTGCAATAAACATATAAGAATTTCGACGTAGCCGGATGTAGAATGCATAGCCCAGCGGTCTGAGCGCTCGATCGGTTTCCAAGAGGGTTCGAATCCGGCTGCGTTCAAATGCTTATACGCTTTCTAAAAATATTTTGTATGTGAATATATTTGTAGGCGTGACATACGTAAGCACGTTTAAAAAACATATGCCATTGAATTACATATGGCTCAATAATGTTCGTAATCAAAAAAAGGGGTTACTACTACTATCCAGTGAAAAACTAAAATTACTGGCCGTAGAAAAATATAATTAGGCATGTACATCAGTTGGGATGTGTATGAGAGCATTAATAGTTTTCGTCAAAGGCGAAAAAACAACACCGCCATTTTGCTTTTTATAGTCCACATAAACAAATCATCACCGGCTATAATGCATATAATATAAATTGTAATAACTTTCATGTTACACATTTTTTGTATCTATTCGAAAATACCGCATTCAACGAAGAAAATAGGCATAACCTAGTGTTAAAACGCTCTGTTCTCTAAATTCCGATTATTTCATACATATACTATTCAATATCGCGCTTTACCTTACTAGTAGCCATTGTTGCGCATTGGGACGTCTAACTGCAAACACGATAGGTGTAGGTTCGATTCCTAGTCGGAGGAATGATTATATTTTCATAATTTTCATTTCTTCATTATGGTGCAATACCCAAGAAGAAAAAGAAGGAAGGGAAGGTAGAGTTCTGCCATTCAACATGCAATAACACAAATTTGAGATAACGGAATGTCCTGACACTAGTGTCAGGTTCTCTCCGATTACCCTGCTATGCGCGAAAAAGCGTGAGCGTGCCTTACTAGACCGGTATAATTACTTTGATCGAGAATCGAACCCACATTGTTCTATCTATCCAATCTATATAACCGTATAGATTGCAAATACATTTATGTATAAACAAGTGAAATACAAGTTTGAAGAACCAGTTTCATATACATCGTAAAACTAAGTTTAAAATTAAACACAGCTAAATCAAACATTAGCAATGAAACATATTTTTTTTATTATTGCGTGTTATGAATTACACATTTTTTTATGCAGCTTCACGTTATTTCCCATTTTATTTCGGTGAAATGAGAGAAACTGGTGTCAAGACATGAGTATCAGAACTCTAAGCCGTGATTTATCTTGTACTAAAGCGAAGAAATGAAAATTATTAAAATATAATTATAATCATTCCTTTTATAAAATATAATTAATAATAGAAATGATTATAATCATTGCTTCGAGTGGTATTCGAACCCACGTCTAATCGCGTTTGCAGTCAGACTTTGTCCCACTGCGTCACTTAGTCTTCAAATACATAAATATTGTTTAATATTTATTTATTTATGTCCGTTTACACTATCTTCCATTGATTTCAAAGTATAATTGTTATATTAAAAAACTATCGATTATAATACGATCCTAAGACTCATTTCATTTATATGATGTCATGAAAGATAGAATAGTTTTTTTTTGTGTTTTTGATTCAAGTTTAGACCTCTTTCGCAAAATATATACTTAGTCTGGCCGTAAATACTGTTATAATTAAAAATAAACAAAATATTTCGTTTGAATTTGGAATCTGACAGGTTTATATTATTGTTCATTGTGTTATCTTATTTTCGCGCCAATATTTTGTAGAATGTTTTGTGCTATTAAAATGGATGGCGGTGATAAGGAGAACCAAATCGCTGTGTTTGCATTACGTAAAGTAAATACAATTTTTAAAATCGTCAATACTCTGAGTATTAGGTACAATAAAACCTCCTCTGTTTGTCACAGAAAATATCTGGCCATCCTTGTAGTATTCGTATGAAATCCCGGTCAAAGCAGTAAGGGAAATAATTCGAAAAATCCTGTCTTTAAGCAGAAGATTTTATCTCGGGGGATCAATATAGCGCCTAGCACCATGTCGCCTATTATTTTTATTTATTTATATTTATTTTAAAGATGACTTAAGACTTGCAGGCTATGTGAGACGCACTGATAATTTTTAAAATTATAATTTAAAAAAGAATAGAGTGGTAAAATGAAAACAACTACTTAAACGGTACACAAAGGGGTTCACAGAAAAAAAATGTTTACGGATGAGAACATTTTTACAATTGAGCGATATATCAACTAACAAAATGACCGTCGACCGTTTATGTTAAAAAGAAGCTTCCCAATTAATTAGTCCACAGAGTACAACGTGGGCATTATCGGACGACAGTGATGGTTTGATGGGGTGTTACTATGAAGGAGTGACTGAGCCAGATTTTTAGTGAAAAAGGTATCAAAACATCGACACGAGTGTATCAAGATACCATTCTTGAGAAGTTATATATATATATATATATATATATATATATATATAAGCTCCTTAACAACACCAGTGAAGAATTTTTGCATAGTAAGAGTGCTGCAATTGGTAACTGATCTCAACGTTTATTGGACTGTATTGAAGCCAATGGAGACCACTTCGAATAAGCTTTATATTTTAACGGCTTTATATTAATTTATTAAACTAAACCACTGTAATAGTAATAAATGTTACTTAATTCTAGATCCATATGACTTACGTATCAGTCAGTACATTGTTTAATTTTACTTTATGCTTTAAATAAAAATTTAAAGCAAAAAATTAAATTTATATAAACATCGAGTTAAATTAAGACATTTTTCCATTATTTTTTTTTTTTTATAAGTGTGGCATTTTACTGTCAAAAAGTACCACAAACAATAAAAGATATAGAAAAAAAATGAAAACAGTTACGCGTCAGAGATCCGTTCCGGTAGATGCAAATTAACTAGGTTCTAAGCTTGCACCGACATAAATTCCTAGACGGCTATACAATTTCCTGTGTGACTATTAAAATTTTTTGTACTTACATCAACAAAAAGTCTACTAACAAAAATCTTTGTATGTTTGTTGTACATAACATTTACAACATAATTAAATATATAATAAACAAATTAGTTAGGAAACAAATTTAATGAAACACACTTAAAATCAATTTGCTGACTGCATTGCGTGACTGGTAAAGACATTGGGTTTATATCATAAAAACATATAGGCATATGTGAAAATTTTCAACCAATTTGGTATGTAAAATGTGGGTCATAATAGTGTTTTAATATGTTCTTTTATACTAGTATTATATTATTATATTAGAGGAAAGATTTGTATGTTTCTTTATTACGATTCAACTCTAAAATTACTCACTTCATTTTATGTGTTTTTCATTTGTTGAAAGCTATATCGCCGACGAGTAACATAGGTTATGTTCAAGGCCTCTAGATCGCCTATTTTATTTGTGATGTAATCATTTTAATACTTTGTAATTTCAATTTAGAATCATCAATTCATATAACCTGCTTTGTGCTCACACAATCAGTTATAGAGTAAATTACATATAGTGTGGCTCATTTAGTCACATGCCGTTCTGCCTTTACTATAAGCCTAGGGCCCTAGACCTCACGGGGCTCCGTATGGCCTGTAATCAATTAGGTACAACTTAAAATTTGGTACTAGGAGGCCACAAATTCACGTGTCACTGGGGGCCCGTACATGTTCTAGAATGGATTTTATTAAATTTTATTTCGTTCTTAAAATGAGTGTCGAAATGAATATTATTAAAAGATATATCAAAAGATCTTTATAATAATACTGAAGTAACTACTATTCGCAAATTCGTATTATAATTGTTTCTAAGCTTGTAAGGATAAATCGCACCCTAAAGTATACTAAGTAAGTGTACTTGACCTATAAAACAGCCGGTTACAAATCAATGCTCAATGGAGAATACCCTTTAAAATATACTCAATTAAATTAATGCATATCACAGTATACGTTTGTAAATATTTTTACTTTAGGGTGTCTTCTAAAATGTAATTTATTATTTTCTTAATTGCATCAGTAGCTACCATTTGAATGCACTTATGTTGAATGATAAAATGACGATGCAAACAATTATTATAATTTATAGTGTATTAAAAATAAAAAATCTTAGATCCTTTACAAAACAATTTTGCGTTCATTATCAGAATTTATGTATTTTATAGTCATTAAAAGTCACTCGTTGAAAGTGTAATGATACATATTTAAAACGTAATATGTCATACAGATAATATCTACATTACAATATACACATTAAGTAAAATAATTACAAAACATGAAGTAAATTTGGCATAATGTATTCAGGTTTTAGCGTATAAGCTGCTCCACATTTAAGAGCGATAAACGCGGAGCACTGTGACATAAAACTCTAGACTCAAGTATTGAATAATGACATTGTTCTCGATGCGGTGGTGTTTGTAAACACGGACACTGACGACGGCCACGCACACATGCATGCGGCACTCGTGTGTCGTTACTTCGACTTTAACTCTCACATAGGCGTCGCGTTTGCTCCGCGATTTCTCTATCGATTTCATATTTATCGTTTTATTCACCTTGAACTTCATGGCTGGTAAGTTTTATAAAAAATATTTCAGTAATGTTTTTTTTTTAATTACAAAAAAATATTAAACCTTCTGGATTTATATCCAGGAAGGTTTCTCGTGGTCTAAATTACGGGCGTCGTTATCGAGTGACAGGAAAACTACATCGCTTGTATACATACATATATTAGTCGACCATATTATACCATTTTTGGGACGCTACCAATAGTTATCTTATCTTTGTATAAAGTTGGAATTTGTCTGTAAGGCAGTGATTACACAAATTTGACATGGATCGTAAGTTTTTTTTTTCATATATTACACGTTTTAATTGCATCTGTTAAACTGCCTTTCAATTAGCAATCACTCATTTTAATTAGTTCATTCTTCGGTAAAATGTATAGCGATATGCTAATTTCGTTTACAAAATGGTATTTTACATACATTTATTGTTGATTATGTAAACAATAGCTGTCACACAGTAGCTCTCAAATTCGACGTGGAATGTGGGCTCTTTTATATGAAGCATACGATTTCCTTTAGTATGAGGCTTTGTTTGAAATGTGATAGCTTTAAATTAGATAGAATTGTTGTGTAATCCTTAATATGAGTATGCTTAGATCTTGATCTTGAGCTTATAGCTTAAATATAAGAAAACATTTATACCTAATATTTAATAATAAAATTGTCTGAGTCTTCTAAACTAAATCCCACAAGGGTTATTAGAGGGTGACTTTGAAAAAATATACCGAGCTTTTTAAATTTTCTTAAATGAAATAAAGGCCATTATGGTTGTTTTTCGACAATTACTTAAAAAACAGCATAAAAGTGTACCGAATGTAAATAAAAATACTATTAATTATTAATGTTTTTTTATTTATTCTTAATTAACATTACAAAAAATAATTTGATTATGAATTAATCATATGAAGATAATCGGTAAAACTAATCAAGTTTCCAACGATATTGTTTAACATAAAAATTAGCTTTTTGCGACATTAATCACAATATACGAAATAAACTGAATATATTCGGCGTCACGCTTTTTCCCGTACTGGGTACGTAGCTGGGTAGTCAGAAAGGAGAGTGGCTCCGTTCTCCACATTCCGCCCGAAATTGAGACCGCCCGAGATTGTGTTGAGAGGTGGAGTCTGGATGGAACCCATACCAATCACGCTTACCGCCACACACTTTACCACTGCGCCACTATGGCCTCAAGTTTAGTTTATATATATATATATATATATATATATACAAAATTTATGCACTAAATTTAGTAACCACTTTTAATTTACCTGCGCGATACGAGCTAGTTGACCGTTGTTTCATCGATCTGCGTGTTATTTATAGCGTCGCAAGTTTTCATAACTTCAGTGCCCTTTGTTATGTTTTCATAATATTCTAAGGCTCTATATATAATCCATAATTTATATTTAAACAATAATAAAGTGTTCTTTTTTTTTAAATTTGATTAGTTTATTTACATATTGACAAGTATTTAGTGTAGTTAGTTATATATCACATTGTTTTCCAGTTGCTTTTCGTATTCTCATTGTGTTAAGAACTATCGTTATTATTGGATTGTCGTGTGACAGAACTTGACGCCGTTCTTTGTCTAATCAGAAATCGTTCAAATTCGGTAATTGCTCAAATTTAAGTCTAGTCTAACAGACGGCAATGTCTTGAGACAACCGTCGTTCACTTTTTGTCCGAGTTCGAGACATTGCGTGCTGAGGTGGATATTTATAATATTAGAAAGATATTATAATAGTTAGATTAACTTACATACATAAATAACTGTCTTTGTTATCTTTAAGATATATGTACAGATTCAATAAAATTCTGTAGAATAATTGGGTACTTTAGCATTGCTACATTGTAACTGTATAAGCTTACTATGTTAATGTTAATAGATAAGTATAGTATAAGGGTCTGGTTTGCCGATTAATTATTTATAATTTCAAACGTATTTATTTTTTATATCTTTTTTATAGTTATATTTGTTTCTTTATACATATATAGAAACAATAAACATTTATATAATCAAAAATAATTTTAAAAAGGGTAAAATTTATTCATGACCGTTTAAATAAAATTGAGCTAATATAGCAAATAATATTTTATTTGAGGCTATCGTGGCGCAGTGGTACTGCGTCTGGCTGTAAACGCGATTGATTGTGGGTTCTATTCCGTCTTCGGGGAATAATATATTTAAAACTAGCGACCCGCTCGACTAAACTATTCGTTTTTTTATAGTTCTTTTGTCTACCTGTGTTCTCACTTAACTTTGCTTAAATTTATAATTTAAATGGTTATTACTTTTATATTTATGAACCGATTAAAATGAAAAGCACCCAATGTTTACCAAAATACTGTCAAAACAGAAACAAAAAAAGGCAAAACTGCATTTAAATCGGTTAAACCGTTTCTGAGATTATCGTGCACAAACGTTTAGACAAACACTTAAAAAGAAAAGAAATTTGGTTTTAAAATGTTTGTTTTCGATTCGATTACATAGATAAATGTATAGTAATTGTATTTTTTTTTCATATATCTTCCATGTACAGAGAGCGATCAGTTACATTTTTAAATAAAACCTACAAACGTTGAGTTCGGATAATTAATGGCAAAATTTCATAAAACCGTAAATTAAAACTTATTTTTTAATTATATTTGCGAATAAAAATAAATTAGTGATTTGAAATTAAGTCAGGTTTATATTATTTTAAAAAGTAATAGTTGTATGAATCTATTCTAAAATCTGACGTGTAACGGATTTTATGTAACAAAAAATGCGACCTCTTTGCGCGACTCAAACAGTAAACAGGAAAAATGTCAATAATTAATAAAGTAATTAGATGTCATTATTTTATTTTATTGCTTTTTCAATATTAGGTAGCTTTTTATTTCAGTTATTCTTTTACGTAATAAATGGCAAAGTAAATTGAAGTCTTATATAATTAAGACAGGTATGAAAATAGTCTTGTGTCCTAATAGGTACTAGCGTACTTAGGATTTTAGTCAGTTACGAGAAAGTGCCAAATAATGACAATAAGTGTAAAAGTATTGCTTAAACAAATTAATCAAGGTACCTCCTATGAAAAAAATAATTTGCATGGCATTTAATGAGTATATCTTTCGTTTCCTTTCAATCGTTTAAACATATAAGGCAGCATTCGATTTTTTTAAATTCATTATAATAAATTATAATATTATAACGTTAATACTCTAACAAAGCTTTACTTGGATATAGCAAAATTGGCTTTGAGATCTCCACTTAAGCGAATTACGCTATTTGGCACAGATTTAACTTGCATTATGACGGGAAGCCTCATATTATGTAACACTTCTATATTTTGATATTTATTTTTCATATAGTGAAGATAATTTAAATTTTATTTACTTTTTGCAGCTATCAATTGTCTATAAGAATTTTATTGAAAGCATATTAATAAGTGATATTTTTTAAGCGTTATTTTGTAGAAATGTCTCTTCAAGTTTTTGGTGAGTTCCCCTTTTTATGTGTTAGTTGTTAGTAAATGACAATTTATATACGAAAAGATTACTATATCAGATTTGAATTCAAGACTGTATAATTTGTATAAATACTTAGGGCAACTAATAAATTCTCAAATCTAAGTACTATATTTTTATAAGATTTACGGTGTAATCCCGTAAAGCAGATATAACCTAGTTTCGGGACGCTCCTTTCTCTGCTTTCCGCCATAATTCCAGAATGGCGTGTCGAATGGCGGAACTCAACGACGTTTTGTCTTTTAACTTTGTCTTTGTTTCACTAGGGAATTTTTATATTTTTTTATTACTATCGGTCGGTACTCTTCATCACAAATGATTTTTTGGCCGAAAACATTCTGTTTGGACAATATGTTATGGACAAGGCAAACGGGCGTTCAGGTCGCCTGATGATAAGTGAACACCGACGCCCACGACCCCGTGTAATACCAGAGCAGCTACAGGGGTGTTATATAATAATTCTCCCAAGTGAAGGCTGAACCCACAAACAACCCTGTCTACAGTCTGATGCCGTCTCACAGCGCCATGATGGTGTACTTTATGTATTTATAAATTTGTTAATAATGTCTGGTATGCATCCGTTTCATCTAAATTCAGTGCGTCTCCATTTGTTGCTTAGGTCGCAAAAATATGTGCGTTAATCAATCTGTGTAAGCTATAATTAGTATTTAGTTTGGTACTTTTAACTTGAAATTTTCAATAAAATGTATATTTTGTAGCCAATTTATACTTTTTTTTATCGTAAAAAGCAGTAAAAATAGGCACTAGAGGTATGACAGTGAAACCTCTCTATAATACACGAAGCACTTGGCATTTATAGAACTATCACCAGTTAATTTCTAGCAAGTATTTCGAAAGCGGCATTAGTAGGACCTTTTAAAATAAGGTTAGATACTAGATGCAGATAGGGGAGTTCGGATAGTGGAGGTCAGTGTTAATGCATTTTAAAGGGACCCCTTGAGGCTACACTTGAATCACAAGTTCCTGCTTGAGCTCCTCTTTCTAGAATTGATGGGCCACGGTAAATCCAAGACCTAAAATATCAATTTTACGTGGTTCCGTAACTTGGGCAAATCCTTTCTTTAGGTGCAGGTTTCTACGCACAGTTATTAGTTTGTAACGGAAGAATTTTATCTATAAAGAGGAACTAGACTGTTGGTAAATTGATTGGTTATTCTTAAGACACCTGGAGGTTGTAGATGTATTTTCACTGTAAAAAAAATTGTGCGTTCAAATGTAAGTGTAACCAAAGTTAAGCTATAAATTTAGCTTGTGACGTCAAGTTTATCACCTACATTGTGAACAAAAAATGTACAAAGAAAAAATATATATTTGAATTTCAAATTTTATTAGTGTCACTGTTATTGTTTATTTATATATATATATGAGTTTTTTATTCCCAATAGAATTATTGATTATAATATCTTTAATATTTTTTTTTAATAAAAAAAATATTTTCTTCTTTTTTAAAAATAAACTATCAATTAATGAAACTAAACCTTTCATTGTAGTTCCACTAGGTGGTAATGTGAAAGGACGACAAGGCAAACGTCGCCCAGCCGTGGGACTGGAAACCAGTGCGCCTGCTGGTAAAAAGGGGCGGTCAGCTGATTTGGGAGCCTTAAAATTACCTTCTCACGGCTATCCTACGGAACATCCCTTTAATAAAGATGGTTACAGATATATACTAGCTGAGCCGGATCCCCACGCTCCCTTTAGACAGGTAATTTCCGTGGTAATTTTCTATATTCCAGGGATATCACTAAGAGAGTTTTCTTTGAAAACTGTTTTGACACAAGTAGAATTCTGGTGGTCGAAGTCGAGAACGGAGTCTCGACACTAGGGTTTCTCTAACTACCCTGCTATGCGGGAAAACAATAAAGGTGATTTTTTTATAATATCAGAAAGTTTCTGTATTTCAAAAAGACTCTTAATCTAAAGCTTAAATTGAAATAAGTAAATTGTTAATGATTAGGGTATTATACTGTGAAAACCAAACCCACTACATCAAAATACAAAACACATATCAAATAAACGGTTATCGAACCATTATTGACTTAATTCTCGGTTGATTTGATCATTATAGATATATTTATCGTCTGTCTCTTTTTGAAGTCAGAAAAGTTGAAAAAGTGTCAGCAAGGAGGCAAAAGGATACAATATATAATTTTTAGTTTTAAAGGGTTGTATAAAGTAATAACTTCATATGATCCAATGCAAATCAAAAGTATATTTTTTTTCCAAAAACAAAAGGTACAAAGTACGGTAATAATTATTACAAAAGAATATAATATTTCATTAACAAAATAACTAAAGTATTTTTTGGAAAAATTATGTTCCAGTTTTGAAATATGAAGTTTAATCAATAATTTCTAACTCTCGTAACAGTTTAATTACTAATCAGGCTCAGTTAAACAACACAATTAAACAAAAGCCAAACTGTTACTTTGAAAGCTATAAAATTGCACAGTCATCATCCATGCGACGAACTCCTTTAGTATATATGCCATGGAAAATTTGTGCAAGCTTTTGAGCAAGTGTTCTGTGAGACTGAATTTTTGTTCTTTATTAAATATCTTGCCTTGAAGTACCATAACAAATCTCAAATAAGTTTTTCTTAATTCAAAATCACTACGTACCACCTGTAATGATTTATTTTCACGTAGAGAACGTGCCGCATACTAAAACAAATAAGTAAAGTTATCATAACCAATATGTAAGTGATGTGGGTAAAGAGGTCCATTTGATCCTTTTTACCGCAACCGCGTGTAAATATTTATAGAGTTTATACAAAAAAAAAACTAATTAATCTAACTTAAAAATGACCTAACCCTGATAAAAAGCAATTAAATAACGTATACTTAAAAACTACGTTCAGGCATGGTACCAGTGCTCCAAAGCAAAAATATTGAAAACAAAAAAAATATATACTTACGTTAGAAAATTTTAGACGCTATCCTGTATACCTGCTAGCGACGTCGCTCAACTGTCAGTGATGGTGCGTTACTCCCCCGCGCCCGCTTTTCACTCGTATTGTTATACTCGTAAAGAACGATATGTCAGTAGTTATGAAATATTTATTGTGTACCTTTTTACGCCTTTAAGCCCCGTCCTACCCTATTATATTTTATAATATTATGTTATTTCCATGGGTCTGTCACATGTAATGGATGGTGTGAACTTTTCGTAATTTATTATTTACCTTAATTTTTAATAAAATGTCAGTATTGTCAGTCCTACCGGATGCTACCACGGGCTGGGAGGTTGTTCATTGCAAGTGTAATTATTATTATCCTGTTAATGTGTTATACTAACTAATATATAGGTTTTATGCTTTTTCCCCACTTAACAGGATGGTCAGAGAGAAACAAAACATTTCGTTCTCTACTTTAGTAGTTAATACATATCGTTTTTATCCTTAGGAGTTTGACGAAAGCAACGAATGGAGTGGAAAGCCTATCCCGGGATGGCTCTACCGGTCACTTTGTCCCGGTATAGTTCTCTTAGCGCTACACGATCGCGCGCCGCAGCTCAAGATATCTGAGGATCGTTTAGCTGTCACTGGAGAGAAAGGCTATTGTATGGTCCGAGCTACGCATGGTAAATATTTTTTTTTTAATTCACGAGAAGTAGGAATACGACGCTATGATTGTTTGTTTTATTCCTATTAAGGTTAAATATATCGAAAATCTTTGAATTCTGCCATCCGCCAATTCTATAAAATGGATGCATTGTGGACATTTTTTTGAAATTTTGTGATAGTGTCTGACTGTATACGCAATGGTTTGATTCCCACTAAGGGAAGTTATTATATTTAAAATATTTTCATTTTCTCCGCTCTGGTGGTGGTTGAAGGTGTCTGCCTATGGGGCAAAAAGCGTAATGTTTTAAAAAAATATATTATGTTGTAAGATAAAAGAAATCTGTAATTTTGACTGGGCTGAAATTCTACTATTCATAATAGATCCTATTATGATTCTAATATTTAATGATTGACGACTTGACGACTTTTTCCAATTTTTTACCCACTTTTTTACTTTTTTACCCTGGCCTCTATGTAAGGGAAAATATGAATCTGTCAACCCATATCCTTGTTTTTAATATCAATTTAAAAGTAAATATAAGTTTTGATGTTTTAAAGTTATTATTTAACAAATTAAAAAAAAAAAATCTTGAAATTAAACCGTGAATTTATTAATACTTCTTGCGGTAAGACAATATAGGTAAAACTCTTACCTACTAAATGGACGGCGTTTAAGTTATAAATAAAAATGTTTACCTTTTGTATGGTAAGGCGTTTCTCGCGGTATTTGGTATTGGGAAGCGTCAGTGGAGGAGATGCCCGAAGGCGCCGCCACTCGCTTGGGCTGGGGACGGCGCTACTCCAACCTGCAAGCTCCGCTGGGATATGACAAGTTTGGTTATTCATGGCGCAGTCGGAAAGGGACTAGGTTTGTTTTTTATATCATTTACTAGTTGTGGATTTATGTATACATATACACGTAAAATATTCCAAAATGCATATGTATGCATTTAATAACATGCGGTTATTTTAATATTACAAACACTCCAGTTTTATTTATTTGTGTGTTATATTGTTATTAATTTCAATTTACAGAGCACACACAACGGCGTGTGTCTGTTAACGCGATTGTTAATTGATTCAAACCCCACTCAAAAGAATTTAATTTATATTTAAATTATATTAATTTTTCCGCTCAAGTAAGCCAAAGGTGTGGAGTTTCGCTACCGAGTGTGTTGACACTAAACATGAAATATAAATCATATTTTTAGTATAAATATGTTCTGAAACAACTAATCCAAGGGTAGCAGGCTCAATTCTCGTTCGTCGTTCTCTAAATATAAAATAATTTTAGACAACGTATTAAATATATTTGAACGCAGCGGGATTCGAACTTGCGCCTATTGGAAGCCGTCCAAGCGCTCTTACTGCTAAGCCGTACGTTTTACATCCGACTACATCGAAATTTTTATACTCATTTTACAACTTATTTTTGTTGTTAGTATCTCTAAAGAAATTTTCACAAATTTCTGCTATCCAATGATAATTTCTATGCACAATCGTCTGGCAAGAGATATATTATTTTTTATATATATATATATAATATTTTTTTTTACATAAAACATTTTCCTAGGTTTCACGAATCTCGCGGCAAGCACTATAGTATTGGTTATGGCGAAGGCGACACGCTGGGTTTCCTAATAATACTTCCCGACAGCGCCTCTACTAAATACACGCCTAACACTTACAAGGACAGGGTAAATTTTTTAAGTTTTAATTAAAAAAATGATAGTTTAGTAAGAAAAAATAATTGTTTTTTTTATTTATTCAAATTGAGAATATCCTTTATTCAAATAGATTTTTGCGAACACTTTTGAATCGTTGAAGGAACATAAAGCCAACTACCACCGGCTCGGAAGGCAGTTCTTCTGGGAAGAGCCGGCGAGAAACTCAACAGTTGCTCTTTTCAAATACAAAAGTGTCAATTTTATTATTTAATACAGTGGTAGCTAACCTGCACTAAACTGCAATCATATTACTTCCACACATTTTTTTATTTTAAATATTCTTCTACAGAGTAATAAGCATTGTTTTATATTTCCAGCCGCTAGTCAAATTCAAGAGTCACCTCTACTACGAAGACAAGGATAACATACAAGAATCTCTAAACAATCTCAAACCTTTGCCCGGAAGTAGAATTTTTTATTTTAAAAATGGCGAGTGTCAAGGGGAAGCCTTTTTAGATATTTTCCAAGGATGCTATTATCCCACTGTGTCGTTACACAAGAATGTAACTGTCAGTGTCAATTTTGGACCGAACTTCAAATTTCCACCATCTACGGAATATAATTTTAGGCCGGTGAGTGTTTTTTTCGGTTTTAAATTGAATTAATTGAACTAGCTGGGCTCGCGACTTCGATCACGTGGAATTCTAAAATAAAAGTAGCCTAAGTTACTCGAGAGACGAGAAAGTCCCATCAAAATCGATCCAGTCGATTGGCTGAAACAAATAGACAGACAAACTGACAGATAGACAAACATTTACAAAAATATTTTGGTATATGTAACGTGTATACAGTCAAATGCATTTAGTAAAATGGTTATATTAACATTACAAACAGCCACTACCTTTTTATGTATCAGTACAGATATAGATAATTGGATATGTAATTTGTAGGTTTAATGTTTATTTCATTGTGTGACAAGCCTTTGGTAGTGGTGTGGATCAGTGTCTGTGGACGCGATGATTGGGTTGTGGGTTCGATCCCCACTCGGGGGAATGATCAGATTATCTCTGGTGAACAAGACAAAGCGTGGCGTTGAGTTTCGCCATTCAACATGCAATGTCTCGAATTCGGGCAGAAAGTGGATAACGGACTGTTGGGTTCTCTCTTACTACCTAAAACTAATCTTGTCATTTTATTAATCACAGACATAGTTGTAGACAAAAACTAATACAAACATACACATGTGTATGATCAACAGCGTTTTATTTATCAAAACAAAAAAGTTGAGAACGGAACTGTCTTGATGTTAGATTCTCTGATACCTAACAAAAAGATTATTATTGACACAGACATGACAGTGACAGACAAAAACAAATAAGCTATAAATAGCTTTTTAATTATCAAAACAAAAAGTCTTTACCTTTGTTTTTCAGATGTCAGAAAAAGCGGAGGAAGCGATATGCGAACAAACAATGGCGGACTTACTGTTTCTTACTGAAAATGAAGGGAAGTTGCGTCTCGATACGTTCAATCTCTGATACAACTAACACCGTTTTCACGGTGTTTAAATGTTTTGGGACTGAAAACTAAAATTGTTAGCCAAGTTCTAGTGTGTATTGAAAGTGACGGTTTTTTTTAGTCATCTAAAAATTTGCCTATACAGTGGTTGTAATTAAATTGTGTTAGAGTATTTGATATTAACTAAGGACCCGCTCGCGGCTTCGACTGTGTAAACTATACGACTAAAGTATGCAGTTTTTTCTCTAGCCCGCCTTCTCATTTACATTTCTTCTCATTACAAAACTTTGTTTAAATTTATAATTTGAATAGTTGTAACATTTTTGTTTATGAACTGATTGAAATATAATAAACACTAAATGTTAAGAGGATTTACCAAAATACAATAGTCAAAACTGCATTTAAATCAATTAAGCCGACAAACAGATCAACAGAAAAGAAAATTTAAAATCTTTGTTTTGTACACATGCACAGACAGCGATCAGTTACATTTTTATTATATATATAGAAAAAGTAAATAATAAAAGCTTTTGTATATAGTATTAGTCTTATAAATAAATAGAGCGATATTAATAAGATGGATGTCCTGATTAATAGAATCATTTGTATCCTCGCGGCTATCGTGGTGCAGTGTGACAGCGGCTGAATGTACGCGATGGTTGTGGGTTCAAGTCCCGTACCAGGGGAATGATTATATTTCAATTATTTAGTTTTCCGCTCTAGTGACAAGATAATGCGCGGTGTCGAGTTTCGCCACTCAACACGCAATCTTACGGATTCGGACGGGGCGTGGAGAACGGAGTGTCTGGACAATAGGTTAGGTAGGTATCTGATAATAATAATAATGTGAAAATCAAAAATGTAAATATTTTTTTTTTTTTAAATATGAACAAATGTACTAATGTTTTAATATACCTGTGAACTATATACTTAAATTAAGGCTATCAGAGCGAAGTTTGTACACTATGGTTGTGGGTTCAATTCCACTCGGGAAATATTAAAAAGAAAAATTAATATAATATAAGCACTATCCCAGTGACAATGTGAGTTGTTTGAATTGTGACTTTAATTGGATAGTTGCTTCAAAAGTGTGACATAAGCAAATATGTGTAATTACAAAAATACATATTTGTATGTTAAATGACAATTGTAAATTTTATCTAAATTTAGGCCCCCATTAGGCGCAGTGACACAACGTCTAAGAACGCGATTGATTGTGGGTTCAATCTCCACATATAGGAATAATTATATTTAAATTGTTCTCATGTCTTTGCTCTGGTAAAAGACAAAGTAGAGTTCCGTCACTCTTAACACGCGATGTCGCAACGCCCGCAAATTAGCACGCAATTATCGGACGGAAAGTGGAGAGTATGGAAAAAAAATATCTTTCAGTTCTATGGCAACGAAAAAATATATATTAGAATGGCTCAGATATGATATTGATGAAAATGATTTAAAAGACTACTAGCATTTTAGTAGTCTCATACTGTAATAACATATTATGTGCCTCTTAAACTGTATGAAATGTGTTTCAAACATAGGTATAAAAATAATAATACCAACTCTAGTATGAGTTTGAAATTGTACAAAATTCAAAGTATTATTAAATGAACTTGATGTCTACGGAAAGTATAAGCTAAAATGTTTTTTATCGTAAAATATTGGTATATATAATAAAAATTGAAGCAATTCACTTGTCTTTTATTTATTATATTTCAACACATCTGTGGTTCCAAGCGTTCTGTTTGTGTGTCTTTCGTAGTTAATATAAAAACAATATGGATTATTATTCATTCATTAAAGTAGATTAAGTCATTGTGGCTGACTTTAAACGCGATAGGTTGTGATGCAACGTATGGATTTCGGGCGGAGTGTGGAGAACGTCGTCTTGACACTAGGTTCTCTCGACTACCTTGCTATACGGGAAGATCGTGAATTTAGTATAGAATACAAAATTTAACTACTGCTCTCACTGCTTATAACAAAAGTAGTAAAAGGGACAAAATAATGGATTAACAAATGTTACATATTAACATATACTTTTTTCAAACATAATATATAAAATATTAAATATGCAGTAAAAAGTTTACATAATTAGAATTTAATAGGATAATAATAATTGGTTACTATATTTACCTATCAATGTGAAACATTTCAATTGTACCTTTAATATTGTACTTTATGATAAACCAATAAATTAATAAAAGCTTATAGCAGAGGCGAGGGAGCTTGCATTTTCTGTCCATTTTTCTAGACTCCCAGCTATGTTTCCCAGAGTGGGGAAATGAAAATAAATAGCTTGAGTAAGACAACTAGTGAATGACTATTCACTCAAATCGGAGTCAGATACTGGCCTACTGCAACACAAAGGCCTACCTCTGTTTTCACATAAAAAATATAATCTTCTCTTCTGTGAGTGCCTTTTCAATCAATAACTAGCTAAAACTGTCCCAAAAAGTATAAAAGGTAATTAAAACTTCACATTTATATTAACAAACACTTATATTTTACATCATCAAGCCTCACATCACAAAGTTTTGTCAAAAATTTTAAAAGAAAATAAATTATTTACCAAATCCTCCACGACAGTTTGGACTTCTTTCTACAACTTTATCACTGGTCTCCCATTGCTGAGGTGTTATTGCAACTATAGATAATGCATGTACACCGTTCTGTAATTCTTCTTTTAAAATATCATTTACTAGCCGATGCCTCTGAAAATATAATTACAAATTTTAACACAAAATTAAAATGATTTACTTAAAACTGTGGTTAACATGACTTTCTTCTGTTTCAGGTTCTTGAATCATTTAGTTTAGACAAGTGGATAATTAGCTCTAGTGATTTGATTTTATATTGACGCACAGAATATTGCCTTCTGCCCAGCATCCTTCGTTACTGCAACACAAGTTGGTAGTCTCGCAGTGCAGTGGCTGTAATAGGATGATGGGACATGGATAGCTTGGACTGAGAACCTGCTTGGCTTGATGTCTTGCCACTAACATCACAGAAAGTTTCTGGCATTTGACTCCTGATTTACTTATGAGAGCTTCCCCCATGATATAGTCAACATAGTTTTGGCAAATTATTTATAGTATGCTATGTAAGCAGCTTATACCAGAAGATTATAGTGAAAGATATTAGGGTATGCGATTGAATTCCTTATACCTGTTCTTTGTAAAGACATCTTATTAAAAGTACTACACGATAACAATATACTTATTAAGACATATTTAGAAAATATACATGTATATATTTACCTTAGTGTGCGAAAAACACTTTAAAAAATGTTAAAAAATATACTTATAATTGTTGTAAAACACTTCATAGAAAACATTTTTTTATTTTATATTAATAGAATGATTAACATACACATACATGTCACAGTAAATATAGTATAATAATTTAGCTCCTATTTATAGGCTGAGTAACAGGAAACTAAATAATAATGTAGTTGTGGACTACCACTAATATTTATTTAATTCATTGTCGACTCCTGCTTACATTATACACATTCTCTTTGTGTATTTTTCATGATTATGCAATAAACTCAAACATAGACTTGGTTCTGCACATATGAGAATGTGGCTATAAGCACAGATTTATAGTTAATAGATACAAAAGTCTAACCTACTGGTGACCCTATCTGCATACTTATATAGTAATTCAGAAACAATTAACAACAGGTATGGATCATGTGTTGCTGGTGTTTAGTTAAAACTATTTATAAAAACCTATTGTATTGTAAATTGTAAGAAATAGAATATCCTAGTAGCTATATCAAATGTCATTTCATTATTTACCTTTATTAACGCTAAGCCATCAAACTGGTCGGATACCACCACAACTTTGAAGTGTGTCTCTGCGTCTTTCGGTACATTGTGCATATACGATTCGTTAATAATTTCTAAGTGCTTCGTTTGCAAGGCAGCTTGCAATTTGCTCCTAATAGAGTTCGATATAACGCCTGAAGTACTCATTGATCGTGAGCTAAGAAATTTACCTAAATTACATAAAGTTAAGTTCGCGACAAAAGATGTTATATTTAATTTAAACGACATATATATATATAATTACCTAAATAAAATAGTTTATACATAAATGCCTTTTTGTAGACTATTTGCATTTGATCAAATATTTGTATACGCAAAACAGCTGATTCTTGAAGTTGACGTTATTTTAATAACCCAATGTCAAATAAATTATCGTTCTGAAATTTATATGTAGAATTAATTATGATATGTACATTAAAAGTTTAAAAGCAAGGCAAAAGTTATAATTAATAAGAAAGAGAAGTGCATTAATGTGAAGAATGAGAATGCAATAAATAAGCATTATATATACATATGCATATATATGCAATCAATATTCATTTTATTCAATTATTTATGTAAAAGTTTTAATTAAAACAAAATTCCTGGCTTTACTATTATTTTACAGCACAACTATGGCTTTGTAATATCATTTTAGATTTAAGAATGTATCAAAATTTAATACAGGCCTAGTAGCCCTACGTAGTAGCGCTGCAGCATTCGATCTGCCTATAACAACAGGGCGGGCGAGGACGCTAGGGTGCCCTCAGGCGACGCGCACCGTGCAGTGCAGTCCCTTTGGGTATGAAAAGTGGAGACAAATGCTGCGTTGGGGAGCGCCACCCAGCACGCCATATATTCGGTTGGAAGTTGGGGATTGAGTTACAAATACGAATGTTAGAAAGAATGAACCATATAATTTTTAGTGCTTTTGTGGATTTGGAAAAAGCGTTTGATACAGTTGTGCGTGCTTTTGTACGCATATGACGCAGTGCTCATTGGATCATTAGAATGCGAATTACAGGCATTGGTTAAAACATACATTCTAAATGGGGGTGAAAGTAATGGGTCTAAGCCTGAATGTAAGTAATACTAAGATTGTAGTATAGCAAGATAAGGGTAAATGGAAAGGTATAAGAACAGGCTAATGAAGTGGTTTATCAAGGAAGTATGTTTAGTAGAGTTGGAAGATATGATATGGATGAAGAAAGGCGTATTGCTTCCGGTAACAGGATTAACGGTGGTCCTCCTCCATTGAAGCGACTGTGGAACGTGAACATAGTCGCACGTTGGCTGAGTGAGCACAATGCGGTGCTGGTACCGATACTTTTGTACGGCAACGAAACGTGGCTACGTCAGCAAAATAATGAAAATAAAATGAATTCTGAAGAAATGTGTACTCTTCGTGGGATGTGCGGAATCGGCTTAGCTGATCAAATACACAATGAAGAGATATAGAAAATGGCAAGCGTAAACAAGAATGTTATAGTGAGAATGAAGAAGAACGTGCTCAGTTTGGGCAAAATTTCAGTAAAGAAAAAATTCAAATTTAATTATACATTGTTGAGGAAATTAATAAAAATAATTAAGTATGACGTAATCGTGCCGCAGCTGGGAAATCTTTCTTAAAACACACTGTCAAAGGCAAACGGAAAGGTAAATAGTAGAATATTTTTCCTGTTTTATGAAGGCTGTATGGATTTTTTAATTATCTATAAATCTATTTTTATCTTACAGTAATCCGTGGTCACAGGTAGACTGAGGTGGCATTCGTCTGTCATTTGATTCAATTATTATATGAAACTACCGCCAATTAATTCGTAGTTGCTTCGCGTACTGCCCTGGATTCTTGCAGAATGGGATAATGCTACTGCAAAGTGTTCGAAACGTCGGGTTTCTAAAATGTTTTTTCGAATACTAATAGTATACGCGATTAACCCGGTTAAAAATAGTTTAATTTACCCTACTAAACTGAGAGATTTGATCCTGTTACCGAATGCTCTGCCTACATTAGTGTTCTTTCATTCCACATTTAATATCAATAGGACGAAGATATGTTGCACAGAAATCAGAATTGACGAGACGAGAAGAACTATAGACGAAATCCCTTTACAAACCATAAAACGATATTAACTTTACCCAACATTTTTTATTGAGTTTGATGGATTGATTTTCCATTGGATATTTGGGCGGACTTTGTTTTTTCGATTTCGCTTTTTGATTCTGTCCCATTCTCTTGATATATAGCGAGATCAAATAATACGCTTATATTTTATACTTTTCAATCTTTTTGTGGGTTTATATGATATGGCATGTGTATCGTTTTTTATTATTTGACATAAAAACTATAAGGCCATTTATATTAATCTATTAGACTTTGATATGGCATTTGATAAATTTATTACTTTACAATATAAAAATAAAGTAATATATAAATTATACTTTTGTAATTTAATACCGTTGTGGATTTAGTGTGTTTGTTTGTGTTAAAGGGCTTAAATTCCACATTGTAGCATCCATGATAGTAGTAGTGTAGTATTAGTTATATTTTTGTTCCAGAATTTGTGAATTGATTAGTAAAGGCATTATAAATTATATGAATACAAAACTTTGCTAATAGACGAACTGCGCGAAATAAGTAAAATTTTATTATTATATCATGACCTATGTTAGAAACATTTAAGTACTTATGAAAAACATTGTTAGAAAACGTATACGTTACGTCTACGTCATACTTTCCGTAAACGCCCAGTAGTCCGTATGTTAAAATTTTAATAATATTACACATCCTAAGTTCTGAATAACACTTTTAAAATGTTAAAGTATTTGATAAATAACATATGATGTAGTCAATTTTTGGGTAGTAGAAATTTGTAAAAAATCTTCCTACAGAGATGCTAGCGACAAAAATAAATTGTAACAAGCTTATAAGAATTTCGACATAGCTGGCTTAGAGGCCAAAGTGCTTTGACGGTCCGGAGAGTCCAAGAGGTGCGAGTTCGAGTCGAGCTACGTTTAAACTTTTATGCACTTTCGAAAAATATTTTTCATATCCTAAGTGTGGGAAATAACACTTAAATTTTTTTGAAATAAAGTGATTGTTTTTTTTCTCACAAGAAACACTATTATTAAAGAGAGATATGTGCATGTTTTAAGATGTTTATCGAAATAAGGCGAATTTGTTTTCGTCAAGGTTGAAATTTCAATATTTCATACAAAATCATTTGTCTTATCGAAGCTGTTATGATAAGAGCATCGATTTACGCTTTCCTGTAGTGATAAACAGTTTCCGGGTTTTGATGAACGCTAAAGCAAATGATGCTTGAATAACTCTAGTACTGTATTTTTTTTCTTTAAGTATCTTAATATATTAATAACATAAAACAGAAATAAACTTCAACTGACAGTGTGTGCGTTTTAAACAAAATATTTAAAATATTTTTGTTAATAGTCACATTCTATTTGGATTGATTCGTATTGATGGCATGAATGTTTAATGAAATCAGGTTAAGTCAAGTTTTACAATAGTTCGGCTAGAGAGTGGTCAGTTTGGGGAAGCTGATTGCTGGCTCCCGCCGCTGCGGGTAACGGAAGATTGGGGTTTCCGTGGCCTAGGCTAGTGGCGGTCGCGAAGTATCTACGTGAGGTTTTAGTTGGTATACGGACGGCCTATCTGCCAGTCCGGAGTCCCACATAACTACGTCCGAGTCCTCAATCGGGCTGGTATCAACATAGGATTTCATCACGTTAAAAAAAAAGGAAAAAAAATACAATAGTTGACGCTAAGTAATCATTAAATCAAAATCATTATTATTTTATTTGCAGCTTCGTGTCTTTTCCCGCATAGCAGTGTAGTGGGGGGGTAAGCTCACCACAGTCGACGCTTTGTTTTGTCTAACTTAAGACCGAACCTACAACGAACCACATTTGCAGTCAGACTGTGTCACTGTGCCACTATGGCCTCTGGAATTCAAATATTTATTAAAATCAGTAAAAACTATTGTTAATTACAGATATTGAGGAAATTTCAATATTTTTGTACTATTTAGTTCTTACTACAGAAATATTCAATTAATATACCTATATGGAATCGTTGTATACTTTTTTTAAAATAAAATAAATATTAACAAAAAATGAATATAATTTGTTTACGAATAATTTAAGAAGCACTTTTTTTTATTCCCGGCGTATATTATTTTGCAGGAACTTTCAATACTTAATAAAGCAATTCAAAAGCTGTAACACGCTAGTTACACTTGTACATGTCAGCTTATGACGGCGTTCGCGTCTACGTCCAATATCCGCCTTTGTGACTCAGTTCGAACAATGCTTCGAGTACGTTTCAAATGACACGCGCACCAACATGCCTTTTTAATGGAGTGACGTGAATGACAAGTGAAATGAGAAAAATCGTTTATTTTTATCGTATTCGTATGTAGATGATGTAATTTTTATATAATTGTATTGTGTGTCTATTTTTGTATTGTTATTTTTATTACACGAACCCGCTTACCTTATTTACAAGTACAGAACGGAGTGTCCTGGCACTACTGTCTACCCACCCAAGTTTGGGGACAGGCGTTTTTTTTTTCAAATTGCTTGTCTGTTGTGTCAATGGTCTTTTAATATGACTTTTAGATTAGGGAAAGGCTATGCTAAAATAGCATTTATTTTGGGAAAAACAAATATATTATATATTATATATTATAAAAAAAAAAAAAAAAAAAAAAAAAAAAAAAAAAAAAAAAAAAAAAAAAAAAAAAAAAAAAAAAAAAAAAAAAAAAAAAAAAAAAAAAAAAAAAAAAAAATATATATTATATATTATATATTATATATTATATATTATATATTATATATTATATATTATATATTATATATTATATATTATATATTATATATTATATATTATATATTATATATTATATATTATATTAGTAGGATTATATTATATATACAAGTATGGCGTTCTAATACCAAACTCTCTGTACGTTATCGACATTATAATGGCTTCATAATAGAAACGCCTGCGACCCGATCCGACTACTACGAGAACTAGTATAATAAAATTTTCCGCGTGGAAATGACAATCCGTTACGTGCTTTGTCTTTGGTTTCGGTATATATATATATTTGTATTTTCGGTTGCTTTTTCGTATAACAATGAAATTCCTCGCAAAAAACAAAACAAAATGTTAAATGGAAATGGTAGCCTAGTTCATCCTAATACCCTCAAGTATATCTATATAAAATTTCATCACAATCGGTCTAATGGTTAGGCCGTGATGACGTCTCAGACAAGAGAGTTATTTTCGCATTTATAATATTAGTATGGATATTAAAATATGAAGAAAAAGCTTTGTACCGTTTTTACGAATCTTATGCGGGCGGAGGAGTATAAAGTGAAATAGGTTTGGGAGATAAATATTACAAGGTGGGCCATTAATTTGTTAACATTTCAATAAATCATATACAAAAAACTATTTGAAGTATATAAATAATATTTGCTTACAGAATAGATTACGCCATGTAATTTAAAAAAAATAACATCTTTTAAATAACCACCTTGTGCATTCCTCTAAGCGAGTACAAAAGTTTTTTAATATTCGTCGGCAAAGAGAACGTGAGATCGCAGACATTTCTTCGGTGACTTTTTCTTCTAATTGAGACAGTGTTTTTGGTTTATTGGTGTAAACACTGTATATTAAATGACACAATAAAAAATCACGTCGTATAGAAATCAATTTATTTTGAAACATTTCTTTGGTCACCAGCAAGAACTCATTAGATGTGTGACAGGTGGCTCCATCTTGCTGGAACCAAGTGTTGCGATTGCAGCTAACAAATTTTAATTTAAATTCAATTTTAATAGCTGTGGTTCTAAGAACTCCCGTAACATTTTCACATACTCACCAAAATTAACAGTGGCTAAACGACCACAAAAATCTTTGAAAAAATTCCAGGACACCTTTTGCTGGTATTTGCAGTCCATATACTTACTTTAGGAGAAAAAGGTGGCACAGTATGTTTAGCTTTGGGATTTTTACAGCTCTAATACCCACAATTTACAACCTACATGTCGGTTGAGGTGGAAATGGGCTTCGTCAGGAAACAAGATGTTTTCGTAATTACTAACCTAATCCAATATTGTTAAGGCGTATGACATGTGTAAATTTAAATCATGAGGTTCTAATTCCTGTACTATTTGGATCTAGCATAATTTTAAATCCTATTTAACTATACGGTGTAAAGATGTGCGGGCCAATCCTAATTCAGCCGAACGTTTGCGTGTGTCTCGATGACGTTGAATTTACGCAGATACTTTCTGTACATTCTCTTCACTCCGAGAAGTCCGTGGGCCGGCAGTTTGCTTCATATTTAATGTTGATTCGACCTCTTCGAACTTCGTTATCAAAGGGGCCTCTCGGACACTGTTTCAGGTCGTGTAAACTGTATTCAATACGAAATAAGTTTCTGATAATAATAAGTTAATAACTGTTTAAATAAAACTTCTTTACACAAAAAGTACGTTGTGGTCCCGTAAAGCGATCCATTGCGACGGAATTTCCGAGAAATGAGCAAGCGATTATACCCCCTACTCCGCACCGCAGGTCTTGTGTTCGCACAGGGCGTTAAATTATTTTTTTTACGAATTCTTGGTCCACCTATATTACGATAAACTGTAAGCTAGCGACTATTCGTGTGAACTATATCTGTTTCATATTTTTTGGCAGCCTTTTCGTAAACATATATATAAAATGGCAGTTTATGTTCACCTCAAGACCCTCAAGTGTCTTTATATAATTTCATCACATTATAATATTAAATCGTATGAATTTATTAAAGTTATTTTTCATAAATTGGTCTAATAATATATCTCATAAATAGTGATTTTTAAAGAATTTAAAAAATAAAAATAAAAATGATTACAAATATATAAATTAAAATAAAAAATTGTTGCCTTCATTGGGTTTTAGCATGAAAAACATATATTTTGCATTCACTGCATCTAACACAACATTATGCGCTTTAATAAGCTGTCTTTTTCACAGTGGCCGCGTAGAATAGAAAATAAATACGTCAATATAGTAAAATAAGATTTACCCTATTACTACGTAAGCGAAATTAATTTAAAATATTGATAATATATTTTCAGAGGCCATAATAGCCCAGTGGAACAAATGGGTTCGATCTCCACGCGGATATTTAAATTATTTTCATTTCTCCCTTCTATTACGACAAAGCGCGACGCGCTGCCACTAAAAACGCAACGTCTTGAGTTTTTTTTGGGCGCAAGTGGAAAACGGAATGTCTCGACACTAAGTTCTCTCTGATTATGCTGCTACGCGGGAAAAAGTGTGAAGCTATTTATTTTTAGTGTTATGAAAAACTAAATATATTGTCTAGAAACTTCAGCACTTAACTTTAATTGTGCCAATACTAGTCCGCATAATTTTCGTAGAACGGGGTCAAAAGTCTTTACTTCATGTACAGATATCAAAGTTATAAAAAACATAGCTACAATAAAAACTGTTATAAAAAAAGTCAATAAATACAATATTTGATGTGTCCTAGAACAAATAGGCATCGCGATTTCACTATGTACAACATATGGTCAAGATTTATTCATTATCAATTTATATATATTGATGGTATCGGTGGGTATATTATATGCATAACCAAGTTTAATGTTTGTTTTTATTTTGTCAGCAAATACTAAATATGTTACAGGTTTAATAATAAAACTTCCCGCCTTTACGTTATCTGTCGTGTATCGCTATCGTGGTGTAGTTAATGCCCACTCCGGGAATGATTATATTAAAATTTATTTTAATTTTGCCTCTCTGGTAACATAAAGGGGATTGAGTTCCGTCAATCAATACGAAACGTCTCGAATTTGGACGGAAGGTGGAGTACGAAGGTTCTCTATACCCAAGCAGCGAGGAATTACTCGAGAACCTAGCGTAGATACGAAAAAGCTGAAATTAGTGAAAATTATTATGTAAGCTCAATGTAAATGTGTATTATTTTATTTAATTTCCTCTCTTCTTTTATGAAAGTTAGTAGGTAGATCTTTTTATAAGTTGAGAACTATTTTGTGACTCAGCTATCGCTATATATATATATCATGTCAGCAATTAAGAGTATACTTTGGTACTTTTTACAATCAGCTCCGATTTTGCTAATTCTTTTACCAGATTCCCGCGTTTAACGGATTATCAAAAATGTGTTGAATTTACCAAAAATTCAATGAAATACATTGCCCATAAAAAAAGTTTTATTAA
The DNA here is from genome assembly GCA_038994665.1 of Podotricha telesiphe. NCBI lineage: Eukaryota > Metazoa > Arthropoda > Insecta > Lepidoptera > Nymphalidae > Podotricha > Podotricha telesiphe. The sequence goes on along the minus strand of JAOYRR010000166.1, from coordinate 246,063 downwards.
TTTAACTTACTTTTAATACATTATTAATTTAAGGTTCTTTGTATTTATTCTTTATATAAACTTTAATTAACCATTAACTTTAGAGCAGCCTTCCTCTTGGCAGTGGAACAGCGTCTGGCTGTAAACGAGATTAGTTGTGGGTTCGATTCTCACTAGAGGGAATGATTACATTTAATATATTTTCATTTCTCCGCCCTAGACAAAGCATAGCGTTGACGTCCACCGCTCAACACGCAATGTCTCGATTTCGGGCCGAAAAAAGATTAATTATGAGAAATTTCATTGTCCTTCTTCCTTTTAAACTAAAATGAATTAATCGTAAACCAAACAATTCTCGCTAAATTGTCAAGAGCTCTCTATAAATAGCCGGCAAGCAGATGAAAATGTTTGTTTATAGTAGCCGTCTGAAATGCAAGTGGGCTCTGCATTATCACGTTATCAGTAACGAGAAAGCTTGAGATTATATTGAATACCTACCGCCTTTGTGAAAATATTTTCTTTTTTATATAGCAGAGAAAATGTAATGTCTTGACACTTCGTTCTACGCTTTGTAACCGAATTTGACACAAATTTCAATTTTGCATTGTATCTGGAATGACGGAACTCAATGCAATGACCTCAATTAACTAATTAGTATTTTTTAAATCTATTTGTTATTTTTCTTCTAAGTTTTTCAATAAACAAGGCAAACGAACGTTCGGGTCACCTGATGGTAAGTGATCACCACCGAACACGACCCCGTGTAAACCAGAAGAGCTACAGGGATATTGCCGGCCTTTAAAGTAGAAATAGATGCGCTTATTGAAGGTACCTATGTCAAATCGACCTGGAAACGCTGCCGTTGGTAGGCCATTCCACAGAGTGGCATGGAAAGAAAATCCTACAAAACCGCACAGTAGTAGAGTGCCACGTATCCAGATGGTGAGGATGGTATTTCAGTCTGCTACGTACTGTGCGATTGGAAAATTCAGCGGCAGGAATCAAGTCAAACAATTTCCGAGAACACTCCACATGATAGATGCGAAACGTCTCTAGGCAACGCCAAAGTGGCAAGCTTTTCACAGTGAGTATTTGCATATAAATATGCATATTAAATTTATTTAAAAAAATTATATCAAGTTGATTTTCTTCAAGTTATGTACTACATGCATTTAGACAAATTTTGTTGATTATCAATAACGTATGCCAATTTGATATTTCTATACTGCCCACAGAGTTTACGCTTAAGAACCTTAGCAATAAGGGCGGTAAATACATACATATACTCGTACATACGAGTCTTGACTCCACAGTTTAACCAATTAATTATTAAAGGTTAATTCCAAAATTAAATGTTTATCTTAAATAAAAAAATACAAAAAATTATGTTTATTAATATGTGTAATATTTTCTTTAATTATACTCCTGAGGGCTTAGTGACTCGTAACCAGCGCGAGTTAAGTTAGCAATTAGCAGTTTAATATGCCTTTCTGCCTAATAAAGATATAAATATTCCCCCGTATATACTAACTTAATGAGAGAATAGGCATTTCTTTATGTATATCCTTTTTTTACACTCGAAATTTTGCATATAAAACGTAAATGTTGTCCGTCTGTACCGTGTCGGTTTTAATTACCAATCTTTAGCGACTTTTAGTGTTTAATGAAGATTCAACCTTAAAGCTATGTCATTTCTGTTGAAATTTGCATGTTCTTCTGCATGAAATTGTAGGATATAATTCGAGTAACACTGTACGGGAAGCACTCACTTTGAATACATTTGCAAGTGGTTTACATGATATGGAAAGGTGTAGGTACTCTTAATGACACTTCTTTGAATCAAATGAGCTGTTTGAAAGTATGACTCGTAGAATATTTAGTAACATAAATATAATTAATTAACAATTATTATAATAAATTCATAAATAAATTTATTATTATTATACAGCATAATAAATTGTGTTTTTGTTATGCTAAATGAAGCGGTTCCAGTGAAATCTTATTGTGAGTAAGGGTTTCTGTTAGTTTCTAGTTTATAATATCAAAACTGATCTGCACCGTTGAGTCCCTCTAATATAGTAGACCATAGGGTATTATTTATTTTATGCATAGGTATATGTTATATATTTTTTTAAACTGTACACAGAGAGAACCTAGTGTCAAGATACTCCTTTCTCTACTTTTCGCCCGAAATTGAGACATTGCGTGTTAAGTGGCTGAACTCAACGCCGTGCTTTGTGGTACCGGAACGGAGAAATTAAAATAATTAAAATATAATTATTCTCCCGCTTGGGAATCGAACCCACAACCAATCGTATTTATAGTCAGACGTTGTCACAGACCACGATGGCAGGTTAATCTACGTAATATAATCTACGCCAAGAATAAGAAGCAACAGATTATGATATTTCAACTGGAAAATTTATGAATATACATACCCTACACAGTTATCTACCGTATGCAAATCTTTGTTACAGAGAGACCACCGCCTCTGCGACGCTGAACACCTAAGGGACGAGCTTCGACAGGTGAAGAATGCCCTTCATATGAACAAGCTGCCCGTTCCCCGCCAGTGTTCTTGCAGTCATCACAAATATATACACCGGATTCATAACCACTACAGGCACGGTGAACCCACAATTTACACATTAAATACTGAACCTATTCTTCACCGCTTTTATCTTCGCTATATTTTCCCTTACAGAATAAACTTTCGGCGTCTTTATCAGTGGGGACTGCAGTCTCATTTGTCGTTGCTACATTTTCTTGCGAGCCAGTATTACTTCCAGATATAGCAACATCATCCAGATATTATGAGTCACTCAGTAATATTTCCCTTGTTAGTCTTTGTTTTTTTTATGTCCTCTATTTTCTTTATTAGATTTTTTTGATTTCGCATTCTCAAGGTCTTTTTTATAAGCAGAACTAGAAATTATTGTCGATCTTGCTGGCTTACAGCCTCTGTTGCTTGTTCCTGATGGCACGGGTGAAATATTATAATCCTCATAAAAATGTGCATACAATTTGGAATGATCCAAATGATGTTCACCTTCAGTATACCAAATTAACAACCACCTAACCTAAAATTCCGTTTTACATTTTAATTTCTACATATTACAGTTTAAATTAAACAATGATGATTATTATTATTATAATGATTACAGATGATTAACACTGATTGCATTCTTAACGAAACAGCTTTAAAAAGTAGCTAAAAACTAGCTTGCTCCTTAGAGGCTGGTAGCTGAAATGTAGAGATGGGGTTTTGTTTTTAGACCTCGCTGGCCCCATGTGTCTTATGACGTTATGTTTACAGGGTTAAAACTCAGATGGCTTTTATAATGATTTAGATTTTTAAGTATTCCAAATTACCTGCAGTGTTCCAAATACGCTGCACTTCCTCTACCCACCTAGGGCAGAGAGAACCTAGTGTCAAAATACTCCATTCTCCACTTTCCGTCTAAAGTTGAGACATTGCGTGTGTATTGGCGGAACTCAACCGCGCTCAGTCGCGCTTCGTCTTAGGTACTCTCTTATTCATTAAAATTGATTAAAAACAGGAAATTATAAAAAATATTAAGATTTTACAACCAAAGAAAAAATAAAAGTAATAAGAGGATCCTCTTGTTTTATGCACGAGTGCCACAGGAACGGGCAAGTTGCGCTAACTATTAACTTTAGTTTACGTGATGGAAGCTTCTTCTGAAGAGGGCACGACCTCACTCCGTACATAAATCTGTAAAGTTTGTATTTTTCCAACCAACCCTGTTTTAACGCTGGTACGATATCATTTACGTATTTTATTTTCTATTTGAAGTGTTATTTGAAAACAAGTTGTTTATCATTATTATTTTTGTCCCGATGGCTTGTTTTTGGTTCAAGTCTCACTCGGGGGAATAATTATATCAATTATTAAGATATATATATTTTTTAATGTCTCTGCTCTCGAGCGGAAGGTTCATTTTTAAGGTAATTGTGATAATTTATTCCTTTCTTAATTTTTCAACAATTTACATATCTATACAAAACACTGTGAGACTTTTAAGTGGGTGTAATTAATTCGTAGCTGGTTCCCAGGTTAGCTTGTATAGTGTCTATATAGACATACATACATATTACATATGTATGTATGACTGTATTTAGAAGTATATTATATTATTCTTTCGTTACTAAGTTATTGACAGACAACGAATATTTTAAACTTGATATTTGTATGAGGAGTGTAGGTGGTACTTTCGTAGAATTAGTCAGAGATGGTCTTCGCGCAATAATGGACTGTAGAATAAATTCCATCCAAGTTCCTCAAGTATCTCTATATAAAATTTTATAACAATCGGTTCAGCGGTTTGGTCGTGATGACATCACAGACAGACAGACATACTTATTTATAATACATAAGCATTTATAATATTAGTAAGGATAATATATAGCTAAAACTTTTCAATAATGATACTCAAAGTATACTTAAAAAATAAATTGATAAAATTGTACTTTAATCACGTAAAGCAAATACCTTTGTATGAAAGAAAATTTTAAAATGTCATAGACTCGTAAGCACTCTTGTGCTAACTGTTAAACTTTTTATTTGTTTATTGTTTGTGTTCTTGAAATAAGTACGTGTTTAACTTAACTCAAAACAGCGCAAATACTTCGCAAGTAAAAGTAATAATTGCTGAGTAAAATAATATTTTCAGCAATCATTTGTTTTGGCGTACTTTTAAACCGTTAATATTAAGTTTAGGTAATTTATGTTTATTTATGTGTAGGTCTTCTTTGTATTGATCGTAATGCTACTATATTTTATATTCAGCTTTTGACTGGTTTTTCTTCTTCTCGTAGGAATTTCTAGATACAAGCAAATGAAAATTTCAGGTCTCTATGCCAAGTACTTTAGGCTGTACGTCGTATATTATTGTATCAGTAACGTAAATGTTTTATAGGTTGATAGGTTAAATATAGATTAAAAATACTACTTATAAATCCTAAAAACAAAAATAAATAAACAAATACAGAAATTTATTTACTTGCAATTTTTTTAACTAATCCAAAGTCATGTAAAAATAATAACACAGTATTTCCCAAGGAAATTATACGCTAGAATATTCAATTGATATTACATCAGTCTCCTGCCTAATTACAGTCTTGTTGGACTTATAATTGATCAAATTACCCACCGTATAATATATTCACAAACTGTACCAACCAAGTGATATGAAAAGTAAACCACTTTTCATTAATTGGATTACCGTTTATATTGAATTGTTAGTTTATTTTTTTTAGGCTTTTTTGTAATTATCTTATAGCGCAGAGAAGTTATTCTAGAAAAATATAAAAGGGAATAAAAATTTGAAAGTGTTAATAGGAATGTAAATAATTTATTTTTGGTTGAAAATCCATCGGCTTATCGGCTTGAATTTGGTGCTTTCCTGATTTTTACACATTTTGAAATTAAACTATTTTAACTGGATTAATCACGTTTATTTTTGTATTCGAAAATATATTTCAGAAACAGACGACGTTTCAAACACTTTGCGGTAACCCATGGTCACAGATTCACGTCTATCTATCTACCGTGGCTTACCTGTAGAAATATTATATTGTTAAATATTGTATATTAAATTAAAAAAAAACCCAAAATGAGAATTGAACCCACAACTATAGTAGACGCAAATTACGCCACCAGGGCTTCATCTATTATTGATTTAGCTTTTTACAAGATATAATACAAAAAATGTATTTTGTTTTAAGATGTACCGTCCAATTCGTAAGTATACGTTAGCCCAAGAGTCAATGTGCGACGTGACAAACGTTCAATTGATCGCCTCCGATTCCAATATTTGGTTTTGTAGCTACTCTAATATCGTAACGTTATATTTCTTCTAGCAATGAGTGTTCTCTTTTATAAATATAATAAAATAGCCAATAAGTATGTGCCATAATGACATGAAATATATATTTTTTGTGCACCATAGCAATATTACGACAGAGTATTTATTGGCAACGTATGTAGTTTATTTTTGAAATACTGATATATCAACATTTTAATTGTTATACACACACTTGTAAAACATTTTTTAACGCAACGGGATTTGAACTCGTGTTATTGGAAACCTTGGAAAGTGCTTTGACCGCTAAGCCATACGTTCTATTTCCGGTTGCGTCTCATTTCTGTAGAGATTTTTTTACAAATACGTCCCAAAAGACGTAACCTGCTTCCACTGATGTTCATAACAGTTATTTAACTGGACTCACCAATTACATATTATATAATCAAAGTACGGCGTTAGACACCGCCGTCCGCCATGAAGTGCACGGATGAATGAGTGACATAAGAAAATGGCATCTTATCTCAAATTATAATTTGAACTATCTTAAACCTTTGCCTTCTCTAGAAAGTGGCCTAAAGTGCAGTACTATTATTTCAATAAGGCGTTTAGTGGATTAGTGGAGTTCGATTCTTATTGCATTCAAAATATTTCTCTCACTTTTACTGGTGAGTAAAAGATGTTGGTCTTAATTTTTTTTATTGCTTTCATTTCGTAGACAAATATTAATTATTATTTTATTTATTATTATTATCTTAACTCAAATATTCTGAAACAAAAATATTTAGTAAAAAAAACATTAGTTGAATTATATTTACACAATCTCTGCTTTGAATCATCTTGTGAATATTTTAGAAGAATTAATCCGATGTTACCTAAATAATGATATCTTAGTATCATCATAAAGAATTCTGATTTAGATGCGTTTCATTTGATGTGTATATCAAATAATAAAGATAAAATAATTAAGATAATTTAATTTTTATTTCAATATGTTGTAACGTACTATTATACTTATTTTTTATTAAAATACCAGCGTCTGACTGTTCGATTTCCGCTCCGAGGACTGATCATATTTTAATTATATTCCTTTCTCAACTCTAGTGAACAAGACAAAGCGCGGCGTTGAGTTGCGCCACTGACGAAACACACAATTTCAAATTCGGACGGAATTTCGATATATATGCAATATGGGCAAAGCGTGAAACTAATTAAAATCTAGACACAAAAGTAAACTGAAACCTGATTGTTTGGTATAAACTCGGTGAGATGATTATTACAAATTAGGTAAATAACGATAGAACTTGTATAATAACTTACAAATAGAGTAAAATGCATTTTACAATATTGAAATACCATTTTGTACATTTCAAATACAGTCTGCGCTCCAGGTATTAATTAAGTTAGTTTAACGTTTCGCTACTGATCTATTATATTATTTCACAATATTGCCAATTTATATAATGCATCCAGATTTACATATAATTCAACACATTCTAATACAGAATTTCTAAATTAATTTAATGTATATTTTGATATTCAAATTAGTTATTATTTTATGGAAGCATGACAGTCGCATAATTAGGTTGAGTGCAGCTCAGTGACTCGTTATTGAAGAGTGTCTACGTTCAAAGTTCGTGTGGTCGAAATTTTTGAAGGTACATACTGGATTTCAATATTTTCACGCACATATATATTCTTACGTCTTCGCTGTTCCTTAACGTGTGATGTTGAAAATTCTCGAAATTGATAAATTTTGTTGTTTTCTAATACTTTATTGTTTATTTCTAGTTGGATGTTTTAATAAATTTATATTTTAATTATCTTAAAGTATTATTCATTCGTTTGTTATAAGATATTTTATAGAAAGCTTTTATAATATTATATATTTGTCAACAACAATTGTAAGGAAATATGTGTAGCTTAATTCGCTGGAGTGCGAGTTCGAATCCTTCTACGTTCAAATATATATAGTTTCATTTTCACTTTAACATAAATAACACAAATAAGCAACATATATTAGATAAAACTGGCGAATGTACTAAAATCCAATTAAATATATAAGTACAATGATTTTAAAAAAACGTTTAAACTATAAATATATTTTGGAACTTACGATACAAAAGCTATTAGGCATGCTAAGCAGAAAGGGGACTGATCATATTTTTTACATTTTAAAGTGCTAATCGCAAACTTAGGAAATTGAAAAGCATATTTAGTAAATGGGTTCCAAGAGGCGTGAGTTTGAATCCCGCTGCGTACAAATTTTTATACGTTTTCTAAATATGCTTTTCAATTTCCTAAGGCACTGATCAACTATAACAATCAAATAACTCTCAAACGTACATACATATAATTCAACTGTAAAAAGTCAAAGCTGCGAACCGCCATGTCAATGCTCAAAGCGGACCTGTTGTACAAATAAAGGAAAAAATCAGTTTTTCATGAAAACTACTAGATTTCAGTGTATGTATTACACGAACTATATGAGATTACATCGCAGTCCGTCAATGACAGATTCGGATCTTCTGTCAGAGCGTTCGTTAGTTTCAGCCTTAACTAAGTTTCCTGGTACACTGACTGTTGTCGTTTTGCTATAGCCATCAGCGAATTCATTTTGCATATTTCGCAATGAATGGCTAAGATATTGTTATAATTCAGGTCATCGTGAAGGAATGATTATATGTAAATAACTTTAATTTGTCCGCTTTGTTACGTTTTAACTCTGCAATTCAACACGGAATGTCTCATTTTCGGGCAGAAAGCAGAAAACGGAGTGTGTGACATTAGGTTATCTATGGCATATAATACTGTGCGTGAAGCTGAAGAAATATATTATTTTATTATACTTATATAATTTTTTTATTTTAGACTGATTATGATTTGTTTTCATATGGCAAGATGGGTGTTTGTAAGGTCAATTTATTAATGTTATATATGGTCAAGCAAATTGGAATTTGTAAGGTAGGCAAAGAGTATTTCAAACTGTTTTCAATTTTTAAATTTGAAGCAATCTATAATATCCAGCTCAAAATGTCATGTATAAATAAATATACGAATACAAAAAAAACAACCAGAAGAAAATAATGACAACGTATTAGATCCAGTTACAGACTTTACTGATGATTTGACACTAGGTTCTCTCTGACTACTCAGCTACGCCGGACAAAACGTGAAGCTGTGAATCATACTTCACTATGTTATCCATGAGAACCAATTACATTTAAAATAGTCATTTTATAGGAACTTCCTTCCACGTGTAACTCAATTGTGGAATGGCCTACCAGCGACAGTGTCTCCAGGTCGATTCGACATGGGTACCTTCAAAAAACGCCTCTATTCCATCTTAAAGGCCGGCAACATCCCTGTAGCTCTTCTGGTATTACGCTCGGTCGTTAGCGGCGGTGATCACTTACCATCAGGTGAGCCGAACGCTCGTTTGCCTTGTCTATAGAATAAAAAAAATGTCCTAACCATAGATATAAAGTTCATAATTCAAATAAAAACGTATAGAACCATAGCTTGTATTCCATTTGAAAACTCTATCAGTCGTCTTTGAGACGTCTCTTCATCATAACGAGAACGTTTTGTGATGCTTTGCGCGATGTGTCGATAAAGTATTTTTGTAGCTCGTTTGATATTCTAGATGTATTCGCAGACAATATGTACTTCTGTTATTGAACTGAATTCATTATTTCTCGCTAAAACATTCCTTTGACGCGTCCCTCTGTCGGGATGTAAAGCCGTTATTCGATGGATTTTTATTATATGCTTTTATAGCTCTGACTGTAATCGCGTTTGGTTGTGAGTTCTATTCCCACTTGGTGGAATGATCACAAATTTATTGTTTTCATCTTTAACGCGGCGTTAGGCTTCGCCGCTCAACACGCAATGTCTCAAATACGGGCGGAAAGTGGAGAAGCGAGTGTCTTGACAGTAGGTTTTCTCTGACTAGACTGCTTTACATGCAAAAACATGGAAGCTGAATGAATCGTTATTAAGTAAGTAGAATTTACTTGAAATATTATTTATGCTAAAAAAAAAACATTTTTAGAAAACATACATTTTTCAACGCATCGGGATTCGAACCTGCGCCTCTTGGTTCCGTCTGCCTTCAAATTGTTATACGTTTTCTAAAAAGTTTTTCAATTTCTTAAGTGTGTGAATAACAAAATGTTAAAAATTATTTATGTTTTTTTAACTTTTTTTACAAAAGGGGTAAATGATTATATTTTAATTTCTCCACTCTGACAAGACATACACACGCCATTCGATACACACACGCCATTCGACTCACAATGTCTCGATTTCGGGAGGAAAATAGAGAACAGAGTGCTTAGATATTAGGTTCTCTTTGACTATCCAGCTGAGCGGTAAGTCGTGTGAAGCTACAAAGAAAAGGTGCATCAATGCCTTGTACTGTTAATGCTTTCGTGGCGTGTAAAAGTGATGGATATGAATTCAAATCCAATGTATCCTTTTTTATGATCTGACACAGAAAAATGTGAGTTTTCCACCACACACTGCAGTCTATTAAAAAACGTCCTGCGTCACGTTTTACTAAAAACTCCATGGAAGATGTGTCTAAAGATAAAAGAACGAGTTATTCACAAAAATTCAAATAATATCATTTTATTTACCATTTGAATTATCTATCATCTCTGCCTAGAATATAACATTTTATAAATTATATGAAAGGAATATAAAAAGCAAATCTACATGAATTGTTTAGTCGTACATCACGAATTTCTTCTATTGTAATACAGTCGTAAAATATATGTTACATACATATTTATATTCAACGTAATCTTGGCTTTTCATACAATTTTTTCACCAATAAATGGTGTACCAATGTATGTGAGTGTGAAGTAACATTGAGTTATTGTAAAAGTGACAATATATATAAACGTATTTTAATACTCAGTAAAGTTTTTAACATATTTAAAGTTCACATACTTAGGGTTGAAAAGATTTTTCAAGGAACATAGCAGAACTCGAATCTGCGCCACTTGGAAGCTATGCAAGCGCTCTGATGGCTAAGCCATACGTTCTATTCAGCTACGACGAAGTTCTTATATGCATGTTTCAACTTATGTTTCATATTAGCATCTCTGTAGATATATTTTACAAATTTCTGCTACTCTCGAAATACACCGTTCTTCACCTTAAAACCGAATTCGCGACATTTGTTTGCTTTGTCTTGGGTACCGGAGCGGAGAAATACAAAAAAAAAAAATTATTATTACTTTTACTATTACTTTCTATAGAGAAGTGCCGTTAAAGATATCCGTTTAAAATTCATACTAAACACTCGCAAAAGATTTCAAAGTAAGTCCTTGTCGTAGTTACTCGAATCATATTACATTTTCGTTCGCTCTTTGACAATTTCCACACAACCGCAAATAAATTTTGCTTCACATTTCTATGTTATTATAAACGGATAATTAATACCGGATAATTTAAACTGCACGTATAATATACATATTTATTACGTTAACGCAATAAAGGCAGTATTTTGGTCAACTTGTGACTGATTTTATTTTTCTTTCTTTATCATTTCGAAAATTTGACAAGTTACGAATGTTAAATTATTCCATGCGTTCTTTAGGCATCTTTTGGACCAATATATATATAATATAACAAGTTCTTTATAATAGTTTTTTAAGCACACGATCCGTATCTTAAATATTGTGGGTCAGTAGCTAAGTGCACCGCTGCAATCATATAGACCAGATTAACATCCCACTACGAGGACTACAGTGCCGAGAAGGATTTTCAGAGTTACTTACGAAAGTAGAGAACGGAGTGTCATGACAATAGCTAAACTACTAAGTGAGTTAATGCCGTATTACTGATAGCTGTACAGTATGGTGGAGAGTTTATTTAATAATTTAAAATCATTGAACTTTGCAGCCATTGTGGCGTAGAGGGAGTACGGGCATTAACTTGGAGATAAAACAGAAAAAACCAAATATTTGTACTTCTTCTTTGCACATCTTCGGAGCTACTGGAATCATTTTTGTTGTATAGCTTTTAAGCCTAGGCAGGAAGGGTATAATTGATTTTGAATACTGGTGAACTTTCCAAATTACTATATGCGGGCAGTTATTATAAATTCAAATATACGTATAAATTAAACGCAAAACGTACGAGTATACATGCGTTGGAATAACATTTTGCACTATACATCATGGCACGTGACGTGTTGCTTTCAATCAGGTAGCTATAGTTTTTTGCCTTAATTCGCTTAGCCTTTCACATTGCTATGTTAGGATTAGTATTAGCAAACAAAGGATTACTTTTGTATGATAAAAATGGGTTCAAATTGTATTATGTAGCGAAATGTATTATGTTGAAATCATGTCTACATATACTAAAATTATTTTAATACTATACTTGCGGTGGTAGCTAAAACATTGGCTGAATACATATACATTTTGCCTTTAAGGTCGTGTAACCAAACGCTGCACTTTCATTTATTTATCTATACATATAAATGAAAGTTTAGTGTCTGTAATATTAAAATAACCGCTTTTTATAAAATACATGTACTAAATGTATGTTATCTATACACGGTTCATATACAAAAATAAATATTTTTACTATTTTTGTCTGTCTGTCTCTTTGTTCCGGCTAATCTCTGGAACGGCTAGACTAATTTTGACGATACTTTCACTGACAGATAGCTGATATAATAATAAGTAACTCAAGCTACGTTTATTTCAGTTTTGCACATATAAAACTCTTCCGTTACCAACAAAAAAATTGGTAACACAGAAACTACGGGGTAAAGAAAACTAAAATTTAGTATGTAGGGTCCTTTGAAATTATTAGAAAGCAATAAGATTCAACGATTCCCGAAATTTCAACGGAGTTGAGGAAAACGAGATTTTACATTTTACCTTCTGCCTTCTACGCAAACAAAGCTCCCTCTAATGATATTTAAACCCGTAACTAACTCAATCACTCAGAATCGTATCAACTGCTATATCAATATAACAGATCGACAATATCATAATGTTAAATTTCATATAAATTTATATAATCTTTTAAAAACGAATGTAGGCACACTGTAATTGTGCAGACTGCAGTTTAGCTACTAAACTAAAATTGTATATTTATCTGTAATACAGAAAAGAGTAAACGAAAGCTATTTATATATATGTATATGGCTACTTATTAACAGGCTGCTAACACTGACTGGCAATTAGTATAAATGTTAATCTAAAGTTTCAAAAGGGTTTATTTTAATAAAAAACGTTTTGAATTTAAGCTCAACCAAAAAGCTAGGTCGTAGCGTAATAAAAGCACCTGCTAACGTTTTTACTACAACTAGCTGCATATATTGTGGCGTTATGGAGCAGCGTCTGACTGTAAATGTGGGTTCAATTTCTAATCTGGGTATTTTTATGTTTAAAATATTTTCTACTAGGTTCTCTCTGACTACATATATAAAGAACTAACGTATGGTTAATAGTTAGCTAGTTTTGATTGTATATACACAAATAAAGCAGGTTGATATAGTTTTTTTTAATTTAAAAAGTAATAACACTTGATCCCTTACTTAACAACTTGTAAAAAATGTAATTTGAGTACATGAAAAAACAAGCTGTTTAAAAAAATTATTCGAGTCAGTCAGTCAGTCGATTCAGTATTCAGTGAGATTGTTCTGATCATTCATTAAAACTCTAAACGAATGCATATAAATTATTATATAAGACATTCAATTGTCATAGTATTATTTTTATTTAATGTTTTATAATATACAAAGTTTATGTTTTGTTAGTGTTGCTGCTGTTTTATTTGATAGTCTTTTCGGTTTTTACTTTTTTCTAGAGTGAAATTAGTGTCAACACACTCTGAGACATTGTGTGTTGAGTGGTGAAACTAAATGCTTCCCCCGGAGTGGAATTTTATATTATTCTCCAATTTATATTTTATTCTAGTATTCTAGTACCTGTAATTTTTTTTTATATTTTATAATAAATAAACATATTAAGGAGACGTATAAAAATTTGAACGCAGCGGGAATCAAACCCGCATCTCTTGGAAACCGTATAAGCGCTCTGACCGCTAAACCATGCGTTCACGCTATGTTGAAATTTTTGTACGTTGTCTAAATACGTTTTTCAATTTCCTAAGTGTGTAATTAACACTATAAAATGTTAAAAATATTTTACAATTTTTAATATTTCTCGCCAATAAATGATCTTTATTAAGAACTTAAAAATAATAATAAAGATAGTTCTTCCGGTCTGTTATTTAGGATATAAGAGTAAGTTATGTGAAGTTTTAACTTTTGTTTACGTGATGGGAAGTATACCCCCGAATTCAGATGACCCGCTATAAATTTGGAAAGCTGGTATTGTTCCATGAGATTGGAAGCACTTTTTGAAAACTTAACAACCTTATCCCATGTGAAGTGATTTGTTTTGTGAAAATATGGGTATGTATATCTTGTGGCAGAGTTTTCTTAATAGTTTACAAAGTAATTAGATAAAACCTAGTATGTTAGTTGTTAGTATCAGTTAATCTGTAATTTGTATAATAAATACGTTTAATTTGAGCAAAAGTGACTAATTTACAAAATCTGTACTCATTTAGGATATACATAGAGACATGTTACAAAAAGAAAGTCGTTTATAAAAAATATTTAAACCAAAGGTACGGATCGTATGTGTTAATAAAATATAATAAAAAAACTAGTAAGTATGTCAGTTTTTATTTCTCTCGAGATTATTACCTATTATACCATAAACCATGAAAAACGAGATTTTCGAGGTGATTTCGAATAGACACCTACCATGTTCAGACAAACACATTTTAAGTGCGCCATTGCATCAAATAGATTATTATTGAACTCGGTATTTACCAAACATTTGTACACTTTACTTTCTTTACTAGAAAATTTGTTCTTGAACAATAAACTTGTTGGTACACACATATATGTAAATATGTTTTTAAAATAATAGGAAAAGAAAAAAAAAAAAAAAAAGGTCACTTCTACACACTTTTTAGTTATTTATCATGAACTAACATAAAATGTAAAGCTTTTACCATACTGAATATTCGTTATTTCTATCTAGTAGTTACATTATTGACGCACAAACAAACAAACAGACAGACAAAAATTCTGCGCATTGGCTATTTTGCTTCTGTTACCGAAATATTCATAATTTTATAAACTGACTTACTGACTTCACGCTTTATCAATTTACGATTTATAGTTGAGTAGCAAAACTTAACGCTGCGCTTCTATCTTTTTGAACTAAATACATATTTTATTTTGCATTAAAAGTTTATATACGCAAGAGCGTAAAGATAACAAATAATACTTGTAAAAAGATACAAGTCATTTAGTTTCTAGTTTATTTCTCTTTGTAAGTGGCTAAGAAATTAAGCTTATAAGAATAATAAACGTGTACACTTTCAAAGCGGTTCGCAAAACAAATTAGCAGGCCAGTTTATACCGACTTAAATAGCTTGACGGTTATCCACTTTAATTAAAGTTGTAAAATGTGACCGTCTCCCTACAGTCGGCCTTTAAATAATCGTAAGACGTCTGCAAATGAATACGGGCTCCTCTATATTTAGACGGCTTAGTTGGATTTTTTGAAACAATTGAATGTAATATAATAATATATTCTTTTATTGTTATAGATAACTGGTTTGAAACTATTTTTTTTTATGTTTTATTGAAACGGACTACTCTATACGGACACGTGGTCTCCTGACCTGACTAGTTACTCAACTAGGCTAAAAACTAAGACATAACTATATTCTTAGCTACCCATAAATACTGTAATAATAAAAAATAAACTAAATATTACTTTTGAATTTGGAATCTGACATTTTTATATGATTGTTCATTATGTTTTCTTATTTTCGCACCAATATATTGTAAAAAATTTGTGATATTATATATGGTGTGGTAGGTATGGTACCAAATACGATTTTTTAAAATCCTCCATTTGCTTGGTATTCGTCAAATGTTTGTGTACCGGGCTATTGATAGTTACAATGAAACCTCTGTTTGTGACAGAAAAAGATGTGGCCGTTCACGTAGTGTTCGTACAAAAAAGGCAATCAAAGCAGTAAGAATTTATCTCGGGCGATGATTATAGCATCTAGAATCATGTCGCGTATTTCAAAAGAAGACTTAGAACTTGCAGGTCAGTTTTAGAGATGTTTTAGAAATGAGATCAGTTTAGCTTGGCTAAATATCATGATAATTTAAAGTCCCTAAAACAATCCATACGTGTGTATACATAAAGAGTCCATGCTGCTATTGATAACTGGCCTCAACGTTGAAAGGACTGTATTGCAGCCAATGGAGACCATTTGAAATAAGCTTAATATATTTTTAATGGCTTGATATTAATGTACTAAAGTAACACAGCGTAATAGAAATAAATTTTATATACAATAAAAAAATATTGTATTTCTTTATAACAATATTTGTGGCAAGACTAAGTACAGATAAGTAGTTACTAAAAGAGTCAAAAATATTAAATATATAAGTTTTAAATTATTGACATTTTATTTAAATAATTTTCTTGACAAATTCTGACTGAAATTAGTAACGTTTTCACCTTGTGGAGCTCTTACTTTATATGTGTTACTGTAAAAACTCATACTATTGAAAATCTTCTCATTTTCCATGTAAAACTTTAGATTTACTAACTTTAATGGTATAAGACCGCCCGTGTCTCTTAGAAGAAAAACCTATGTATTGCCGAGGAATAAGTTCGAAATAAATGATCAAAGAACAATACTTTTACTATTAATGTTCAGTCTAGCTAAACTTTTATGGTTATTCGTCAGTTATTTTCTATCTTTAATTTTTATATGACAACGAAAAATATTAAAGCGGCTTTTCCTACTAGATTAGGTGTTCTAATATAACTCTACATCAGGGATTCTACTTTTCAAAATCAATTGTTTCCTCTATGTTGCCCAGAGTGACAAGCTATACAACAAAAAGTTTCATTCAAATCCGTCCAGTAACTATGATGATGCGCGCGTACCAACAAACAAACAGACATATAAAAAAACATAATAATAATATAATATTTAATTTATTTCAAACTGTTGAACATAATTATACCATCTTGTAACGATAATAACTATAATAGTATAAAACTGTGTCGCAGTTATTAACGCTCGCCTCACAAGCGTAGTTTCATATATTAATATAACATATATCACTAGAAGTACAGAATATCTAAGCTAATACAAAAAAAAATTAACAAAAATGAATAAAAAAAAATGGTTTTATATAATAGAAAGCACGTGTTGAAGCTCATTAAAAATGATAAGCCATCGTGGCTCTGTGAGATAATATCAGATACTAAACGCAATTGGTTGTCCACTCGAAGGATTGAATATATTGCAATTGTTTTCATTTCTCCGCTCTGGTGTAAAAAACGGAGTGTCTTGACACTAGGTTGTCTCTCGTACTATGCGGGAAAAAGTGTGCAGCTGCTTTTTTATAGATTCATATTCTATTACTATTATTGTGTACAGTATATCTTTTTTTCGTGAATATATTTCATACTTTTTATACCCATTTTATATACTTTTTATTGTAGCTCATATTTAACTTCCTCTCATCTACAGCTCAAAAATACTACAGTATTACTAATTAAGCAAGCGGTTTTTTGGAATCCAATCTCAAAGTTTATTGCGCTTCTGATGGTAAATGTACCTGTATATGCAGCCATCCGTTTTTTAAAATCTTAATTCTTAACTTGTGAAGGCGTACTTCACAATATTTCGGATTACGTCAAGAGAATTTAGTGTCTAACTGATATATTTCTTTAAGAGAAAATGCACTTTGCAATACTCAACACTCAACTTTTTTTTTGCTTCACGCTTTTTCCCGCAAAGGTTTGCGAAAAGAACCTAATGTCAAGACATTCCGTTCTCTACTTTTTGCCCGAAGGAGTAATTGCGTGTTGAGTGGCGGAACTCAACGCGCTTTATCTTTGATACCAGAGTGGAGAAATTAAAACATTTAAAATGTAATCATTTACCCGAGTCGGAATTGAATCTCACAAGCAATCACGTTTACAGCAAATCACTTTACCACACTGGCCTCTACTATGACCTGCATTTTCTTTAATACCATATTTTTGACAATACACATACATTTTTTCGAGTGAGGCTCATACTAATAATATGTTTTCAGTATTTTATTTTATGCATTTTTTTTCCTACACATCTCCCACATCGTAGCATAGTATAGAGAAAGACAAATCGTGTTGGCTAGCTGAATCAACGCTTCACCTTGTCTTACGAGATCTGTAAAACAAATATATTTTATATATAATTAAGTGAGAATTTAACCTATTACTATCGCACATACAATCAGACTGTCCTAGTGCAGTGGGTTATTTTTGTAATAGATTACTTTGCTAGAAATTGTTAACATAATATTTTTTATGAGCGGAGTCATGTTAGAAAATTAATTCCATAAACCAGTTATGTAATGCTGAAGAGCTCAACCGAACGTTAATAATGGGGGCTATAAACCATACTATGTACTGCGCAGTAGTAGTTTGCTTTATAATATATATATATATCTTATTTATTTCATTACTATGGAAATATTTAATTTTAAGATCCTGGGCTACTTCCCGCTGGGTCTGCGTTAATATAGACTTTCGTTAAGCTTAGGGCATCCACACGCCGACACCTTTATTTATTATGGGTGAGAATTTATGAAACGAATATCCCTTTATTTTAAGAATAAATAAGCATTTTAATTTTTATTTTATTCATTGTAGTATTTTTTTCAGGTTCGTACTTCTTCCTTTACACAGCAGGTTGTTAGAGAGAATCAAGTGACAAGACACTCCGTTCTCCACTTTCCGCCCGAATTTTATCTTACTTGAAAATAATTGATATATAATCATTCCCTCAAGTGGAAATCGAACCCACAACCAATCATGTTTACAATCAGTTTCATATTCTATACTATAATCTATTTATATCACTCTATATTATATTTCTAGTTTTATTTAGTAAAGAAAATAATTTTCAAACAAAGGAATCTAACATAAAAAAAATAAAACGTATAAGCTAGTCGTACCATTGTAGTTACATTTGACTTACAAAAATTCACCGAGCCACAGACAATAAAAATCTAAGTACGAAATATTCTACCAAATGACCAACTATTATATAGACTGTACTGCATAAGTGCTTTTATCTTGAGCATTTGATTTAAAATATTAAAAATACGATGATGCTAGATTTTGCAATTGCAATAATAAATATCGGTTTTTGTTACAGTTGCCGTAGGTTTCAATCAATTGACATACGCATTGCCTTAACGACCTGTATGTCACTTTATATAAAAGTTTATGTCAAATATATGAATGTTGTGTGTATTTAAACATTTACTGTAGTGATTTAGAACATTTGTAATACAGTATTAAAATTATTTAAATATTATTTTAGTACATCCGTTCTACAAGTAAACTTTCAACTACGCTTTATAACTTTCGTAGAAGCTGATCTTAACCTTTTCCTTCACGTTTAAATATCAAGATATAAAAACTAATAGTAGAGACAAGGTTCCAAAAAAGAAGCTTATTATTTCAAAACTGTTTTTATTGGTTATTTTAAAATTGTTCAAACAAAATAAGACTACACCACTAAATAGTCGTTTAGATTCAATCTGAGCGTTTAAAGTATACATTATTTATTTTTTAATCATTTCTGACATTTTGCGTATTAAAAAAATATTTACATACTTATCTGACACTTTCTTTGCTGCTTCACCCTTTTTCCCGCATTACATACACTCAGTTTTCTATTTGATACTTACCTGTTCTCTATTTATTATCATACACAGATAAATACAATAAGAATATAAATATGTAATAAAATATGTTCCAGTCGCCATCCATCCATCCGTAATATTATTTCAATATTAAACGAAATCTAAACTTTACACAATTTAACAGTTTATGTTGGAAAGATGGCGTCTTATTTGTAGTACAATATTTGTGTAAGAAAACCGCTGTTATTCTTCTTGCTAACGTCTTGATTCTCGAACGTTCTCGACTTCGATATTCTTGTTGACATAATTTAAGTAAAACAAAGTCTGCTGGGATCTTCCCACTCTCCACATTTATTCTAAGTTTGAAATTATGATTTTAGTTAAGATTTTCGCCGTCGTAGCGCAGTGAGACTGGGATTTGTGAGTTCGATTCCCACTCAAGAGGAACGTTCGTAATTTATTTATTTTAATTTCTCCGCTCTGATGATGAACAAGACAAAGCACGGCGTTGAGTTCCGCCACTTAATACGCAATGTCCCGAATTCGGGTGCGAAGTGGAGAACGGAGTGCCCTGACACTAGGTTCTTTCTGACTACGGAGCTATAATAAAAAAAAGTTTTTATATTCGCTAATGTAAATAAGTATTTTAAAAAACTTTAATGCATTTCTTGACGCCCTCCTGGTGCAGTTGACGGCGACTGACAGTAGTCGCGATTGGTAGTGGGTTCACTTAGAGGAAGGATTCTAGTAAAACTATTTTGATTCTCGACTCTGGTAGGACAGAGCGCGGCGTTGAGTTCCGCCACTCAACACTCAATGTGTCGATTTCTGACTGTGAATGACAGTAGATTCGAGTTCTGCCTGTTCTGCAATATTAATGATACTCCATAAAATCCGGTACTGGCCATGGCTGAAATGCATTCAGCGCCATACCTTTTTAGCTTGATCGACACATTATTATATATTAAAACAGACACTGATGGATGAGTTTGACATGTGTCAAAGTGTACAACGATCTAGAATAGGCATGTCAAATTTATATAAACGTTAAAAAATAAAAAAAAAATTATTATAAAATGACTTTAAATTTTAATTATATTAATACAGTTATATACATATACAATGCAAATCCTTAAGTTCAATAACAATATATTATTAAAATATATTAATAATTTACATAAAAAACACTCGTTCTAATTTTGCTCAGATAAAAAAAAATTCAATATCTAATGTTCAGACTTTTTTACTTTGCTCATTTTACGTTTAATACGTTCTGTGTATGCAGCTACGATGTTAGACAATAGGGGCAAGATCGACGACCTTTCATCATCTTTCACGCCAACTTCTGCACACATTTCCGCCCTACATTTCTTCAATTTAGGCATCGCCGCCTCAGAAGTCATAACCGAGGCTGTATACAAATAACCATTCCATTCTAAATATTCTTTGACTAGTTCGTTTATTAATACCACTTCCTCTGAAGGTGGTGGAGCACCGGAATTTTTGAAGCCAGGGTTGAGCGAATCTTGTCTGTCTTGCAGTGCTTCGGTAATTTTTGCGCGCATCTGTTAAATTATAATATTTATTAGAAAGTACACTTTTATTTTGATATTTTGCTGTTTAGCTTTGTAACTAGTCGAACGAAATGGTTGTAAATTTCATATTGGTAATGGGTGTAAATTTGATATGCTTGCTGTATACTTTCATGACTAATCGAATAAAATGCTTGTGTTTTCAATATTATAATACATCTTTCCTTTGTCTGTCTAATAATCAAAATATATGTAGGGAGATGAGAAGAAATTCTTTAGCATTCCATCGCGTTGCAGAAAAAGGAGAACGAAGCAGTGCGTACGATTCGTGACGTACGTCTACACAGCCGTTAATCCTAGGCTTAACGGGCTCTTTTAAAAGGCACTAACGCTCGCCTCCATTATCCATTGTAAATTATAAAATTTATTTACAAAACTTTTTAGAGGACAAACAACTTATTGTGTAAAAATTTTATACGTTTTCTAAAAAAGTTTTTCAAATCCTAAGTGTGTAATTAAACTTTAAAAATGTTAAAAATATTTAAAAAATAGCATTATCTCTTGCCAAACTATAGTTCGTAGAATAAACTTTGGGTAGTCGAAATTTGTAAAAATCTCTTTACAGAGATGCTAACAATAAAAATAAGTTGTAAGCGTATAAGAATTTCGACGTAGCCGGATGTAGAACGGCCAAAGCACTTGGACAATTCGCAAGAGGCACGAGTTTGAATCCTGCTGCGCTTCTATTACGTAATTCTAACGCGGCATTAGTAGGATCTTTTAAAATTTATTTAGATAGAGAGAGGAGCTAGTAGAGGCGAGTGTTAATGTACATTTTAAAGAGTCTAATTTTTTTAATTAATTGCTTCGAGCAGTATGAACACGGGTCTGTAAGAATTATCAATATAAAAATCAAGATTTGTTTAGATATTGAAATAAAAAAAAAAATGAGGGCTGAAATAATGCTATGTATATATAATTTTAAGTATAAATATTTCCACATTTCGTAGCAACATATTTACAAAACGAAATGGTGTTATTATGCTATGCATATATGCTCATGACCAATACAAGCCGACGATTATTAACAATTTCGGTGCAGCTGTATAGAACGATACATAACGTATGGCTTAGCGGTCAGAAGGCTTGGACGGTTCAAAGAGGCGCAGGGTTGACATATCCTAAGCGTATGAATAACACATTTAAAATATTACACACATTACCATGTGTTTTAAATACACTTTTCTTTAAGCTGACATACATGCTTAGGCAAAGGTCAACAGGTCTACTAGTGCGATATTCATATAAGATGTCGATGAAATAATTTTACACCAAAGTTTTGTTTGAAAAATAAAGCCTTGTACTAGATTTAACGACACTTTCATTTGTATTGTATGGTTGGCATATAGTTTTATAATAGCAGTATTTTACTCCACTTTCCGCCTGAATCTGAGAATTGCGTGTTGAGTGGCGGAACTCAACGCCGCATACATTATATAATATATGTTTCTTACGAATAATGTTGGTTAATATACGCGTTATTTAATAAAAATACACTCAAGAGCTTAGAGGAAAATAACAATAAATTAATTCGCTTGGCTTAAATAAGAATTTTGTAAAAGAATTAATCACCTCTGCCTGAAATTTACACAGATGACCGCTCTTCCTCAAAAGATTTTTTATAGCGTCCAAAAGCTCTTTTTCCGAAATCGTTTGGTTTTCGCTCATTTCGTTGTAAATTTAATTATTTCCAAAAGGACTGCCTCTTGTAATGAAGTATCAAATAAAAAGTATTATCGGATCTCGGGCCCTCTATGAAACCTTCTATGTACTCGAGTCTAATCGCTTTAAATGAAACGGTCTTACGAAAATATATTGTGTAACTTAAGGCCAATGACAGGCATGTGACACTGTGTATTTAATAACTTTTCTGCCAGTCTTTATTTACCTTTGAACGAACCATTTATAATCTGTTCATTTTGTATAAGGTTTCTTACAGGGAAGTAATTTATCATAAAAAATTACACGATTGTGTGACTATGTCGCTGTACGAGTAGAAAGTGGACGGTGAATATTTAAGTAAAACTGTTATTATAATTTTTATTATATATTCTAATTTATGTGAATCTATATAGTTTTTAGAATTTCAATAATAAGAGCTTTGGTTTTCGCTATTTTAAAACATTCAGTGGCATTCGTCTCAGTTCAGTTAAAAAGAGACAAAGTCACACTGATCTATTGCATGTTAAAAGAGATCCAATAATAATATGGAGACCTTCACCTATAACAAAATACATATTTACAACAGACATTTAGTCTGTCAGTTGATACAATAATTATTTCAAACAACCGCCAATGATTTCTTAGTTGCATGGCGTACTGCCCTAAATTCTTGCAGAATAAGCTAAGTGTATTGCTATTTATTGTGGTAGGTTGATACTTCTCAGTTTTCAGCATTGGGTCCCAGGTGGTAGAAAGGTTAATCCGGTTAAAAATAGTTTCATATCAAAAAGTATTGAATTTTATTCTATAACTTTTTAACATTCAGAAAGGTTAAAATAAGGGCTTAAATATTCCAAACGTAAGAGAAAGGCATGGGGATGAGGCAAATAAATTGCGCGTTATACTGCGTGAGTATGTAGATAAGACGTGATATATCTGACGACAATTTTTAATTGTGAGCGAAAAACTGAATTCTTCGCTCACAATAAAAAATTGTAGCAAAATAAAAATGAAAGCCATCGTGGCGCAGTGCGAAAGGGTTTGGCTGTTGACGCAAATGGTTGTGGGTTCGATGCCCACTCGGATATTTAATATTATTTTCATTTCTCCGCTCTGACCTAAGACACAACGCAGTGTTGAGTTTCACCACAATTTCGGGGGGAAAATGTCGCAAATAGGCGATAAATCGCGTAAACGTAAATTTAATATATAGTATTCTGTAAAGTATATATAAAGTTCATATATATATATATATATATGTATATATATGAACCTTTCAAAAGTCAATTTTTATAATACTAAGTAAGGAGAAATATTTACTGGGGCATAATAAAGCTACTTGTGTAATTGGCTTAAAATAAAAACAGAGCTACAAAAGCCAATCATCTTTAAGTGATACGACGAAGTAATCGAGGAACAATTTTATATCAAAGACATGAAAATGTTCGTGTAACGGACCGAGCATAGGCTGCTATCACAATGATAGATTTTTTTCAGCTTCACAGGTTTTACGCATAGCAGCCAGTGTACCCGCTATGCGAACTTAGTGTTAAGCCACTCCGTTCTCCACTTTCCGCCTGAATCCCATACATTGAATTTTGAGTGATCGAACTCAACACCGCGCTTTCTTATCACCAGAGTGGAGAAATGAAAATAATTTAAATATCATAATTCCTCTGAGTATGTCGAGCCCACAACTAATGACGTTTGCAGCCAGTCGCTGTGCTACTGCGCCACGAGGGCATTTACATTTTATTGTTGTTGATTTATTCTTGTATATTTAAACTATACCAATGTGAACATAGCATTTCTACTGTCATAGACAATATTTCAAAATCAAATTACTCCCTCCGCGGCGCCAGAAATGACTAACATCGTGTTCCCACCGACAACACCGGAGCTATTCTAAATTATATTGGAAAGGAATTTGTTTGGCGTATTGTAATCTATATTAAGTATATTTTTTTTCTATGTCAACTTTTCTAATGAACACGTGAAAATGTGAATACATTGTGACAAAAATTAAAATTTTGAAATTAAAATTAAAATTTTGAATGATTGCGTGACCGAATGTGTGAAGTAATCTCTAATGATGAAATATTTACATCTTTAATATGTATTGAAGTCTGGTTAGATGAAAGCACATAATATTTTGCAATATTAATGCAAAACGGAAAAAAATCCTATTTTTTTTAAATACCTAACAAATATTAGTTATCAATCTTTTCTAACCAATATTTTCTTTATAACTACCATTCAATTCATATATCTCTGTATGCGCTTGTATCTTTACACTATCAACCCACTATCATCAGTTGTCATTGAAATGAAACCTTCATTTAACTAAACAAGACCGTTAGAATGCACTTTAAAAGGACTGCCAGAAAAAAATCAAGCCTAAAATTTTCTAGTTGAGATAAGAGTTCATCAGCTGCCTGCGTGTCTAAGTGGACAATTCGAGCACCACTTCGTTTGATTTTGAATATTTTCATCCATATTTTGCCTTTTTTGAAGGACTAATTATAAGGTAAGATGCATCATGGCGCAAACGCAATTGGTTACAGGTGCAATTGCACTCAGAGGAGTGATTACATTCCAAATATTTTCATTTTCCCGCTCTGGTACCTAAGTCAAAGTAAAATAGTTTTATTCAAAATAAGAAGATACATGCTTCAATTTTTTAACGTCAAATAATTTAATTGACTACCGGTTTACTAAAGTTAATGCCTCAGACCGGGCGTAAGAAATTCAGCGGGACTACTTTTTTCTTCAATCAACTATTTACATATCTATTAGAGACAATGGTACCTTTAAAATAGGCTGGAGCGAGCATTTCATTCCCAAGGCATGTTATCATTTATAAAATCGTTAATTAGGTAATAACCTTTAATACACAAACGTCTTTAACGACAAAACGAAAAAAAGCGGCATTGAGTTCTGCCACTTAGGTGCATGGATGCATCCTATAATTACCACATTTTTGAACACTGCCCCTGCCTTTATAAATAGGAGTAATAAAGCTGTGTCGCCACTGACGTGGCATCGTTCCAGTGTTCAAGATTTCGTTAAAAAGGTCAGTAAGCATGTATACCCCAAGAGAGCTCAATTATTTCCGCTCTTGGATCAGAATGTCATCAGGTCTCACCGCTTGCCGATTCTTTATGCGTCGAAGACAATCCACAGTTTCGTTAGGTGTCATCGGGGCAATAAGTCCAAGATTGGGAGGTGGTTTGGTTGGAAGACTGCACGGTGCTGAGTATCGATGTCGATGTCCCTGTCGATGACTCGTCCCCACCTAGAAAGGTCAAAAACTCGGGGTCAAAAGGTAATAATTGCTGACTGGGCTCGACCCCAAGCTTCCTGAGCACTTTCGATGTTAGTCAATAGATTTGGCCAGAACCTCTGCCAGAAAGTCGGTCTGCATCGGTCCATTCAGCAACCACCACTTGTTAGAATAAGTAAATACTAATATGTTTTGGGCTTTTAATTCTGTGAATTGTAACTATTACTTTATTCGAATATACTATTAACAATATTAACAAAGTCAATTTTATAAATGTAGTTAATAATTATTGGCACTTTATTTACAAATTGTGATTGAGTCTGATTTATTCCATTAAGTTATACGATTTATTTGATCGTACATTAATTTATATCCTTTACAAAATTTCCGAAGCAAAATTTAAACAAATTTTATTACACTCTTGTATTAAAACTGTAATAATTAAATTTTTACTCTTTCAACATAGCATTTTTATAGTAAAATAATGGTTACTGTAAACTAGTTGTAATATATTATTGAAGTCAATTTGGAAGCTTCCTTCAAAGAACATTAGAGCTGCAGTTAGTAACAAATGTTGCGGGTATTAACGTGCAGGCTACAACTGTCCCAGACTTACAAGGGTTTTTGACCTAACGATACGACAAAGTTAAAATTTCTAAAACGTAAGAAGAATGTATCTCCTAGATATTATATCATTATAAAGCCTTACAAACATATTATTTAGTATCAAGATAATAAATCAAACAATATAGCATTTTAATTATACCTTTCAAATGTGATAGTGGCGAATAAATCACTTCGCCAATGTCATGTTATTTTGTAAAAAAAATACATGGTCAAAGACTGAATAAGCAGTTTAATATGACAAAAAATGAATTTAAAAAGGGATTGTGGAAGGGAGGGAATATTTACAATTTATACAAAACATAAAAGGTGAGTATTAGAAAAATATTTTACTAATGTTAGATATTTAACAGTTAAACTGATAGGAGGAACTGTACAGGAGTATAAATTTTAAACTTGCTTTTATTCTGTGTTACTTAGTTTTTGTAAACAGATTGTTAACAATAGAGGCAAACTGCAACCACGGTACAGTACCCGGATACCTAGTGTGGGTACTGTATCATTCATAGTTAATGCTGTTTTTGTTAATAAACATTTGGCATTTGTTTTACTTATTTATCTCTTTTTTTCTTAGTATGCACCTACACTCCCTATAAAACCAAGATCAAGATCGTAATATCTTTAGGTCTAATATATTAAAGAGTAATACATATTTAGAAAACGTAAAAATTTGACCGCAGCAGTATTTGGCCACCACTTCCTGAAAACCGTTCAAGTTTTATACGTTTTCTAAATATGTATTTTTCAATTTCTTAAGTGTGCAATTAACACTTTAAAAATGTTAAAAAAAAACATTAAGGAGTATATTAGTATGACGGTAGGCATATATAAAATAACTTTAAGATTGTATCTGAATTAGCAAACTAGAAACCATTAGTTTCAAAACAATAATGGTCTCCGAAATATATACGTAGTATGACGTCGTAACGTACGCATACTTCAAAAAGAGGAAAAGTTACATTTGAGACAAAGTCGATATTTTGCAATACTTCGACTGGCCGAACAAACGCATTGTTTTGCATTTCTATTTGCATTTAATTATCAAGATTTGGATTCGATTTTGGTCTTTCAAGTCTTTTTTATGGAGCTACATTATGGAATATTTTAATGTCACGTTAGACTCATGTCGTTGGAAATATTTAACAATATAAACTAGTTACAATACAATTTGCTTTAGAAACATGTATAATACATTATATAAAAACAAGCTCGCTCGCGGCTTTGCCCCCATAAACTATATCTGTTCTGTATTTTCGGCGGCCTTTTCGTAAAACACAAAAAAAATCCTGGTAAAGCTAAAAAACATGAGAGAAGAAAGACCCTGAAGTATCTCTATATCACGATCGGTTCAGCAGCCATGATGATGTCATAAACAGACAGAGTTTTATTTTATAGACAACTGCTACCAATTTACTTTTTCATTTATAATATTATGTATGAATGTATTTCAAAGACTTGATATTGTATGTTATATTTATTTAATTATGTTAATGTATTTTTCTTACATATTTTTATAAAATAAAAAAAATAAAAAAATATTGGCTTTGTCGACTGAGAATCGAACCCACAACTATACCCAACCACCGTGCCACGATGGGCTGACGTCAAAATTATTAAACTATATATGTATCAATAGTTATAGATACCAGAAATGTACTCAAGAGTCTAAAATATGATATACAATACAGATATATCTGCGTCAACTAAAGTGGTAAATTACAATTTTCTCCCTGCCTACTCAGACACCTAAATACTAAAAAAAAATTTTTTAAACCAGACATAAATGTAAATCAATAAAGAAATAGGCAATATTGGCTTTCCCTATAGTAAATCGTATCTGAAGCTATTAAATTGGTTCACTGCATTGGACAAATTACGTTCTTCGAGTGTGACCGATCTCAAGGATCGCGCGAGGTTTCCCGCAGTTGTTCCATTGATCCAGCCTTTGTCAAAGCGACTGGCGCTTAATCAGGAGATACGAAGTAAGATTGCTTTAGTGAATTAAGTTAACTAATTTATTATGTTCTTATATATTGAGATACAAAAAAACAGCTTGCACTTAATTTCACATAGCAGGATAAACAGAGATAAACTTCTGGATTCGAGACATTGTGTGTCGCGTAGCAGAACTCAACACCGTACTTTGCCTATGCGTTTGAGAATCAAACCTACAAACATCGTCTTATCACTCAGTCCCACTGTCACTAAGATAGGTAATTTAAAAAAAAAAAAATTGATTAAAATGATCCCGCTGAGTTTCTTACAGCAGTTCTTCTCAGGTTTGATGCATTTATTTTAGTGAACCGTTAGTAAATTATTTGACGTTCAAAAAAAGAAGCATGTATCTTCTTATATTGATTAAAATTATTTGACTTTGAATTTTTGTAGTTTTAACGTCTCAGTCTGTAATTTTTTGTTGCGGGATATTTTAATTTAAATAATATAATAGTTTACCGATCTTATATAAATTCCATTACATTCCCCCCCGTAGTTACTAGTACAAAAAACAAAAAAAAATTATAGCTTAAATTTAAAAAAGAAAAGAACAACGATATTTTATGATTTGTTTATATAAATTTCAAACCTAATTTAAAATTCATAGCGTTGTTACCTACATTCTTCAAATGATATAAAAATTGCATTAAATAAAAATATTCTATTTAATAATATATACGAGTACGTAAGTTAAAGGACCTTACTATTCACAACACACGTGACTAGGCATCACTAAAAGGAATTCAAATTACTGTTATTGTTGAAAGTTGGCAAGTCTACAAGCTCTTTGGACTGCGTCATCCCGAAATGTTATTGACATGAGTAGAAGAAAATCATACAAAAGACATATTTAGAAAACGTATAAAAATTTGAACGCAGCGGGATTTGAACCCGCGCCTCTTGAAAACCGTTCAAGCGCTCTGACCGCTAAGCCATGCGCGTCCCACCTCCAGCTACGTTGAAATTCTTATACGCTTATTACAACTTATATTTGTTGTTATAAATAGCAATAGAATTGAAGACTAATCTGTCTATTCATTTATAAGTATTATAAATGAACACAAAGGTAATATGGCACACTAATTGAATAGTGGGCTATTGTAGAGCAGTTGGAATGTTCCTGCCATAATAATCTTATGCATTTAATTAACTAACTACTAACATACAATCAACGATTCCATAATTATTTAATAAATTAGTATATAATTTTATTAAATGGCGTTTGATTTCGCAACAAAGTACAGCTAGTCTATAAGTGTTACGCACCACACTTTGGCTATCCTATTCCTATTTCAAAATATCATTTATTATTATTTTTTTTATCTTAAAAAATACGAAAAAACAATGTAACCTTATTTTATAAATAAAAATCTCTTAAATTAAAATTGTCCGAGGTACCGCACCAGTCCAATATAAACTGTGATGCTCTCGACTGAAATCAGTGAAGTGTAGAGACCTTTGAAGTAGGCAGTTGATTTGTCTTACGAGTATATAAGTATTAAGTAAGTGAAATTAATGATTCTTTAGACGTGATTGTGATTTATTTTAGTAACACTGGAAGGTATATTATTTTTAAAAATATAGAATTTTCAAGTGCTATGTAATAAAAACACATTTCATTCATGTCATGGCAGTCATGATATTTAATACATTTTTATTTCTTCGCACTGGTACCTATGACAAAGCGCCGCGTTGAGTTCCGTCACTTGACTTGAAAGTGAAGAACGGAGTACTATCTATATATATCTTGGTCTAGGTTCTATCTGACTATCCTGGTAAGCGGGAAAATGCTGCACAAAAAATGTGCAGATGGAGTATGAAATTTATGTAATAAAGGACGGAGAAAGCTAATATGGCAATTTTATAATAATACAATTGAAATATTATTAATAAAATAATTATTGCGTACATTACCATGTACTGCATACATAAAAAACACATTAGTTTAAAGAATATTACACACACTGCCATGTGTTTCTGTCATAAACTTTTAATTTAGATGACATATACGTTAATTCATATATTAGATCTATCCTAAATATTTCGAACTCGCAGTCAAAATGTTGTTTTGTGTATAAAATGATAGCAATTTTGAGTTTATATTTTGGAGACAAAATTTCAGGGAATAACTTTTCAAACTTTAGTTGAAATATGTCGCACAAACTACTTGAAACTTTCCCGAAGCTTTTCAAATATTAAGTGGAGACCGTTGATGAGCACTACATTTTTTACGCCAGAAATTTTACTAATGTCCTTGAATACTATATTTGCTTTAAATTAGTATATATTTTAAATAGTTATTAATAAAGCATTGTGGTAAGTAAGGTGACTGACTGTAAACTCGATGGTAGTGGGGTGTTAATGTATTTCTAATACGTTTTTATTATAAATTTGGGTTTTCTAGATTTGTTACTCATATAAATTTTAGCTATGCCTAATTTCATAACTCGAGCGCGTAAGTTTTATAAAACAGGATACAAAATTTATCATTCAGTTACTATAACTATAACATAAAGACTATAATATTATATTGATTACTTTTTAACATATTACTATTAGTGGGGAAAGGTTGTTATATCATAGTTCATCATTTACAAATTGAATTTCTATGAATAGTTTGTTGGTCAAAAATAAAAGGAATAATAAAAAATATCATTGATATGTAAAACTGAAAAATTGACAGATTATTTTTAAGAACTAAGGTGCTATCTCTTAACAAACACGTCCAATCTCCTTTTAGTTTTACTAAACGAAGCGCTATTGTTGCGTAGCATTTATAACTCGGCTGGATAACAGAGATTAATGTTTATTGAACTGAAACAAAAGGTTGACCGAAAAATCCGTCTATAAATTGTTGCAATAAATTTAGGGGTACAGCCACCAACAAAATTCACTGCCAACAGGAGATTTCTGAACTACAGCTGTACGTTTTAACAATATCCTTTGCTCTTTTTTATATCTACACGCACTTCTACCCAGCTTCACGTTTTTTCCCACGTAGCAGGGTAGTCAGATAGAGCCTATTGTCGTGACATTTCGTTTTCTACTTTCCACCCGAAATCGGGGCAATGTGTGTTGAGTGAAACACAACGCTGCGCTTTGTCTTTGGTACTAGAACTGATAAATAAAAAATTAAATATAATTATTGCTTGGGTGGAAATCGAATCCATAACCAGCCGTGTTTACAGTCAGGCGATGGCTCACTGTTTCTCTACTCCAGCATGATGAATAATTCTGTTTAATTTCTTTCACGAAGAATAGAAGCATGTATTCGTAATTTAATACCGCTTTTTGGTGGTTAACGATAAATAAGAACTCTTGGATTAAGGAAAGATCTGGAACCGGGTTGGTAGTGGAATCGATCCTCACTAAGTTAAATAATTATATATGTATGTATATTAAAATTGTTTTCATTCTTGGTTTGACTCAAACAGCAATGCCAATACGCAATGCCTAATGCCTTAATACACAATGTCTCCAAAACGAGCGAAATGTGTTTTATGTACAAAAAAAAGTGCCACTTTATTGACGATATTGAATGAAAACTAAGACAAAGCGATCCGAATAACATAAACTGTAGTATATACTACTATATATAATATTTATATATAGATTTAGATATTTAGCATAACCTAACTAAGTTTCACGTATCACACTAATTACCAAAGTTTATTTTGAAACTGCATTTACCTGCGGCATCCCGCTAAACAACTTGCCTCTAAAAAATATATCGACATACATGCATAATATATTATATCAGCATATTCATGTGAGATGATTAATTTTACCGCTTAACACGCAATATCTCGATGTCCGTTGGAAAACGGAAAACGGAGTGTCTTGACACTAGGTGCCTGTATGGTAGAAGGCTGTCCTGTATGTCTGTGACGTCATCACTGCCAAACCGATTGTGATGACTGATTCATTATATTCATCCTTGCAGATTTTGGGATGAACATAGGCATTTGGCAGACATTTTCCGTCCCGTTTTCTTAGTATTTCCAGGATTTTTTGTGTTTTACACAAAAAGCCGCCGAAAATACGAAATAGCTATAATTCATACCAGATTTATATGTATATATATATCTATATCTGGTAAGGTTTATTTCATACAACTTTTTTATTGATAGTTACACTGTGTTGTTTTAGTATGGAAACATAAATTCATTAATATAACAATGTAAATGTAAATTAGGGAAACGTAAGTAGACTAGAAAAAACAGAAAAATAGGTACCATATAAATATATATATTTAAGAAAGGAAACAAAAATACTTTTATGACTCATATGACTTTAATCAGCTTCTTATTTGTAAGCTTCTGTAAGGAAATTGAATGCACAGTCAGTGTTAAGCAAATAGTGTTATTACAATAAGATATATTTTTATTTAGTCTTCCTGTAGACCACGGACTACTATAAACAGTTTAAAACGCGTCGTCGTTGGCTTTTCTATTTTCTTTTTATATTTTCGAATATGAAAATGTATACGATTAATCTGTTTATGATAGTTTCATTTAAAATAGTATTATACATACATCATTATATTTTGTATATAGGTACATGAATTTCAAAACGGCTACACGATGATTTCAACTTGTGATTTATTTTAAATATATTTCTTATACAATTTTACGTTTTGATACTTGAACTTGAGATGAGATTTGTTAGACTTGTTTCTTTTATATAATTCTAAAGGAAAAATTTGTTAAAACTCGTCGTGAATCGTGAGAGCTGTGCTTAGTAACGAACCATTAATACATTTTCACTGTTAATGGCAAAATGGGAAATGACTTTCAGCGTTTCAAGCATAATATTACACAAATCCTTTTTAAATTGCCAAATCCACGCAACGAGAGCACAATACAAATGTTAATTTATCGTTTTCACAAGTAATCCTACTCACGAACCAACCGGCCTTCATTTTTCTTATTCGTCAAATGTCGAATGAGTTTTTTCTAAATTCGAAGAATTCAGTGCAAAGCAATTTCACCAGAAACCATTACAAGGAACGCTCTAACAAAAATACAGCGACAAAAAGCAAATTTGATAAAGTTATTGCGGTGACTTTTGGGTACGCTTTTATTAGATTCAACAATGACTAAAATTTTTGATAGCTACTTAGTTATAGTTATAGTTGGTGTTTACAGCAAATGGTTTTGGTTCAACTAAAAGTAATGTAGGGAATACAAAATTATAGGAGACTCGGTTAAGTTTCATGTGCGGAGTCAACAGGCGAATGGAGTTATGTATATTGTATGGCGCCGTCTATTTACTATATATGCCGATTTACTACGTAGGACGATTTAATAAGGAAGAAGGGTAACTCATGTATAATTTTTTCATACAATCACTTTTTCCTACATAGCAGGGTTGGCAAACACTCACTCACAGGGTGTCACTCTCCACTTGATCCGAAATGGAAATATAATAAAAATATATAAAACTACTTCCTTAATATCATATTAACAAAAGTTCTATACTATCTACACTTATATATATTAATAAAAAGAACGAAAGTAAAAACGTTGTATATAAAACTACGAGGAAACCAACCCAGCTTATATTTAAATAAAGATATTTCATAAGTTATTATTCTGAAAAATCTAGAACTTTTTTATTGTGACATATAATACAGAAAAAAAATCCTAGACTTAAAGTAGATGACGTTTTATTATACTACGTTAGTACGGAAGATGCTATTTAAAGCTCATTCGTGTTCATTTAAGCCGATAGCACTAGTTTCTATTGTTTTATGCGACAAAGTAATATGCAGACCACGATAAGGTTGACTCACTTAAATTTAATATCGAGTGTTGCATAATTCTTCTTGGCATCTGCCCCGAGCGTTTTTGCTAGGACAAATAGTCATTTAAATATAGCTATTCCAGTCTTCTACACAAATTGTGACTCCATTGTGGCGCAGTAGGAAAGTGTTTCATTTATTCGTGATGGTCGTGGATAATTTATATATATATATAACTAGCGACCCACTCGCGTCTTCGCCCGTGTGTTCGTATTTTCGGCGGTCTTTTCAAAAAAACTCTGAAATTCCTAAAAAAACTAAAAGAATGGGCGAAAAGAGTTCATCTCAAGACTTTCAAGGATCTTTATATAAAATTAAGCCTTGTAAACCAAAGTGTACATAAGTATGTGGTCATTTGAGATTGGTGTATTTAATATGAATTCCATAAACGCAAGGTCGATGGTGCTAGAGGAGGCTCATGTACAAAGGGTGAAGACTCCTTGTAGTATATGTATGAAAACGGTGACGATTTTTTAAAATTCACATAGGTTAGCTACGCTAATTAAAATTTTCGATAATTTGAATAAACATTTAGAAAATCAATATTGTTTACCTGAAAACCCAATAATAGGGTTCGATTCTCACTCGGAGGCATGCTCATAATTTTTATCGGCTTTGGTGAACAAAACATAACGCGGCATTAAGTTCCGCCACTGGACGCGCAATTACGGGTGGAAAGTGGAGAACGGAGTGTCAAGGTTCTCTCTGTCTGCGTGCAACTGAAAAGAAAACAAATAAGATCATTTACATAACACCCAATTAGACTTTCATAACATTTCTGTTATAGGCAAATAACTAAACTAAATCAAAGTAAAAAAATATATATATATTTCAAATAACTTACGAAGAACTATGAAGAAACTTTTGTTCACAACTCAATTATGAGGCTTTGTACACTTTCAGCGGAGGTTTTCCGATTACACACGAAGTTCGTTCCGTGCAATTTTACCCGCAGTTTGCGTTAGACCGTCGCTGAGGATCGACGTTGCCGGTAGCGATATATTACGTCTGTGAATGTGAAATGAACGTGTATTTATTTTGTGAACAAATAGTTTTAAATATATATATGTTCGTATGAGTGTTTTTGAAAGCGATATTGGATTTTTTTCAGGTTAGTAATTTTTTACTAAAGTTGTATCTTCTAGTTATCCTTTTTGTTTACCTTTGAAAAACTTTTGTTAATCGTAAGTTAATTAAGTCAAGGATACAATTGAAATATTTTTTTTAGGAATCTGTCCAAGAATTGTATATAAATAATTAATATGATATTTACCACGCAAACCTTTTAAAATTAATTAATTTTATTGTTTGACACTAACAAGGTAAATAAGACATACTAGCAATTTAGCTTTTAGGTTTAATACAAAAGTTATGTAGCTTTATAATTTGTTGAATAATTTCAATGACACTTTACACAGATAAACATAAAAAAAATCTCATTTATGCAAAAATTCATTATTCTATCATTACTTCTTGTATAATTTTATATTTCATTGAAACTGTTAGCATCTAGGTCACCTACATAATTATTATTTTCCACGTACATTTGTATATATTCCTAAGTATTATTTGACGAATGACTTTGTGTATTATATTTAAAAGAGATTGCAAAAGATTTATACATAACAAAAAAATATTTATTTATGTAAATCTCAAAAATATGTATATTTTCAGGTTTAAGCTTTACTATAAAATAATTTTAATTATTAATAGAAAATTTAATCATATATTTTAATTCGACACATAGATATTTTGGTAACCGGTTTTTATAATTTTTTTTTAACTTAATTACATTAGAAGTGTTAGTGTGTACAATTAAAGCGAGGTAACGTATAAGCGATATCATACTTACTTCAGCACTGTTAATTTTTATAATTAGTAGGAACACAATATTTAGATTTTTCATAAAGATTTAGATTTACATTTATTATTTACTTATAAAGCTAGCTTGTTAATAACAAGTAAATTATCAGTGACAAGAAGCTTATGTGATATTATTCAAGAAAACTTTATTTGAACTTTTTGAATTTTAGCTTATTGAAATCTCAAAACATAGTATTTAAAATATTAATATTGGAAGCGTTCTAGTTTGTATAATAGTAACTGTAGATATATTACTATATCACAATTAGTTGAGGCCATTGTGGCATAGTGTGAGAGCGTCTGTAAACGCTATTCGATTCCCATTCTGGTGAGAAGACAAAACGCGATTTTGCCACGTAACACGTTATGTTTCAGATTCAGGTAGAATCAAAAATCGTACAAAATCCAGTTTCTTATAAGGTTCTGTAATACATACATATAAATCATTAATCAGATTAGGTAATTTAGATTATTCTTTAATTGTCCTTTAGGTGTACTGCAAAGTTTAATAATTGTAGTTGAAATGTTCCATTTGAAAATTTATTTAGTGAAGTAGGTAAAAAGGATCTAGTGTGATAACACTCCGTTCTCGTTCCACCCATTTTGATCGATTGCAGAATTTACCTGTCAATTACCTTAATTAACCTTAGTATTATTTTAGTTAGCGTGAGTATCTGACTACTAAAAGCTGTATATAAGGAAACAAAAGTGGAAAACTCCCAAAAAAAAATATCTATTAATAGAACTAATTTGACAAAGTTATTTTTAATTTTGTATATATAGTTGTTAAGTATAAGTAAGTCCTGCTACATGAAGTGATGGCTGAGATACCCTAATTACACACCAATCTATTTACTACTTTCCGCGAGTTTTACAATCAATTGTTATTGGAACTAGAGCCGTACTTTCTTTGTCTTATCAGACTGGGTGCAATGTCAAAGTTTTAAAACATTTGTTCTAAAATTTTGACATATCTTCCATTGGAATCAAACTCACAACCATCGCAATTTATGTGAGTAAAAGTGTGTATGATATGTAGTATGTAGATAGTGCGTAATGTATACGCTTTTTCCAGGCAGAGAGAACCTATAGCCAAATCACTCCGCTCTCCATTTTTCGCCTGAAATCGAGATATTACGTGTTGAGAGAACGCGAAAATGGATAATTACCCCAAGTGAAAATTGAACCAACTGCTCGTGTTTACAGTCATACCCTGTCACACTGTGCCACGATGGTCTTTTTAAGTTAACACAGTTAGTTAATTAGTCATTAATTACATTTCAAATTATCTATTATTATTATATATTAAAACAAGGGGTGGTCTGTAAGAGATATTCTAATTTATTGCATTTGGAAAAATCTTCTGTATTCATAGCTTTTGTTAACCATCCGCCCAATTAATTTGGATAGGTCTTGCCCCTCTAGGCTTATTTTCATAAACTATAGTTTAACTGGCCTTTTTAGGCCTCTGAAAAGGGTATGGTTTAGATTAACTGTTGATACTGTAATAGACGTAGTATCTACTCTAACAAACTTTCGAATGTAATTTTGTTTGTTGAAACATTAGTTTTATCAAAACGTGTAAGAAATTAGTTGAATTTTAAAATAAAGTTAAATTTTCATACTAAACGAGTTGTCGCTCGCTACGTAAAATGGGAAAATCTATTTTTTCCTGTTCCCGTAGAAATTTCAGGAAATCCTCTCTTAGTAATCTCCTATACTACTAAAGGAATTTTAATGCTAAATTTCAACGTTCTACGCCCAGTAGTCGTTCGTTCGTTTGTGCGTCGTTTGTGATAAATATAAGAGTCGATTTAAGGGCCAAATGAATATAATAATATATATTGTTTATGTTTACGTTTTTTCGCATAGTGGCGGTAATCAAAGAGAACCTAGTGTCAAGTCACTCCGTTTTTTATTATTCGCCCAAAATCGAGACATTGCGTGTAGAGTGGCGGAATTCAACGCCGCGCTTTGTCTTAGGTACCAGAGCGGAGAAAAGTTTTTTTTTTAAATATAATCATTTCCCCAAGAGGGAATCGAACTCAAAAATAATACTGTTTACAGTCGCTCTACGCCACAATGGGCTCATAATATATCATCGCTTCTCAGCCGGAGGTGTTTATATTTTATGAGTTACAATACAAATTATTCCGTAATTCAAGTTAAAAAATCTTCTGGTGTTAAACAAGGCCGTGGGTGGCGGTGATCACTTACCACCAGGAGACCGTAACGCTCGTTTGCCTTCTCTATAAAAGAGAAAAAAAGAAAAAATCTCTCCGTTTTCTATTTTTCTCCTGAATGTAGACATTGGTAGAATGTCGGAACTCTTTGTCTTCCCGTCAGAAGAGAGAAATGTAAGTGCGCCACATTGTCTTCTATATTGTAGAACAGCTAATCAAAATACTTTATAACTCAGTTGAACGCAGCTCCACGCTTTTTCCCGCATAGCATGATAGTAGGTTGTGAACGAATCGCACTTTGCTTTGTCTGGAAACGAGACCAGAGAAATGAATACAATTTAAATATATTTCGAAATGAAACTATTTTTAACCGGATTAATCGCGTATATTTTTGGTGGTCTACCTGTGACCACAAGAACTACTGTAAAGTGTTCGAAACATCAGATTTCTAAAATATATACGCGATTAATCCGGTTAAAAATTGTTTTATTTCAAAATGTGTAGTAATCTCGAAAATCAAAAATCTTATTATAATTTAAATATAATCGTTTGTCCGAGTTGGAATCGAACCCACAACCGTCGCGTATATCAGTCAGACAGTATAACATTGCGCCAGGATGGCGTATAATATATTGTAAATGAGTTATTACTCAGTTATAATTTAAACTAAAAGAAAAATATTTACAAAAACCTAAGTATGTCGCAATAAATTTTGCGCAAAGTTGTCAGGACATATGAATTACGTCCGATCGTAAATCACAATTTTTGTGTTTGAATCCTTAAGGCGACATGTGTTATCCAAACTTGACTTATACATTATACTCCTATTTTGGTGAGTCCCATAGCTCGTGATACGTAGATTTTGACATGGCACTGTTATATATAAAGCATAAAACTGTTATATAGATTATAACAGTGTTGTATATATTTATTTTCTTCTATACTACCGGCGGTTTCGTATTTTCGGCGGCCTTTTTGTAAAACTATGAAATTCCTGGCAAAGCTAAAAAAATAGGAGAAATATACATTTATCCCAAGACTTATTTAACTAATGATATAATCGATAATACACTTTTACAAATTGTTTAAAGTAGTGGCTGAAAAACGGAGTAAATTATCATTGAGTTCTATCAGCCCACTCTGCTGTGGAAAAAAGTGTGAACTTTAAAAAAAACAAATACAGTGAAGCCCCTTTAATACGATATTGTAGGGACCCAATACAATACGCGTCTTAAACCTAAAAACTTATTAAACGGGAAATGTCTTAAATAGCAATCGCCGCCAGCATCACATTTCAAGTGCATCGATTTTGCGTCGGTCTTTGAGATGAAACGTCATGCCTCAGCGCCATAGAGAATTAGAATTACCAAACCTCTCATTAGGCGTACTACTAAATATTAACAATAGAATATTAAGTTAGGAAATGTATAGGCTTTGTGATCACATTAAGTGCTCGATTAAGACTCGATGTTTTGTCACTTTGAGTGTTTTTATTTTAAATAAAATAATACCCCTGAGTGGAAATCGAATCTACAATCATGGCGTATACAGCCAGACGCTGTCACACTGCGCCACAATGTCCTCAACGTTTATATAACATTTTATTGTTATTAAACTCCATGTAGTTCCGTCAATGGACACAGTGATTTTATTACTATGCCGATAAAATTCTCAAAATGTGAAAGATGGTCCAAATTGAAAGAAAAGGAAATAGAAATTTGAAAGCCTATTATTCTGGCCTTCCATTACACGTAAACATTCCCGAGAACAAATTGAAAAAGTATTAAGTCAGCATCTTTGATCTTGATTTGATTTTGTTACATTAAGAATATATTTAACAAGTAAAACGAGTATTTTGCAAAAGTAATATAAAATTTATAAAGTAACTAGGTAGGCTGTATATTGGCTTCGCTTCTCTCAGCTATTAACATACAGGAGGAGACGATTTTTTAACATGTTTTCACTAGCTACTAACTTGTAGGTATATATTAATCAATCAATCAATCAATTAGAAAATCTTTCTGAGGCCGTCGTGGTGCAGTGGAACAGTGACTGCCTGTAAACGCTTTGTTTGAGGGTTCGATTTCCGAACGAATGAATGAATATTTGAATTGTTTTAATTTATCCACTCTGGTGCTCAAGACAAACCGCGGTGTTGAGTTCCGACATTCAACACGCCATCTCTAGATATCGGACAAAAAATGGAGAAACACAAAAAATGGAGTGCCATGATGAACTGCTCTGTGACTACCCTGCAATATGAGTAAAAAAAACGGCCATCTTCACAGTATGAACACGATGAATATAATTATTTTAATATATATTTTAATAAATAAACACAGTATGAATATAATTATTTTAATTTGATGCTTTTAGTAAATATAATTTAAAATTTAAACAAATGTTGTTGTAAAAATATATTAAAATTAAATAAACTTGTTTAGTAGAATATATATATTTTTAGCCTATAACATGTTTTTTACATTTTACTTGTATGGGTAGACAAGGGGACCTTGCAATGAAAGAATCAATTTTCCAATTTCCGGCCATTTAGACGTTTAGAATATTAGAGATTATCTGAATCTGAGAAAATTAGAGATAATCCGCTACCCACCATGGGTAGCCTCATTTTTCTTATCAATCGTCGGCGGTGCTTCAGGTATATTGTTAGGTATATTGTTCATAATCCTGGCGCAGTGTCAGAGCGTTTGGCTGTATACTAGATGATTGTGGGTGTCATTCTCACTCGGGACAATGATTATATTTAAATTATTTTTTAGTTTCTCTGTTCTGGTGGCAAGAACCGTGGCGTTGAGTTCCGCCTCTCAACACGCAAGGTCTGGGATTCAGGCGGGAGAAAGTATACAGCTGAAAAGTAAAAGCTTGCGTTACTAAGTCACTGACAGACAACGCACAGCCGAAACCACTAGCCTTATTTAGCAAGTAGGTTTTCAGGTGAGTAGTACGGTAGGAAACTTCTCGAAATTCCCACGAGAATGGAGAAAAACAGATGTGATGTTGTATAATCCACGCAAACGAAGCCTAACAAACTGCCAAAATGACATCAATAATCGACAATAAATAATAAATCGTAGGTAGCGAGTACAAAGTAGCTACAATAACTTAATATTGTGTAAAAGTTTTTAACAATTTTAAAGTGTTATTGTTACACTTAAGACATGATGAAAATTTTTAGAAAAATAAAAATTCGAAAGTAGTGTGATTCAAACCCGCGCCTCTAGGAAGCCATACGTTTAAACGTATGGCATAGAGGTCGGAGCGATTGGACGGTTACCAAGAGGCGCCGGCTCGAATCCCACGTAAAATTTTTAAATGGTACCTAAATTTTTTTTGTTATTATATAAATGGTTTAATATTATTTGTTATTATATAACATGTTCGAAAACAGACAAAATTTGCTTCATCCATTATTTAAATATTCGTAATAACTATAATACTTGGAGTAGCTTCACGAAAGTATGGCAACTTTTCCTAAATCTAAAAGGGTCGTAGAGCTAAGCAGTTTTCGCCTGTAATCATTAAAGGGAACATTTTCACAAAAAATAACCGTGACACGACAAAAAATAAATTTTATGATGGTTAAAAATTGAGTGTAACTTTTATATTAAGGTGATTTTCACGTATATTTACTTAATAAGATAACAATACCAGTAATATATCAATTTTCTATTTTATAAAGTGCGTTCAAATTTTTACCCGGTATGTTTATATATATATGTTTTTATATATATATATGTTTTTCAATTCCTTAACTGTCTGAATAACACTTTAAAAACAATGTCAACAAAGTATTTAAAATATTTATTAAAGATATATTGGGGCAACCACGGCGCAGCGTGACACCGTTAGACTGTATAGACTAGGGCTTTCATAAGGCTCATATAGTATTATAGTTTCATTTGCTTCCCGATCGGGAATGATTAATTAAAAAATATTTTAGTTTTGCCGCTTTGGTGACAAGGCAGAGCGCGGCATTGAGCTCCGTCACTCAACACGCAATGCCCGATAGAATATGGAGGGCAGAGTGTCTTGACACTCTACTCCCTCTACCTAAATTGCCATGCGGGAAAAATGCATGAAGCTGATGCATGAATTAAAAGAAAC
Organism: Podotricha telesiphe; assembly: GCA_038994665.1. Classification (NCBI taxonomy): domain Eukaryota; kingdom Metazoa; phylum Arthropoda; class Insecta; order Lepidoptera; family Nymphalidae; genus Podotricha; species Podotricha telesiphe. The sequence goes on along the minus strand of JAOYRR010000166.1, from coordinate 203,340 downwards.
ATTCTTTTAACGTCTCTTTCATGTTTACAATATTTTTTCTTCAATATTAAATATTTATTACAATTTCTCTTTAAGATTATTCTGTTTGCTCTGGTTGTTTACGTCCAAAGCTGCATACTATGAACTTAAGTATTTACTTTAATAGAATCTTTGAGAAACTTCCACCCGTATTCGATTTATTGCGTATTTACGCTTATCTATTTAGATAAGCAGAACTGAACACCACGCTTTGTTTTTTTCAGAACGGAGAAATGAAAATATATTAAATATTTCTCCAAGTGGAGATCGAACCCACGATGATAGATGATATATTATGAAAAAAAATTATGTAGTCGGGAGACCGCTGTCATGAACGAAGTTCTTTGAGTTTTTCTTCAAGAGCGAATAATAAATAAGATCTCTTTAATTTTCTTATGTTATTTTTGTTTGGCAAAATAATTATGGAACAATTTGAACGAATTACTTTTTTACACAAAGTTGCATTCAATATTTCAGGAAATATATTTATTTATAAAAAATTGTATTCGAAATTATATGAAGATAAATACTAAATTAATAGAAAGTTTTACATCTGATCAGTATATTCCATTATAGAAATTAATAGTTTATGATAACTAAAGCAACATATATGTAATAGAGATTAATTTAATAATTTAAATTTAAATTTTGTCCAAAAGTATCGTAAAAACAGCACCCACTGTAGTACAATATCTTATTGTTTACATAATTGAACAACGAGCTGTCATAACGGTTTTTGTCGACACTTAATATTCGTCCATCTCTGTTAAACTCCATTCTCTCAGTGCCCACACGTTATATTTAAATGAAAAACACTTTGTTCCAAAAACAAATAAAAATATTTACTAATTTAACCATTGAACATAGACAGCCGCTTCTCAATGATGAATGCGCTACAATAGCTTATAATAGATGCGATTTTGCTCATGCGCAATTTTTTTATTTTTACTTAGAAAGTTGGCAGTAGGTATTTATCCTTTTAGTATCGGATGAACGCCTGATCTCTTTCCGGTCGTATTTAACTTTTGTTCTATAAATATGGAACTAGAGCTGTATTTTAATATCTCCCGTGTGTATTAAATAGCAAGTAGTTGCAAAGTTATATTATCGTAATGCCTTGGAAGAACATTGTAAAGTGTCTATGCTGGTTATGATTTTACGAATTACCAAAATCTGGTTTTAATATGTAACTCTAAATTTAAATAAGTGAAAACTGCAAAATTATATATAGTGTATTAAAATTAATCCAATTTCAAGACTAGGAGCTGAAAATTAATAAAATCTGAAAAAAAATACAAATATTACTTATTGTAAATCTTCTGAAAGTACAATAGTATGTTTATCTTGGAATGTTTCTTCGTTAATATCTTGGAGAGGAGGAGGAAGAGGCCATCCTGGCGCAGTGGGATAGCGTCCAACTACAAATGCGATTGGTTGTGGGTTCGATTTCCACTCGGGGGCACGATTTTTTTTTAAATATTTTCATTACTCCGCTCTGGTACCTAAGACAACGCTCGGCGTTGAGTTCCACCAATCACTCTCATTCGATTTCTCTTTTCGGGCAGAAAATGGAGAACGGAGTCTAGGGACTATCCGACTGCGTGAAGCTGCAAAATAAAAGAAAAAGCTGAAAGCTGACATTATAAAAAAAATACAATAAGTTCTTAAGTTCTTTTGTGCTTAAAAGAGAATTAATATAATTAATTAATGTACTAAACATAAGTAGTTGAAAGCTTACTCATATATGTATGTAAGTAGAAATATACTTGTGAATAGGATTACGGCCTTCTGGCACGCAATACTTCCAGCGCACGTGCTTCCTTACCTAATAATAAACTTTCTATATAGTTAGTATATTTGGTTAAAGTTACTTGTTGTTTACGTATTTATTTTCTTGAGAAAGAGAATATTGAACAGAAATATTTCATTTTATTGAAATTTTCATTGATTTTAAAATATTTTTGGTTAATGACAAGCATTTCCAGATTAGTATTTGTTTTATTTGATATAATAAAAATATTAGTGGTAAGACAAAAAATAAATTTATAGCTTCAGCTTTTTATGAAAGTGAAAGCAGGTCTCATATTCAGTAAAAAAGTCTATTGTATTTAATTTAAGCTATAGCTATTATATCATATATATAAAAAAATCCATTACTTAAGCTTTGATTATAGATTAGAAACCTATTTAGTTCGATTGTTACTTTTGAAACAAGTAGCAGCGCGACGTATAAAGAAAAAATTATATTGAATAATTAAGTGTTAATCACACACTTTGGAAATAGAAAAACATATTTTTAGAAAAGTTATAAAGATGAAACGCAGTGGGAATCGGATCCGCGCCTCTTGGAAACCGTCCAAGTGTAGTGAACGCATGGTTAGTAGTCAGAGCACTTGGACGGTTTCCAAGAGGCGCGGGTTCAAAACCCGTTACGTTCAAATGTTTATAAGTTTTCTAAAAAAAATATATTTTTCAATGATATACTGTTTTAAGCACACCTTTCAGATGGTATAAAACTTAATATTTACGTAAGGTGTTATTCACATGGATAAAATTACAAAATGAACACAGGAACATATGTAGGCCGCTCAGCACGCAATATCTCGAATTCGGATGAAAAGCAGAGAATACTGGGTTCTCAGAAATAATTTCTAAGTAAGATTTTAACTTAAGCTAATAATAACTGAAACTTATAAAATTAAGTTGGTTTTTTTCAGCTACACGCTTTCTTTCACATGTAAAACCGGCTAGTCAGAGAGAACCTAATGTCAAGACATTCTGTTCTCCACTTTCCGACCTAATCCGTGACATTTCGTGTTGAGTGACGGAACTTTTTTTTATTTTTTTATTCTATGACAACTGAACGCATTGTCACCAGAGCGGTAAAGTTAATGAGATTATGATCATTTCCCCGATTGGGAATCTATTTTCGTTAAAATCTATTTATTATCAAAGTGAATAGATAACATATAAAGTACAAGTCCAACAGCTCAAATATATCGATTGTGAATAAGCCTATATTCACACGTACGAACCGACCTCGACTGAGCGTCCCCGTTTTTTAATTAAATACATAATTTCAAGAACAAAATTGATTAAATTTTGTATATTGAATACAAATTATATGTGTTCATGCGATCTCGCTTCACGTGTACGTTATAGTAGAAAATTTACAGTCCTACTTTCATATGGCGTAAAGTGAAAAGTTTTAATGTAAGGAAAAGTTGTAAGCTTATAATGTGACAGTCGTTGATGCAAAGTAGTAATCTACGTGTGACAGTTATGGGTTCATATGTTGTCAAAAAAATGAAGTTAAGCTTATTTTTTTGCAGCTGTAGGCTTTTTCCTGCAAAGCAGGATAGTCAGAGGGAACCTAGTCTCTGTTCTCCACTCTCTACTCGAAATCGAGACATCGAGACGGAATTTACGTTTTTTATTCGCGTTTTTTCTTAAGTACAAGAGCGAAGAAATGAGAATATTTTAATATATTTAAATTTATGTATTTAGAGAATATTTTAATATATTTGATTATCATTCCCACAAGTGGGAGTCCAATCTCCAACCAATAGAGCACATGGCCAGACGCTGTTCCACTGCGCCACGAAGGCATCTAACAATTAAATTGCAATAACTAGTTGATACGAGAGTCAATTTAATTCCAAAAATATTACCCAATTTTCTTCTCGTCTAATATCTCTTTGTTTTCATCTATTGGCTACAAACGAAAATTGCAAAATACCTATGGCGGGGTGTACGGGCATGTATCACAAAGGCAACGCTTCAGGCACACAATGGAGTTAGTGAAACTAGTAATTGCTATATACTTTTTGAGATATAAAGTGCTTTAAAATGTTTTTGACTATTTTTGTTTAGTATTTTGTTGTTTTGATAATAAATGTTTTTGTTGGTTTTTGTGGGCGGTTAATATTATTAATGTTCTTTATGGTGGTATTACTAAACGTTTAAGCGAATATGTAAGCACGATGCTTGTAGGTTCGATTGCTGTATAGAAGAATGTTAAAAAAAACACCCTTCTTTTATCATGGCAATTTTTTATAATTTATGTAAATTACATCTAAGCCTTTAAAAATTTGTGAAATTTAATAGTACAGTGACTTTTTATTACGTAGATGCGAGATATTTAAAAGAAAATATTTGTTATTTTGCTTTCATGGTATACATATTTTAGGAGAAATTCATTAAGTTTCAATATTACTACGTATTAAGTGGAATTAAAACAATGTGGTTTGGTATTGAATTTTGGTATTAAATGAATATTATTACCATACCAATATATATTTGTAGATTTTTTTTTTAATATTTTACAATCACGTAAAGAGGGCAATTTTCATTTTAAATTAACAAACATGTTAAATGAGAAGGCAAATTGTAACCGCGAATATTTTCATCGAACGTAATTTTGTCACTGTAAAAATAACATCGATTTTTCTTCCGAGCAAATTGAATTGGATCGCCAAAAATTATACGGCCAAATTGGTAATTTTTAATAAAATTTATGGGCCTTGGGTTCGAGATATTGTTCGAGTAATTTCATATAAAATTTTATTGAGATAAGGTTATTTAGTCAAAATGATTATTAAGCTATTGGATTATCGTTTAGTTATTATGATATAAAATAACTAAATATTACTTTATTTTAGCTTCGTTTTTTTAGCTTTGCGCTATTTTCCGCAGGCAGGCAGGGCAGGCATCAACTATTTAAACATTGCGTCTTAATTAGAGAAATTAAACGCACAGTGAACTCCCATATTTTTGCATGGCTAACGTAGACCCCCGGTGAGTTACTTGTGGACCCCTGGGGGCCCCCCTTAATCGCTTTAGATTATGGATTTTAAACTAAGGATGAAAACATTTAACCCATTCAAAAAGTATAGACAGTATTAATCTTCTAAGTATAATTATTGCCAAATATTCTTAATTAAAGATATGTTCGCAAAAGTTAGTGATTATGGAGTTTACGAACAAATAAATTCATTGTAAGTATGAACAACTGTAAGACTTCCAAAATATTAGTGCGCTTTTCAAAGTTGCGCTGTTAGCGAAGTTGAAGCGATTATTACAGTAGTTTCTACGTACCAAAGCCAAAATCTGATAATCATTTTCCTAACTTTTAATAGAAACTCGGTAATACGTCGAAGAAACACAAAGATTGGAAATCGAATTTGGAAAAGTTGCATTGTTTATAGACGGTCTCGTATTCGTTATTTTGACGCAGGTACGACAGATCTGATTCAACGTGATGGTTGGGGGTTTAAATCTTGTTTGGCAGCTTCATAGTTTTCCCGCAAAGCAGTTTAGTCAAGACCTTAAAGTTAAGACCCTTCGTTTTCCACTCTTGTTCTTGAATTCTGAGTAGTATTGGGTAGGATAACTTATTTATCAGCAGATCAGCTTGACTTGCAGCATTACATATTAATGCAATGTTTTAAAATATTAAATACAAATTAGACATATAGAAAACATCAAAATATTGTATAAAATGTTTAATATAGCGGTATTGGAAACCATTTCTTCTTAGATATCACGTTCATGCAATCTAGTCAACTAAGCTGTGGCGTGCCGTAGTGGGGCTACGAACCGTTACGTTGGATTTTTCTACGTAATTCTATATTAAATAATGTGTGATAAAATGTTATACAGGTAAATCATTTTTAGAAAACGTATAGAAATTTGAACGTAGCGGGATTCGAACGCATGTCTATTGGTCAGACCGTTTGGACGGTTTCCAAGAGGCGCGGGATTCTAACCTGATTGTGGTTGATGTTATGGTCGTGGGTTCGATTCCCACTTGGAGGGGTGATTATATTTATTTTTTTCTGCTCTGGTGATAACACAAAGCGTGGCGTTTAATACCTTGCCTCTTCAGGCATATGTATTGTGCGGAATTTAAAGCCCCGTTGTCTTACCAGACCGGGAAAACTATATATAATTTATGTATTATAATAACCATTGCCCAGATATAAATCAATTGTTTTTTGTTAGAACCGGATAACAGCTGACATTTCATGAATTAAGTTTTTGATAACCTAACTTTGATGTTATGTTCATACAAAGGAAATAATGTAAATTTTATGTTTACTTTCCACAGAATTTGTTTCAAAAAGTTCAACTTGTAAGCATTGATGTCTAACAAATACAGGTAACTGTGAACTAATCAAATAAGTGTTTCCTGTAGATAAGTTTAGTTTATGTATTGGAATCCCGTTTGATAGTATTTTCCGTGAAATGATCTAATCTAAGAGTTATATAGAATTACAAGAAACACGTGGTCAAACAATGTGGTATTGTGTGTTATTCTTTTTTTATTAATAAAGTGTATTGTTTATACATTATTATGAAAAAAAATATTTTATTAAATTCTTTTACACATAAACTTTAACTACGCTACGTTTTATAATTTTCCGCTGGCTCAATTTTCTTAGCATCGAATTGAAAGTTTCCTTTCATTAATAGCAAATATAAATATGCAAATTTCAAAAAGTACTTATGTTTAAGTAATTGAAAAACTATTCATTTTATAAACAAATCTGTACACTAAGAAGATGGTATTACATAGACACGTAGAACATGATTTGCAATAATATTCGATATTTAGAAATAATTAAAATATCATCACTCCACTGAGTGGGAATCGCACCAATAACCAATCGCAATAACAATCAGACGTTATCCTACTGCCCGATGCTGACTTTATTCATTTTAAGTTGTTTTATTATGTTAACAGAACTTCATTCTTTTTAAGATTCAAATTCACTACTTCCAATAGTAGAATAGACGAATAGCCAATCACCATTGAAGCCCTTGTGGCGTAGTGGGACAGCGTCTCTGACTGTAAATGCGATAGTTGTGAGTTGGATTCCCACTCAGTGGGTTGATCCTCATTCGAGCGAAGCGAGGAACGGTGTGCCTTGGATATTTCACTCTGTCAACTTTGGTGAAACTGATTGTAGAATAAAGAGAAAAGGAGCTGAATTTATTTAAATAATGAAAACCAAATTTTAATCAATGTTTCGGTTAAAGATTGAATGACTGACTGAACCTCAGCAGTGATTACAGAAAAAAGTCAATTCTACAACGCCTGTGAGCTAAATTAGAAAAAACCAATACAACCAATATTGCTTGTTTACGGATAAATATATAGTAACAGCTTATGTACTGTTCAACTTGAATGTTTATGAAGTAAAAACAAATTGAAAACCTGCAATTTTGCACTATTCATAAGAAAAAAAAAGCTTTTTTTAGTTTTTTCAGGGTGTCTTTTTAGTAATATACCATTCTGAAACTTTTTTATACGTACCTGGATAATAACGTATGTTATTAACATTTTTTTTAAACTGTTATTCGCACACTTAGGAAATTGAAAACGACATAATTAGAAAACATTTAGAAATTTGAACGCAGCGGGATTTGAAACCCCGCCTCTTGAAAACCGTTCAAGCGCTCTGACCGCTAAGCCCTGCATTCTACATCCAGCTACATCGAAATTCTTATACGCTTATTACAATTTATATTTGTTGTTAGCATCCCTGTAGAGAGTTTTTTACAATTTTTTGCTACCCAAAGATTATTTTACGAACAATCGTTTGGCAAGAGAATATGCTATTTTTTTTTTTTAGAGTGGTAGTAGTTTGCGTTAGTGTAGGAAATTGAAAATGGCTAAGCAGTCAGAGCGCTCGGACGTTTTCTAAGAGGCGGTTCGAATCCCGCTACACTTTTTTTTTAAATATGTTATTTTGTCTTTTTTAAATATGTTTTTCATAGCCTAAACCATTTCGGTTTCTAAAAATATACGAAAATTGGGATGATCTAAGCACGGTGAGACAATTTGTGAGTGTAAGCGTGAAGGTTACTGGTTCGATCCTCACTCCGGAAATAAATTTATATATAATTTATTATATTCATGTCACAGTTTTGGTATTACAAAGCTGGGTGCTGTAGTTTCTGGGAACTTTTTGTACACCTGTCGTACTGCTGATCGAGTCAAACGAAGGCGTTTAGCGATATATATATATATATATATATATATATATACCTTTATATACCTTTTTATCAGAGTTGAAGGTATGTGAAAACAAACCTTTTAAAAACTAATAGAAATTTTTGCATCCAAGTATATATTTTTATCTATTATTTGTATATCAACCCATGCGCAAAGAAATGAATCAGAATCAAAAGTAAATTTAGTTTATAAAATAAATTAACCGTATATATAAAAAACGAGGACACATTAAGATTAAACGCTCGATCAGCCAATCGCTTTATTGAACGACAGTCATTAGTTTGCCTTATTGCACTCATAATGGGTGGGAAGAACACGTTTCTGCTTCATTTTCAGATTTCAAACACCCTTTTCTGTTATTAATATGTGAAATTAAGTAATTTATTACGAAACGCTAGTTGGTTTTTGCCTACTTTAAAGTAGAGACGTGAAATTTATGTTGTTCATTGAAAAAAAATATCTGTTTAAGAAAATTCTGCAACGTTATTTCGACTCATTCGACGTCCGATTTTGTGCCTAGATACGATGACCTGACAATTCACACTAATTCGATAATCCAATACAATTCTATACTTATAATATTGTAAATGCGAAAGTAACTCCGTCTGTCTGTCTGTCTGTGACGTTATCACGGCCAAACCACTGAACTGATTGTAATTAAATTTTATATAGAAACACTTGAGGGTCTAGGGAAGAACATAAACACCTCCACCATAACACCTCTCCGCTCTATTTTGAAGTATTACGTCATATTAGGCGCCTCCACTTAAAAAGGTGGAGGAGCTCAACATCGTGATTAGAGCTAGAAAATAAAAATAATTTAGATATTTCCCCTGAATAGAAATTGAACCATGGGTGCAGTAAAGCTGATGACTATAGAGTCATCAGCTTTACTGCGTCATGATAACGTAAACCATTAATGTTATTTTAAATATTACACGTGTATAATGTAAATGTATGTATTATACATCTCAACTCTAAAGGAAACAGTAAAAAGAAGTCTAATTAGACAGAATGCTGAAACAACAAGTGACAAGTTTATACACTCAGCACTTTAATTAGGCGCAAGTCATTTTTAGTCTCAAGAACGATGGTATTTGCAAGGTCGGGTCAAAAATATAAAGAAAAAATAAATCATTAGCGGAGGTTTTGTATAAATTTACTAGTTGATGTAACTAAGGAAAGTTATTTAGTTAAGACGATGTTTGTATGGTCATTGGAAAGTTCTTAGAATATCGATTTGAACGCTGCTTCGAAGTTAAATAAAATGTAATAGTCAAAACTGCTTGTAAATCAGTTTAGCAATTTCTGAGATCAGCGTTCAAGAAAATACAGACAAAGACAAACAGAAAACAAAATTAAAAAATCATTTTGGGTTCTACTACATTGATGAATGCTCCCAATAATATTTTTTCTCATATATCTTCCATGTACAGACAGCGATCAGTTACATTTTGTTATATGTAAAGATTTGCTAAATTGTTCAATTCCTTGAAATGTGCCAAAAATAAATTTAATGTATAATTCCTATACAATTACATATTGCTCACTTAGTATGGCTAAAGAAAAATAGTAATGCATGAGCATCTGACTATATATGCTATTTGTTGTGGGTTTGATTCTCACTCGCGGGAATTATTGTTTTAAAATTATTTTAATTTCTCTGCTCTGTTAAGAGACAGAGCGCAACGGAGTATCTTGACACTAGGTTCTCTTTGACTACTACAATTTTATTTATTGATTAAATATAGATAAATATTATAGCCTCCATATTCGGTTTATTACACGAGTCCATTACCCAACGAATCGCGGATTCAAGCCTTATTTCTTGTTAATAGCGTATAACTAAGTAATTATCACTAGAACATATTTAATCCGGGGATAAGGCACAAAAAACAAAACTTTAGTTATAAAACACTTGAAAAAGTTCAATTTATATATAAGTTTAAAGCCACTCCCGAAGTGATTTAAATTAAGCGTCTGCGGTACTTTTAATCTGTAATTATCACTACATGTGACTGTTTTAATGGCAGCTTTTTGTTCTGCACTGCGGAGAGTAATCCTTTCATTGCCTTTTTACAATCGTAACACTGCGCTTTATAGCGATTGTGGAAAAATGTGAGATACGTTTCGTTTACAAAAATAGCTTTAAACAAAATGTATTTATTTTTTCTTATCTTTCCACACCTGAAGCTGGTGCAATTTTTTCTTAAGAAGATTATTGTTTTTTATACTTAGTTAAACGGACTTTTTATTTTGGCAGGCAATCATACAAGTTATTTTGATATTTGTATTTTTATATATGATTACGAAATAAATTATTCAAATATGTGTGTTATTTTTATTCAAAATATCAGCGTTTGGTTGTATACGCGATGTTCATGGTTTCGATTCCTACTCGAGTAAAAGAATTTAATAAAATTATTTGTTTAATTGGAGTTCCGCCATTTAACTCACTATGTCTCAGACTATCAGAGAAAAAAAAGGGAAAAAATATATTTAAAACTATACTATGAAAATCTAAGTAATTAAGAAATTAATAAAAGAATATTATGATAATCTTACTGGTTTATTATCAACCTACTCTTGATAGTAAAACCTTTTAAATAAAATTGTTTCACCAATTTAATCGCTTATACTTTGGTATTCGAAAATACGTTTTAGAAAACCCAACGTTTCAAACACTACACAATTCACAGGTATCTACCCTGTAGTAGAATGGATTCATCGGATTAACATAGTAAAATTTACAATAAATATAAAATCACAAAAACTATCTTAGTAGTAAATTTTTCCCAGTAGCTCGATAGACAATATTTTGTATTAATATTTGACATCCTAAGTGTGTGAATAATACTTAAAAAGGCAAAATATTTAATAAATAACATTCCTCCTCAAACGATTGTTCTTTGAAATAATATTTGAGTAGCAGAAATTCGTAAAAATCTCTCTACATAGATGTTATCAACAAAAATTTCTTGTTATAAGCGTACAAGAATTTCGACACAGCCGGATGTAAAACATATATATGGTTAGCGATCAGAGCGCTTGGACAGTTTCCAAGGGGCGCGGGTTCGAGTCTCGCTATGCTCAAATTTCTATAGGTTTTTGTAAACCCTAAAGAGGTCACAAACAGATTACAGAACATTAATTAGCATGTATATAATTTTAATTTTATTCTAATAAGTATTTATTAAATGATTCGTATCAGACAGCAACATGCTTTTAATATTTCAAATATTCATGTCTAGCACATCAAGCGGTAAGCGAATTACAATTTCGCGTGCTCGCACTATTTTATAGAGAACTCCCCTCATCGTTTTTCATAGTATGTTTAAAGTATAGTTGAAAGAGGGTAGTAAATATTAATTAAAACGTGTTTTTTTTAATATAAAATGCTTGTAGATTTATTTTTTTTATGACAAATAAAAGTATTTGTTCAACGATTTAGACAGGAAGTGAATTGTCAGTACAGTTTTCTTATTTAATTACTGATATTTTTTTCAACCAGAGGGTAACCAAGTATTGAGGCACATCGTACCCTACTTTCCACCCAACTTTAGAGATATTATAGGTCGAGTGGCGGAACTCAACGCCGAGTTTTCTCACACCAAAACGAGAAAATAAAAAAACGTAAAGTAATATAATAATTCTAATGTCGGGACAAACCCAATAACATAGCCCTTACAATCAGGCACTGCACAAACATTCATGTACAACGAGAAATGAACGATGAGCTAAGCCACGCGTTCTACATCCGGCTGCATCGAAATTCTTATACACTTTTTTACACTTTTACGTATACCACCTTACCGCAAGGCAGACCTTGCGGGGACTGACGGTACTGTGGGACTTACCGGAAATTTAACCTGATATTACCCCCTAAAACCCAGCGAAAACCGTCTCCACCCCCATGAGACGTCACAGGGACACTAGCGCATTCTTACACGCTTATTACAATTTATTTTTGTTTTAAAATCATTAATAATAAAAAAATTGCAATTCATCATGCGCATATTCTTGTTATAGTCGTTAAAATTCACATAATAATTCCATACTGGTTCTTCGTAGGATGAGAAAACAAAAAACCTAACATGCTAAATCTGTGCACGTTTTCAGGCGAAAAGAAATGCTGTCCGCATTAACTATGCTTTGTACAATTTAGGTACTGAATTTCTTTGTGCTATCTTTTGAAAGGCATTTTATCTTTTTTAAGAATGTCGGTATATTCTTGTTAATATGCATTCGCTCAAGCTCTGTTCTTTTTTTTTTGGTTAGTGCGGAGAATTGTAAAGTGGCAGTACGTGATGTAATTTTTAAGGATGTTACGGATATTATATTTGTAGATCTGGATCTGGATTTGGGTATGGATTTCGGTTTCGATTACAGTTACGGATTAACAATTATTTCAGATTATCCGTTAGTTTCAGGTACCTTCTGTTACGGGTATAATTTTTTTGAGGAATGTAACTAAATTTCGGGCATTAATTCATCAATTGCTTTTATTTTTTAACCAACCTGTTATTTACAGCTCTCATTTAGACTCCGCTCATGTCTGGAATTATCCGAAACTTTTATTTGGAATTCGGTTGCGGTTACGGATATTCGATAATTATGGTTACAAAACTCCATAACACCTCTTGTCTTTACTCCTCTTATTCTCTCTTTGGTCTCATTTCTCTTAAGTCCAGACCTTTCGCACCTTTACAAATTTTATGTAAAAATTGTATTATTAAAGATTTCAGTTATTTGTTTCTTTATTTTCAATAACTTTAATTGTTATTATTACTTAGTCATTGATAATAAAGTGTTGAATAATTTTATATTCTTTAAATGTATGCAGATACGTTCTTCGATTATTCTTAAAGTCAGTTCAGTTTATGTGCAGATTGTGATAAATATATTTAAAATATATCATTTTATTAATGTCCTATCAAAAAATCATTAGACGCTTACAAGGTGGTAATTATTATTGGTTTAAGTTCTAATATAAATAAGAAATATTATTAATTACTAACCTGCTATGTTATATGTATTGTTTGTTTTGTTATAGACCAAGGTGGTGTATTTTTACATAATGTTATTTAACTTATAATCTGAAATAACTTTATCTCTTTTTTACCAATCAACCTGCTTCATGTATTCTCGATACAACGTGATAAGTGCTAAACTTGCACGTTCGAAGTGCCCTACTGAAAGAATTGAACTTGCTTTAACTTATTTTGGTGGTAGTATTGTATCTAATAAAATAAATTGAATAACAAAGTAGCTCTAAGCAAATTAAGTTCTGCACTTTCAATAAATATTGCAATATAATAAAATACCTATATCATGGATTATAAAATGTATGTACGCAGGTATGTAAATATACATATAAATATTTGACATACACTTTTGTGAAAAGTAGTATATAGTGTGTGTAATATTTATTTTATTATTTCATGTGTTTTTAATATATTAATGTGAAAAATTTACCATTAAAGTTAAATTAAATTTGTCTTGTCCTTTATCTATGTGTAATGCAAATCATATTCGATTGCATATTTTTTAGTTAAATTGGTTGAAGTGTTTCATACACGTAATAATATATAGATAGTAGAAAGATATTTAATTACTTTCTCTAAAATACAAATCATTAATAATATAAATCACCATCGAGAAAATAAAACCATTTTTAATATTTTAAAAATATTTAATAACTAGCATTCTCTCTTGCCAAACGCTTATTCGTAGAATAATCTTTGGGTAACCGAAATCTGTATAAATCTCTACAGAGATGCTAACAGCAACAATAAATTGTAATAAGCGCATAAAAATTTCGACGTAGCCGGATGAAGAACGCATGGCATAGCGGTCAGAGCGCTTAGACGGTTCCCAAGAGGTGTGGGTTTGAATCCCGCTGCGTTCAAATTTTGAAACGATTTTAAGAAAAATTTAAACATTGTTAATAGTAGTCACCTTTAGTATCACATTTGTTTTAATGCTACGTTTCGCGGCCACCTTTGGCTGCATGAGCCTTTTGAATTTTATCCTCCGTAGTCAGTTAAGAGTAAAATTCTATTTTTTTTTTTGATCCGATACATTTCCATGGATTCTAAATGTCAAATGGTTCAGGCTGTACGTCGTCTGGTAGTCACTAAGTGAGTGAGTACTCGTATTTACATATTGATGAGATACTCCCCACAGATAACAGCAAAGTAATATGTAATGTTACATAGTTACATTCGATTTACATAACAGCAGCGTCCCGACAAGTATATATAATTTTTCTTATATAAATAAAAATAAGCAAATAACAATTTTATGTCGTAAACTTAAGCAGAATAAAAAACTAAGTAAGCACGAAAACGTTCTTTCAATTCAATCTATTCAGAAATCTTACTTTCATAAAACTTATATGCAGAATTAATTTACAGTGCTAAATGTGTAAATTATTCTGGCACGCAATCTTTTCATTAACAGTTTATCTCTGTGCAACTGTGCATTTGTGCAGACCAGCAAAAACACTAATGATCCTAGCGGGTCATACAAAAGCTTCTACACCTTTATATCACGACGTAGACTAATTTCTTTGTATTTGCGAAAATATTGAAACGATATTAAGAAATAGTTTGTTTTGTTAGTTCGTAGTACAATTAAGAGGTGCTGTGTTTTAATGGTAATGAAAATAATTTGAGGCGATCGTGGCGCAGTGGAACAGTATCTAAAACTAAACGTAGTAGTTGTAGGTCGGTATAGGTTTTCCTAAGCATAGGCCTCCCCCAAACCTTTCCAGTCACGTGAATTTTCTTCGTCTACAATGCACTCGGGGCCGTTTTAGGTCGTCACTCTCTATTTCTTCCCCTAGGGTTCTTCCACCTGTTTCATCCATTCAGGCCCGAGGCAATGTTTTTTTTTTTAATTATTATTATATATCTGTTTTGGTTTATTAAAGAGTGATGTTAAGTGCCGCTACTTAACACGCAATGTCTCGAATTCATGTACAACGCGTAGAATAGAGCGTCTTGTCACAAACTCTTCTCTGCCTACCTTAGGTTAGCTAAAAAACATAAATAGTAATGTACATAAATATGTGACTGACTATGATATGTGATGACTTAAATAAGTCTTGTATTAAAATTTTGCCATTCTAAGCTTGATCGATGTTTTATATGATGTTTAACTGAGCACTCTATATTTGAGGTAATTTTTTTGCAGAAAAATATAACTAACTTCATCACTTTCTTACTTAACTAAAATTACTTACTGACATAAAAGTGGAAATAAAATCTAAGACTAAATTTATGTAACTTAACTTTTACTTGCTCACTTCGACGATACTTAAAATAACTTATACTTAAAATAAAGCTTCTAAAGCTCGCTGCAGAAAACTTGAAAGAAACTTACAATCCAACTCTGAAGACAAAAGATTACCATAAAGGAGCACGAATACAAAATCAAGTCCTAACTAAGAGTAACAAAACTAAAACATACGTAAAACCACATGTCTATATTATGTAGTATATTTTGAACTGCCAAGGTAGTTTAAAATGACGAAGTTATTATAACACATAAGTTCTTAAATATGTATTTAAGAAAATTGCCGAAAACATTTGTTTTTAAAATATAAGCTCATAATTTTGATGATATTCTTTCAAAGTTAAAGCAAAGGTGACTTTACCAGTATATCTTTCATCAGTTTTTTATTTTAAATACACTAATAGATTTTGATATGCTGGACCATGGAACACATGCTTGTAATTAATACAATGCGAATGGCCCGGTACCTACACGATGAATTCATTGAATACTGAAGAGAAAAAACCTTTTTATTTACATGATATTTAAGTAGATTAACTCTAAACGTAAATTAAATTCGTCGATTACTGAGTGACTGAGAACAACGTTCAGCCTAAGCTGATAGGCGTAGAAAGTTTCTACGGGATCGAGAAAAATGGATCGGAATTTTATATTTTACAGTTCAATTGACGTAAAATAGACATGGAAGTAATATGAAAGGTCATTAGCTCTACGCAAACGTAGTCGCGGTTGATAACTCGAGAAAAGCTTTATAAACGAGAAAACGGGGTGACGCAGACCAAAAAAGCTTTTCATTTCCTAAATTGCAGGACACATTTTTTGATATATATTTTTTATTATTTAACGAAAACACTACAGCTTAAAACTTTAGTTTCAGTTATCATCGGACTGTAGGTATGTTTTGTAACTTAATTGGTTTAAATGTCGAACTAAATAAATATATTTTGTTAATTGCAAGTAAATGTGGATGAATTCACATTCCTTCCAACAAAACGTACTTACTTTATAAATGCTAAGCTTTATCTAAATTAAATCAAATTGCTATTTATATATTCACATTTAAAGCGTTGGTCAATATTAGAATTATTCGACTTAGCTCTCTGTCCGATCGAGATTTTTATACGGGAAATTGAATTCTTCTACGTTCGCATATAAATTGAGCTCCGCTTAAGTGAATCTATTTGTTTTACTTGAAAACTTCAAATGCATACCTCCATTGGATGTCATAAAAGGTTCACTTTACGAAATTGAAGCTAATATCCATGATATAGTAGTAGAATTTGATGTAAAACGAATGTAATTTTAAGGTATTTTAAATTTTACCTCCACTCAAATATGTAAAAGCTGTATAGCTTACGCTTTTCCCACGTAGTGAGTCAATAAAAACCTAGTGTCAAAGCACTTTATTTTTCCACTTCCCGCAGAGTTCGATATACTGCGTGTTCAGTGGGGGAACTTTGTTTTATTATATATATTGTTTAGTTTAATTTCTTCGCTCTGGTGACAAGACAAAGACCGGGGTTCATATCCGTTCGAGCGGAAAGTGGAGTATCTTGACATTAGGTTCTCTCAGCCTACCCTGCTATGGGGGTGATAGCGTGAAGCTGCAATTAGAAATATTCCCCCGAGTGGAAATCGAAGTCACAACCAATCGTTTTAATAGTCAGACGCTATCCCACTGCGCCAAATTGGCTACTAGTCTAACAAATAGCCGAAATAGTTTTGAAAAACTATTAAAGTATATAGCATATTTTGATTTCGGTGGAATACTAAAATGTTATGGGACTCTGAGACATAATTATAGACTATGATTCGTATATCTAATAAGAGAAAAATAATAATGGTAATGTTGTACTTAATATACTAAATAAAAAAAAGTACAGAGACCATGTGTCGATAAAAAACCAAATAAATTATAATAAAAAACAGATAGTTTGTTTATTATTGAAAAAAATATTACACATATTCCACATTTTGCGGCTATACAAAGAAAATGTTTAATCAATAACGTATGGTAAGCGAGTTGTATATTTTAATAATAAGAATATACAAAAATTTCACCTTCACACATTTTTGCGAAGAACAGCTTAGGCATAGAGACCTAGTGTCCAGAGAGTTTGACTTCCGACAACAAGATCATTATAAATTTAACATGACATGAATACAAATCCGCAAATAATCTATATGTAAATTATATTTAGGGCTACTAGAGGTAAGTAGTAAATGTAAATTATATTTAGGGTTAGTAGAGCTTTCCTTGGCATGTAGTAAACCTGAGAAGCTCTAATATTATAACACTAATGGCTGTATTGTAAAAGTGGATTTCAGTACATTAGTTATATAAGCTTTGCACTTTATGTTAAAAGTTTCGATTGGCTAGTTACATTATTTGAAAGTTCTAGCTAAACCTATTTATTTTATGACGCGCTCAAGTCCAACTACTGTAGACGACGTGCGGTATAATACATGTACCTATATATGTTTTAGTGTATCAGAGTTTACTGACAGTCGTTGTAAGTAGTATATAATTCATAGTGTGGAGTTCAAATAAAACGATTATTATTAGTTAAAAGGTAAACGTACTCAAAGGTGAGCGGTGAGAGGTAGGAGAGACCTCGGTTGACCTTCGGAAACACAGTGTTGATACTGGAGGTCACGTGAAAATTTCCTTATACATGCTCTCCTGGATGGAGGCCCTCATAATCCCTCTAGGAAATGTATGAGGAAGTGAAACTCAACGTTTACTTTGCCAAAAAGGAGAAATTATATATTATAATTAAAGATTATTCTATATATTCATATTAATAGTATTTTGATATTGTAAGATACTCATCTCCCGGAAGCATCTATGCCTCATAATAGAGGATGAGGCGAAAAAAGGATGCAGGGACCGTAACGCTTGGCGCTCCGTTTTTGTCTGATTAACCCGCTAGAGATAAACCGTGAAGCTAAAAAAAGGCAGTAATTTTATGTACACGTGTGTTTACACTTCTTGAGGCAAATATATTATTAAAGTAACGAGTTATTTAGAAATCGTAAAATAATTACAACGCAATATTTGAATCCAAGCGCTCTTGCCAACTAAGCTATTAGTTATTATGGAGCTACGTCGGTATTCTTATACGTTTGTTACAGCATTTTTCTTTGTTAGGCGAGGTTTCGATTCGTCTCTCATCTCGTTTTATGCTGGTGTAAAGGGTTTCCGCTAGGCTTTAGTAGAAAGTATTGGGTTCATTGTTTATATAAAAGTATTGAAATGTTGATATCTTATAATATTGAATATGTATATATATATATATATATATATATTCCCTAGAGTAATATTCGGCCCAGTAATTACTAAACCTATGCTATAATCGTTATTTGACTTAGATAATGCATTTGAGAATAATTAATGTTACAAATGCAAATTGGTACTAAGCAGTATTCCTTCAAGCGTGCAGAATTATTGATATTATTCATACTGAATGCAATATGATATTGAGAGACTAGTAATTACGACCCTTCACATAAATATATATATAGTTGTAGTTCCTCTATTCTTTCTTTCTTGTTTTTTTAACGGTCAATTTTATTAAAATACTTTTATTTTAATTTATCTCCTGATTTTGTCGAACTTTTCGATCACGAAGCGAAGAGTTTCGACGCCAAGAATTTCTACGTAGCCAGATGTAGAACGCATGGCTTAGCGGTCAGAGCGCTTAAACGGCTCCAAGACGCGCATGTTTGAATCCCGTTGCGTTCAAATTGTTATACGTTTTCTAAAAATGTTTTTAAATTTGTCTTTTTTTTATTGTCGCAATTAATCGCAAAAAACAAATAATAAATTTTATGACAAAATTTATTATAATATAATATAATAGTTTATTTATTAATTATATAATATATTTTATACTAACAATAGCTCTCTCTTTACAGATATTTAGTGACAATGACTTAAGCGGATGTCACGATGAAGATCGTTAGTCTGGTCTTGACACTTGTCTGTGTCATGTCATTCAAGTTCACACATGCTAAAATAGGTGAGTGCAGAGGATTTACATGTTATTTTAGACCTTTAGTACGGGAACAAATGTTACGAAGATATTGCTTCTAATTTTGTATGTACACAAAATTTTTCCATCTAGATATATTATCAATCTAGATGAAATATGCATTATGCGTTAGTGTATAATGACGACCATAGAAATTTGTACTAAGAATAAAAGCTCAATTGACTAAAAAGTTTAAAATATAACATAATCAGGTTTCTACTATAGCTTTGTGTTATACGTAATATATAAAGTTATATTTTTGATATTTATTCTAAGTCAACCTGTATGTTTTATTTTTTGATATTATTAGGGTAAATTCAAAAATTTCTAAGATTTTTATTTAATGTTTGAGGTTTATTTAAAAAACTACAACATTTAAAAGAAAGCAGCAACAGCTTTTAGATACTAAAAGCTAAAAATATATAATAAAGCTTTAACAACTCTCTGATCTACATAGTATTTATTTTCATTACCCATGTATATTATTGTTAAATAATATGACATTATCGTTCCATTGCGACCTTTTCTAAATTAAGGCTCAAATGTCACATGAAGTTGTACCAAAATGCTAACACGTACAGGACAAGAGCTAGTAAAAACTAACAAAAAACTATTTTTATCATTTTGATCGTTCCGTACGCGAACACTGCTGTGAATTGATTTTAATGGAGCTTTTATTGAAATTCTTTATATAACCATATAAAACAACTACGTTTTGTTTCCAATAGGTAAGTAAATTAAATTTATAGTTCGGCCAAAATGGCTTATTTTAAAGTAACCTGTGACCTGTTAATAGTGTTCAAATATTATTTTTTGCATCAGCTTAGGTTATTGTTAACAGAATTTAATACTATCAATATATATAGAATTTAATATATACATGTAACATTGGCGGAAATGATAAGGGGCTAATTGTACACGATGGCTATGTGTTCGACTCTCAAACGGGGTACATACGAGGGCGAATATTTATTTAAAATATTTTATTCCCCCGGCTTAGGAAATTGAAGCAGTTTTGTAAGTTGAAGTAAGTCGTTACAGCGTTGGGTGAGGTTAAGTTACGCAATTTGATAAGTGTGACATTTGATAGAGTCATGTTGTCTCTATCTAACATATCCATATTACAAGTGCCGCAATATAGTTAAAACAAATACACAAAATAAAAAAATATATCAATTAAGTTTATCAGAATATATACGAGTATAGGTAAATAGATTTTTATTAAATTAGATTTCCTTATAAATTTAACCAGCTTCACCTTTTTCCCGGACTGCAGGGTGGTCAATAAGAACATAGTGTCAAGACACTCGGTTCTTCACTTGCCGCCCGAAATTGAGACATTGCTTTGCGTAGCTAAACGCCGCGCTTTGTATTAAGTACCAGAGCAGAGAAATAAAAATAATTTCAATATTATCATTTCTACGAGTAGGAATCGAGCCCACAATCAACCTTATAGTCAGACACAGTCGAACTGCGCTACGATGGCCTCAATGATCTTACAATTGAACATTAATTTTTGTTATTCATGTTAAATAGAAGACGTATTTCTTGCGTTTTCGTTGTAACTTTAGTCCCTCAAGGGTAGAAAAGGACTTAGAAGTTTGCGGGGAAATTTCAATCAATAAATCTGGTTGGGTTTACTTAAATCTTATTATTCGTACCTTTAACTTTGCAAGAAATAAAGATATATCACCAAGTCATGTAATATTTATCCTAAAAGGTCAAAACCTCTAAATACCTATGTGTATAATACGTATGGGTTTATTGTTATTGTAATATTGGTACGTAATAGTTTCGAAAACTTAAAACATCCGTTAAAAGTATTTTTGCTTTGGTCCAGGTTGCCCTCACCAGGGCATTATATTTTCAGCTTAACGCTTATTCTCGCAGCAGGGTGAACAGAAATAACCTAGTGCAAAATTTCAAATTTTCAAACAAATAAGAATTAATGCAAGATTTTCTTACGCAGATACAAGTGTAAAAACATTCGACTCGTCAAAATTCCAATGAAGACGTCGAAATTCTTATAAGCTTATTGCTTAAAATAACTTTGACGTAGCCGGATGTAGAACGTATCGCTTAGTTGACAGAGCACTCGATAAATAATACAAATCCAGATGATGGAGCCTATTAGTATGGAAAAAATTGTATATGCAATTCCATTTAACAACCTATTGAATCGTGGTACAAATGTATCTTTAATAAAATCTTCTTTATCAAGTACATATATTGGTGTTTAATGTCGATTGCTCATTTGAATAATATAAAACTATATATAACCTTGCCAATCATCTTCCTTCTTTACAAATTCCTTTTCTTTCAAATCTGTGCGCTCGTAGAGGGAGTTCCTTACCTCTTAAAACAAGCAAAAACTTTTGAATCACTTAAAAACAGGCTACAATATTATTATTTCACACTCTAATAATAAATTTAAATCGATTAATTTATTTCTCTTCATAATAAAGTATGTATATATATATATATATATATATGTTTGCAACGATTTAGTATGTGCCTCACTATATGGGAAGGGTCCCATTTCAATTATATTCTCCTCTTCCCAAAGGTGAGATCGCTCACTTAGCGATAAGGTCGCCTATTGTTCTATTTTAAATATTAAGATTAATGTGATGTTACATATCACTTTTTGGTGTACAATAAAGAGTATTTACTTACTTAGATATGCATTCTAAATTTGTAATTTTGAAACAAATTCTCTTTATTTAGCTCATAACACTAATATCTATATAAACTGTTACTTGAGAAATATAGCTTTCCTAATTTTAGCATTGTAAATGTTAAAAAATATTGATTTAAAATAATGACGTATACGTCATTATAAAACTGTGTACTTTAAGACGTCCCCAGCGTTCTTTAGTGTTTCTTCAGACGTCTCGCGTAGAAAATTGTAACCTAAATTAAAGTCAACAACTGTTAAGTTTCTCGACGACTCTTCTCAGGAGAACTGCCTTCTGCACTGGCGCGCTAGTAAGTTACGAAACTGACAACACTATCTCTTATTGTTTTACACAGAAAAATCTGAATTTTGTATACAAAACTGGTTAAAAATATTACATCAAAAATTAAGTATTTATTTTCTGGCTTTTAGTTTGTTAGGAAAAGAAAAAAATAGACCATCTGGCGCATTTGGCAACGTCTGACTGTATTAGCAATGGTTGTGGGTTCGATGCCCGCTGAAGAATTATTTTACTTAAATTCATTCATTTCATTAACACTCTGGCGACAAGATAAATTTTACCACGCAACACAGAATGTCTCGATTTAGACACAGAATGTCTCGACGGTAAGTGGAGTGTCTTGACACCAGATTCTCACTGACTATGCGGGAAAAAGTGTAAAGTTAAAAAAAACATATAATTTAAACAAGTAAAAAACTAATTTCGAATAAAAGTATATATGTTTGTTTTCTTTGTAAGTTTGTTATTGCTATTGAATTCGATACTGATGAAATCGATTTTTTTTGCTATTTTAAAAGAAACATGTTACAGCGTTAGTTTTTTTTTAAATAATTATAATTTTATACACATTCTACCTGCGAATAAAACGGATTTATTCTGCGTAACGTCGACCCGTAGCTTTTAACCACGGATTACTGAAATATACGGAACGTCAGATTACACAAATCGTTAAAAACTTTTACACGGTTAAATAAAAAACCCATTTTGTTTACTGTACGGTACTTACTTTAATTCACATGTTATAAGTTGTGATTAATTTTTGTTCTTATGAAAAAGTGTTATTGCTACGTGAACATTTGTTCTGATTTGTCCTTTTCGTAATAATTTCTACTGTAACTATATGAAATGAATGGCAATCGGGGTGCAGTGGGGCAGCATCTGACTTATTACGCTATTGGTTGTGGGTACGATTCTAATTAGGTGGAACGAGTTTAAATTATTTCATTTATCGAATCGGGGCAACAAAGCGCGGCTTTAAGTTCCGTCACTCAACACGAAATGTCTCGGACTTAGAGAACGAAATGTCTTGACTAGGTTTTCTTGCCTACCTTCCTATATTGGAAGACGTGTGAAGCTGGAAATATAAAAAAAAGGTAATTTAGCTTTATTGTGAATGCCTCTTTGTCATTTATGAGATAATAAGTCGCGATCTTTATTAGTCAAGTCTACTAGTGTTAATTAGTCGCGATAATTATATCACGATTTCAGTTCTTAGTTGACTTTTCAAATTCCAAAATCGATGGTTTATTTTAAAATGTAAACGGACATTTAATATTTTTTCAATGGTTATGGTACCTACTGATTTTATAAAAGTAAATGCTTGTTTGTTATGATGTCTATTTCTAAACATAATTTTTATTCTGATAAACGAGATATCTTTAATATGGATTTCGACTACTATATAAAAGAAAAAAAATAAAATACATTTGTTTTTAATAACGGTTTTATTACCTACAATTGTTTTCACATACGGAAATAATCTATCTTACAAAATCTTGCAACACGATACTGACCAATCTCTTGCCCACAGATTTGGTTAAAAAATAACACGTACACGTGTCCGATTACGACGGCTACAATATTTCAATAAGAATAACTTATTGTCATTGCAAGTATGACCAAAATAGCCAAACAAATAATTTAAAGTGTGTTCCATACTAGTTTTTTACTATTTGTTATTGACTTCGTGAAGCCATTCTGGCGTAGTGGGACAGCATCTGACTCGGGGAAATCTAATATAACAAAAATAATAACAAGCACCTAATACAAAGCGCGGCGTTGAGTTCCGCCACTCAACACGGAATAACACTACAATTGACTATGCGAAAAAGAACATGAAGCTGCTAATAATAAAACTGACTTAAATTTACCTTCAACTAATTTGAAGTAAGTCAGAGTATTTCGTTGATTTTGCGTTAAAATGACATTCTTATCCTCGTTTCCAGTTTTTTGCCGTACATCGTTTTTATCTTTCATCACTCATTCCGTCTACGTGCCTAAACTATCTGAGTATGTTTTTATATTCAGATTATTCCCTTTTATTCTTTTGTTATGCCGAACAGTTTTTGGTAAGATAACATTTTCTATATTAAATTGGTACGTACAAATATTTTCTTTGAAAATCTTTAATATATTTTTTTAAAAGAGATAAAGCTTAGTGCAGGTTTCAGTTCTTTTATCTTTATTAATGGCAGTTCATCGAAGTTATATAAAGATCTAGTTTATTTTCATTGGAACGTCCAACTTTCGAACGTAGATTTAGAACCAGTAGATGCCTTTACTAAGGCTAGAAGCCTAGTAAATGCGTAAAATAAGCGTCGCCGTACAAACTTGTATCACAAACTCATATACACATTCTAAACACTCTCAAGACTCAAGACGCTTTGTCTTAGGTACTAGAGCGGAAATATTAAAATATTTTTAGTACAGTTACATTTTCAGTATATGTATAGATAATCATTCCCGCAAGTGAGAATCGAACTCCAAACCCAACGTGCTTACAGTTAGACACGGTCCCACTGCGCTACAACCTCATTCTTGATTCAATGGTCATTTTTACAAACTTCACTAATTTACTTTGTAGTAGGCCAAGAACAAATTCGTAGAAAATAATACATACGTTTATATATACTACCTTGGTTACTTATCTCGAGTGTGAAATACCCTTATCACGTAAGGGACAAAAAATTGTATCAGAATTAAAGCGTCACACTACAATAATTGTTAGCCGACCGCATTACCACCCGTTTTTCCATTTGTGCGATTCAGCGTTGCGGCAAAACTTAGATTTCCCTGGAGACCGGCAATACAAGATTACTTAGACGCAACGTGGACTGAAGAATTGTTTTATGTGATTTATCCGTAACAGATACGTGTAAATAAATATATATATATTTTGCATATAAACATGAATCCATGGAAAGGTCAACGAACATGGCACAGTGAAACGGAATATTATTTTAAACGTCGAAGGTACCCATGTCGAATCGACCTGGAAACACTGCCGCTGATAGGCCATTCCACAGTTGAGTGGCACGTGGAAGGAAGTTCGAATCATATTTCAGTCAGTACTGTGCGGTTGGAAAATTCAGCGGCAGGAATCAAGTCAAATATTTCCCCAGAACACTCCCCATTATAAATGCGATAGAGAACACACAAAGAGGAAACGTCTGTACGCAACGCCAAAGTGTCAAGCCTTTCTCAGATTATTGGGTCCTTAACGATTCGAATGGTTCTACAGTGTATGCGATCAAATGGATCAAGCTAATACTGGGGTGCACCAGCCCAGAGATGCGAACAGTACTCCATGTGAGGCCGAACATTGGCCGTATACAGGGCCAATCAGTGTTTGGGCGTGAAGTACTGTCTTGCTTTGGCAAAGACAATCAGCTTCTTCGAGGCCAACTTGGCCTTGCTTTCCTGATGATCGCGATACTGGCAGTCACTCAAAACGTTAAGGCCCAATATGCTGATTCTGGGCGTGGCTTTAAGAGGAATGTTCTCTAAAATAGGGGACACTACAAATGTGGTTTTTTTTAGTGGTTCACGCTGAAACTTGTGCTTTCTGGGGGGCTTAAATTGTACTAGGTTCCTTCGCCTCATAGGGAGACATTCCCGAGGGATGCCTCAACAGAAGAGCCAAGTTTTTGTCAGCACTCGTCGGCGTTTTCCCAAGACAGACCTGCACGGCCGGTGTATACGGGGTCTACCATGCTATCGTCTGCATAGCAATCAATGCTATGGTCCTCTAACATATCATTGATATGCAGAAGAAATAGCGTAGGGGACAGCACACAGCCCTGGGAAGCCATATTATGTATGTATACACGGTACATATGTACATATGTACCGTATATACATACATATGCGTTTAGCAATAAGCTAGTAGTAATATATAACACACAGATACTTCAATTTTATTTATTTATATGGATGGCCGCGATGGCCGCCCCTTTTCACCCGGATAACAAAATTACAGATTGGTCTGTTAATAAAAATGTTGATCTACAAAAGTCCTTAATTTGATTTAGTTACGGCAAATTATGTTCGCGGGTCATTTCTCTCATGGCTAACACAATATGTCAGTACTTGTTAAATTATATGTTGATTGTCACGCTGCATGCACGGCGCCGTGCGTGAGTATCAATTATGAACTCACAATTGTGATGTTACATTAATCCATTAGCATATTTCAACATTTAATGTACGCTTAATTTGATAATGGGAGGTAACTAACTTTATTCTTTTGGTGTTTATTTTTTAATATTCTGATAGCTAAATACAGATTTAATATTTATAATCTTGGTTCATTAGAGGAGCGTTTGAATGACGCGCTTGGTGGTGGGCTCGATCTCTGCTCGGGTCAATTATAATTTTAAAAATAAAATTATTTTTATATATTTTTTTTTATTTTGTTAAAATTCGGAAAACAAACAGCATTTACAATAAGTATATACATATAAAACATGTGAATAACACAATAGCCAGTTAAGTTTCCACTTATACACAAAACAAAGAGTGAATAATAAAAAGAATAAACTTATATATTTTTCATTTTTCCGTTCTAATAAGACCAGAGAAGAACGGAGTGTCTCTACTCTAAGTACTGTCTGCCTACTCAGCTAAAGAGTTAAGCTGATAGCAATATCGTCGTTAGCATTTGACTGTAAGCAGATAGTTATGGGTTTGATCGGATTTGGGCAAAAAGCGAAAAAAGGAGTGCAAAAGCAAATTTATAAAAACCGAAATTGTGATTATAAAATACTATGTAATTAAAATCTTTGACCACACGTATATGGTGTATTTTACAATACAGCATGCTGTTAAACAATTGAAAAATACAAACTAATTGTATTAGAATTGTATCAAAGCTTGTACCAACTAGCTGTTGGATACCAATCCAGCTGTAATCAAAAGTAGCTTATTCGAATCCATTCCAATTTTGTTTGAACTAAGCCAATATTCATTTGAAAATTCCTAAATAAAGAGGGCATGTAAATGATCAATCGTGTTTTAATTTTAGAAGTGAATTGAAAGCTTACCATAAAAGGAATTCGGCTATGGTTTTCGAGTAATCCTATAAAAATAACGTCGTTTAAAATTCAGGTAGAATAATTGGGTGGTTGGTTTCTATATGTAAATGCGAATGATTTGTTGGTATACCAACAAAGCTATAGCTTTGTTATACTTTTTACCCTTTACCAATGTTTATTTGTACTTGCTGGCCTGTCGAGGAGGATAACGAGGTTATTTGCACAGAATATATTATGTGAGGCCATCGTGGCTCAGTGTGACAGCGTCTGACTATAAACGCGATTGATTGTGGGTTCGATTCCTACTCGGAGGGAAACATTATATTTGAAATATTTTCATCTCTGGCACTTAAGACTAAGCGTGGCGTTGACCTCCACCTCAACTTGATTCAACACGCAAAGTTTCAATTTCTGGCGGAAGGTGGAGAAGAGTGTGTCTTAAAAATTTAAATGAAAATGTTTAATTAATCTTGTGATAAGCATAATATGGCAACAATGTTTTGTTTTCTTAATAGAAATGAAATAATTATAATATCGTTTTGCTTGTTTCTCTAAGGGTGAGAGTAAGCTGGTTTGTTTTTATAGGTATAAATTGATTGAATATAGACTTTTCTAACCAAAAGTGAGCTCTGGCGTCTCAACTATACTTTTTTCTATAGTGATTCGTACATGATCTGTGCTAGTATTTATTGTAATAATTGAATTTTGAAGTTAATTTAAAGTTGAACAAATATTTTGGGCTTAAAATAAATATATATTTAATCTTACAGTTTTTAAAACTACTAAAACATTTATTTAAATTTTGAAATTTTGTAATTAATATCTTATTTTTATAACATAATTATTTCGGCAATAATTATTTCGGGTTTTCACACTCCCTAATAACTTGTTATTTAAATTTGTTAAATAATATTAAAATTTAAATTTTTCATTTAAATTGTTGGTATTTTTTAAATTATGAAACGTTTACCAAAAAATAGTAATCAAAACTGCATTTAAGTCGATTTAGCAAAAACGTTTTAGGAAAAGGAGACAAAATATTAAAACACATTATTTTGGGTTCAATTACATTTATAAATGCCCCCAATAATTTTTTCAAATTATGATGCTATTAGATGCTAACAACAAAAATAACATTTTCTAAAGATAATTAACTTATTAAGTTACCGTAAATAGATAGTAATCAGGACTTAAAAATATATTAAACTATAAAATTATTTATTGCCAGAATAAAGAACTCCAATAACGTTAATAATAATTAGTAGTTCTAAAGCAATAAATATTGATTAGATTTTAACATTTTTAAAGTGTTATTCACATACATAGCAAACGTCCGTCTTGGACGGTTTCCAGATGCGCTGATTCGAATCACGCTGCATTCATATTTTTATACGTTTCCTTCAAATGTTTTGCAATTGATACGTTTTAATTATTGGAGAGTAGTCAATTATAATAAGTAATCAAAATGAATAATTAACAAAGCATTCACAACACCAGTACAATATACAATCATTATAAAATTTTATATTTCTATTTAAACACATCCATGTAATTCTCCCAGATTTACGTGTAATTTTGACCAATGTTTAATCAAATACCCAACCTTCGTTTCTACGGTTGACTTTACAAGCATGTGCTTACTCAAATAGCGCTTCCAGGTATTCGCTGTTTTGTTTTTTATTAAGAAATTTATCCTTAAAAAATACAGATATCGTCTTTTACACCATTTTTTTATATTTGATACAAATTCAGGAGTATTTTAAAACGTGAGGCTCAGAGACGTGTGTAATCAAAAGGTGTAAAGGAAGATTGCCCTAGGTTGGCACGACGATCTTCTTATCTGTAAATTTTTAATACAACTGACATGTATCAATTGCACCCTTGTGGCATGTTTTCTACGTCACTTAATAGACTGTGGGTGTAGGTTCATATTTTTTTCAAAGAAAAGCTTACACTTTATTAAAATAATTTCTTTCTTCGTTTTCGGCTTTTTAAGCAAATTATTTAAATAATTTGCTTAGTGAGTTCCAAATTCTTTATAGAATCCTAGTATAGTCATAAAAATACATAAATTTTATATATATATATTTATTATTTTATATTCCAAATTTGATACAAATATATTTATATATATATATGTATGATATGTACATGTAATTCCTAGGAAATTCACATGAAAATGAAGCATTGAAGCATTGAAGTATCGATTAGGGCCTTTAAGCAAACATGCACCGTCCGCAACGATTTATTTATTCATGAACTCGCGCTAACAGAATGCCTGCCTATTGCAAAACGTAGACGGAAGCATCTAGCTAAGCATGCGCTTGATTGAAGTGCTTCAAGTATCTTAACTTATCGGGGCGGTTTAAATCGTTTTAGTGTGAGAAACTGAAAGTTACCGTAGTTTATGTTTTAAATAGAGTTAAATGTTTAAGAAAT
This sequence comes from Podotricha telesiphe, assembly GCA_038994665.1. NCBI lineage: Eukaryota > Metazoa > Arthropoda > Insecta > Lepidoptera > Nymphalidae > Podotricha > Podotricha telesiphe. The sequence continues at coordinate 173,519 of JAOYRR010000166.1, read as the reverse complement.
CTATTTATATAATAAAAATGTAGCTGATCACTGTCTGAACATGAAAGATATAAGAAAAAATATTATTGGAGGCATTTATCAATGTAATAGAACCCAAAATAATGTGTTTTCTGTTTCTCTGTGCGTCGTGCTAATCTGAGAAATGAGTAAACCAATTTAAATGCAGTGTTGGCTATTGTATTTTGGTAAGTTAATTCGTAAATAAAAAAATTACAACAGTTTGAATTATTAATTGAAGTAAAGTTTATGATTATTTATTTATTTATTTGGATCTCCAACGGTTATACATATTTCTTTGCATTTACACATTTTCTTACTGTACTTAGTAACTATGTACGACTAATTATAGGAGAACACATCATCTACAAATAATAACAGTGTATTACTCTCTAATTAATCTAAATGACAATTTTTACAACAAAAACATTATAGTTTTCATGTAGACAGTATTGTTCTTCTCTAACTTACTTTTATGAACTCTGTACAATTATAAATATATAGAATTTTTAAGTTACTGAGCGACTGACAAACGACGCACAACTGAAACTACCGGGCGTAAAAAGCTAAAATTTGGCTTCTTGGAGAATGTAGGGGAGTATTGAGCGGACTTCCCCAGATTTCTATAGGGACAAGCCAGATTTTATGTTTTACGGTTGATACTACGGTAGGTAAAAATTAAAATAGTATGGAGTACGTTATTAAGTACACATAAACAAAACTTCAGGTGACGATTCGTAATGAATGATTTTTAAAACATATTATAATATATTATCGAGATTTTAGGCCATCTTGAGCAATGGCTGCTTACACGATTGGTCGTGAGTTTGATATAAACTATTAATTATTCTCCGCTCTGGATTAAATAGACGTCGGAAAGTAAAACATGGAGAGGTTGACATTAGGTTCTCCCTAAAGCGTGAAGCAGCATTTTATTATAATAAGATCTTAGGTTATCGCAATTTTTTCACATTTTTAAATGAAACTATTTAACTGGATTAATAGCGTATATTATTGGTATTCGAAAATACATTGCCCTGGATTCTTGCAGAATGAGCTTGCTGTATGTTTTGACTGTTGCAAAAATCTAGGGTAGTACGCGAGGCAAGTAAGATACCGATACTGATAGTTTGATATACTAATTATATCAACTGACAGACGAATGCTAACTCAGTCTACCAGGCACTTTACAGTACACTTTCAAGCACTTTACAGTAGTAAAGTGCTTGAAACGTCGGGTTTCTACAATTTGTATTTTCAAATACCAATAATGTACGCAATTAATCCGGTTACAAATAGTTTCATTTAAAAATGTATTTTAGTGTACTGAAAATAAATCAAGACGAGTTGAGTTACTATTCTTTTCCATACTTTATTATCTTACCCAGCTTACTTCTGTTTATTTTAAATAAAAAAAAGGTATTAAAGACCACTTATCATTAGTATTTCTCGTTTATATAAGTTATTCAGATTAAGGTTACCTTTTTAATATTCGCCAGACCTCAACATAATATTCGAAAAAGGTTCCTAATATTTCATTAATTTGGTATAGCTCTTGAATTACAAGCGGGTTGTTTTATACTTTTATGAACAAGAATATATATGAGTGTTTCTTTTCACGTCTTTTTCCGCATACTGTGCAGAATAACCTAGGGTCAAGACACTCCGACCTCAATTTACTGCTCGAATACGATAGATTGCGCACTTTTTCTTACCAGAACGGAGACATTAAAATAATTTGAATATACTTAGGAAATTGAAACATATTTTTAAGTAAGTGTATAAAATTTTGAACGCAGTGGGATAAGAACGCGCCTCATGGAAACCGTCCAACCGTTCTGACCGCTAAGCCTATGCGTTCTACATCTAGCTGCGTCGAAATTCTTATACGCTTCTTACAATTTGTTTTTGTTGTTAGCATCTCTGTAGAGAGATTATTATAATTTCTACATTTGCTATTTATTAACAATGCTATTTATTACATTTTTTAAAGTGGTAATCACACAAATTGAAAAACATATTTATAGACTGCACAAAAAAAATTGTACGCTTTCTAAAAATATGTTTTTCAATTTCCTAAGTCTATGATTAACACTTTAAAAATGTATTAAAATTGAATATACTCAATGCTCTTAGCGGGAATTGAAACTACTACTAATTGCGATGACAATCAGATTCTGTCCCACTGCGCCACTAAGGAATACTGTGAATAAGTAGTTGTTTGAATGAATATATATATATTCACCATAGGACATATAAGCTTTGTAGAGGTTGCTAGTTTTGTGTTAGTTGTTGAAACTCGGATACCTACACACACACAAACTTTGTCGTTCAAAATAATTTTGATATTGTATGAATAATTTTATATAACATCAAAATCTAAAAAGTATTTTTTAGTTTATATTATATATTTTAATATTTTTAAATGTTATTCACACACTTAAGGAATTGAAAAACATTATTATGAACGCAGCGGGACTTGAACCCGCGCCTCTTGGAAACCGTCCAAGTCAAATATCTGTACATTCGATTATGAAGAAGTAATTTCTGGTTGCTTTTATCTTCAAAAATACTGCGATACCCTTTTGAAATATATTTAAAACTCGCAAAGTTTTTAGGTAGAGTGGGTCCATTTTACCTAAAATGGAGGTGTCGTTTCGCTTTTTATGATTATGACAGGAGTGTGTGATGGCACTTAGTCCCTTATTACATATGCTTTACTTTTAGTGCGTTTGAGTACAATTTTAGAAAATGTTTAATGAACAACATTTTTTTATATTGTTAATGTGATTTTAAAATTTTTTGTAAATTATATTTTGAGGCTGAATCCTTAAACAGCTAACAAAATTCTGTTAGCCTTATACAGTGGCATAAGTTTTCAAGAACAAAATGTGAAGCAAAGTGTTACTACTATTATATACTAACTATATACATTTCTTATTTATTTATCTAGAGAAGTTAGATGTTTATTTTTCAGCTTTACACTTTTTCCGATCAATACACTCCATTTTCCACTTTCTGCCCGAATTTGAGCTATCGCATGTTAAGTGGCGGAAGTCAACGTCGCGCTTTGTCTTGTTCACCAAAGTGAAAAACTTAAAACAATTATGATATAACCTTTCCCCTAGTGGGAATCGTATTCACAACCGTTGCGTATACAATTGGACGCTGTCATACTGCACTCACATGACCAAAGTCTTAGTCATAGTCAATGTTCAATGTTTTTATTCAAAATAAGAAGATACATGCTTCAATTATTTGAACGTCAAAGCAGGAAACTCGGCGGCACAATTTTTTTTTCAAATTAATTATTACGCCATAAATAAATGATGATAATATTTTTTTTGCTATTTGTAATTAAAACTAGAACCTTACTTTTTGGAGTTACTTCTTAGGTACTAAGCTTACATTTTACAAAATCTAGCAATATACATGGAAATCCCCAAAAGTGTAATTGAGTGGCCTAATAGAATAGCCCTATTGGTCTTAGATGGATATAAGCTTGCTCACTTAAACACGCTCCTAAGACATTGTTGTGAATGTATTTTGAGTTTGTAACTGTTAAGTAAACGGTCAAGTTTTATTGTTTTCTCGCTCGATTATCTCTTAACAGATCGGAAAAATTAACATAAAAGGACCTCCACACCGACTTAGATGTGTATCGAACCCACAACCGTTAAGTTTACATACAGACACATTTGTATTGCGCTATGATGGTGTCCATTAAGTATATAGCAACAGTATATAACCCTACCTTTATAAAACTGTATAAAATATAATGAACTCGAGCTCATAGAGCGATAAAACGTGTTACGAGCTTCTACGTGATATAACCTACATTATGTGTGTGTGATTATTTTAGTCTGAATTTCTTATTTCGCGACCTTGAATAAAGGATTTTTGTTTTAGCATTTTCTTTTTTATATTGCTGGTTAAATAGCGTCTGACTACGCGGTAGTTGTTGGTTCGGTTCTCATTTGGAGTATTATTACTTTTAATGTTTAAAATTGTTTTCATATCAATGGTCTCGATAGACAATGTGCAACAATGTGATAACGTTGCTTTATTTGCGCTGTCACATGTAAATTTGGCTAAAACAAAAATGATGTAAAACGCGATTCTATTTGCCTTTGTCTATAACGTTGGATATAGCGAATTAAAAAAAGCATACTTACCAACATTTTAAACTTATAAAATATTTTTTTATCACCCCTTTAAAAAATCGTCCACATTTAGAAAGTGTCCAGTCTATGGGATACTAGATTTTTAGAGTATATCTTCGTACGATACGCGCCGCGACGTTTGAACAATTATATGCATATACTAGTATAGTTGTGAGTAAATCTTGATTGACGTAAGCTAGTGTTTTAGTCTATTAAAATTGAGTGCCGTTAAGTAAAAGCCCTGTTAAATAAGGCGGCTTAGCAGCTATAACGGGTTTGTTTAAGCGCGCTTTGTCTTGAACATATTCTGGAACACTATTAGATGAATCCTAAATTAAATATTAATAGTAATGATAAATTAAGGCCATCGTGGTGCAGTGGGATGGCGTCTGACTATAAACGCGGTTGGTTGTGGGATCGATTCTTACTCGGAGAAATAATTACATATAATTTAATTTCATTTCTTCGCTTTGGTGCGACAAAGCGAGGCGTCGAGTTTTGCCAATTAACCCCCAACGTCTTAAATTGAAAATAGTAGTAGTAACTAATCAAGACACTCAACCATTTTCCTCCTGAAATCACGACATTGCGTTTTATGAGGCGAAGCTAAACGCCGCGCTGTGTCTTTTTACCAAAGCGGAATAATGAAAATAATTTAAATATTTTTATAACTCCACAACCAATCGCGTTTACTCGTAATCGCGTACTCGCGTTTGCATTAAGTCAGACGCTGTCTCGAAAGTATTATTATATATAATTATTTCAGTAGAATTACAACTTACGGATAAAAATACTATTACCATTTTCATATTGTTCAACGTATTTGAAATCAATTTCATATTTACGAAAATGTTATTTATATACATATATGATAAATTAAATAAACACATGAATGAGCATCCTTTAATCCTTTATACTTACAAATGGAAACCTTTAATAATAAATGTTTGCCAGGTATAATATTTTTGTTTTATTTACCCCTATATGGTGGTCGTTCTTTTTTTAGTTATTTATTTGATATTATTTTTTTTTTATTTCTAGTTTATTTGATACGTAGGTCTTAGTGTCTTCTCAAGATTTGGTAAAATTACATACAGCACTGGTACATGTTAAGCCCTGTTCTATCTATCTTATTACCTATGATATTATTGAATATCATTCAATGACAATAATTCAACCTTATTTTGACCGACTAGTCCGATTCTTTTCAACCTAATGAGATCTTCTAAGAAACGTTAAAAATGCATTCAAAATTGTGGAATGATTAGCCACTTCATATAAAACGTGCAAAATCATAAAAAATTTGGAAATATAATTATTTAAAAGTTGATCCATCTTAAGACGGCATCAAATCACGTAAAACCTGTACAAACTCTAATTCTAATATCACAAGACTTTGAAAAATATTTTTAGAAAACGTATACAAAATTTGAACGCAGAGTAATTCGAACCCGCGCCTCTTGAAAACCGTCCAAGTACTCTGACCGCTAAGCCATACGTTTTGCATCTGGCTACGTCAAAATGCATATACGCTTATTACAACTTATTTATGTTGCTGCGTTCAAATTTTTATACGTTTTCTATAAATATTGTTTAATTTATTATGTGTGTAAATAACATTTTAAAGATGTAAAAAAATATCACAAAATTTTATTTATATTATTTATATGAGTAAATGATATAACGATATATATTAGTATATTATATTATTATGTTTTTAATAGGTATCTATGTATTCAGTCTATGTATTACGATATAGTACAATATGTATAATATATTCTTACACCACCCACGCTATACATTTTCGAATCCCCTAACGTTTAAGTTGTCTGGAAGAGACCGCTGTTTAGCGATAAGACCAGCTTTTGTGCTCACATTTGTAATTGATTTTCTTGTTTTATTTTTAATACTTACTGTGGTGTACAATAAAGTATAAATAAATATTTAAATACCATGAAAGTGATGTATCTACGATTTTACAAACTAATTTGATAATTTTAAACAAGCTGTTGAGAGCGCTCATATTCGATTCGCACTATTTATGGTCTTGAGATTTGTACTGTTAGCTGTATTTCACAAGTAGCACTTGCATTCTTTTAGCTTTACGTTTTTTTCGACTACCTGAGTAGGCAGAGAAAACCTAGTGTCAAGACGTTCCGTTCTCAACTTTCCGCCCGAAATCGATAAATTGTGTGTTGAGTGGCAGAATTTAACACCGCGCTTTGTCTTCGGTCCAGTGTGCAGAAATAAAAGTATTTTGTTTTTAAAATATTTTAAAATCATCACGACCCCAAGTGGGATTCGAACCCACAAACAAACGCGTTTAGAGTCAGGCGCTGTCCCACTGTGCCACAATGACCACTTCATTTGATGTTTATATTAAGAGAGTTGCATACAAATATATAAAATCCATTAAATTGTTGCGACGACTATATTAAACTTACGATACTAATTACAAAAGATAATTTAATTTTCTTTAAAATTAAAGATTTTTTTCAAATTCAGCTTATTCAGAAACCGTAAGGAGATCAAATTAAACTTGAAATATTAATTTGCAGACAGACTGTGAAACTATATAAAAGCTAAAAGCTTTTATATAAAACTCTTGTTAAAACTCTTGTTGACTTTTCTAAAGAAACAAATTCTATTTTCCACAAACTATGACAAACCACTTCTCTATATACCTTTATCTAAGACGATTGCAACACAATAATACGTACATAAAACAAATATTTAACTAAATTTCACTGCAGATTAAGTAATTAAACTCATATTAGATATGCATAAAGTTGGTTTAGCGGGACTACAGTTAGTGTTTGGTTAATTAAGTTGCCACTTTAATTTTAATGTAATCTATTTATCCTCTTATGAATATTTGTAAAGGTGTTTCTAACGCTTATTTATATGTGACTCATGAAAATATATTTATATGAAAATATATTTAAATGCATTTATGCATAGGATCATTCCACTAAGTGGGAATTGAACCTATAACTATCGCGATTACGGCAAAACCCACTACAGCACGATGGCCGCAAGCTTAATATAAAATAATCCGCCACAATTTTTACTTTGTCAGATTTTCCAGATCTTTAATTGTTTTATGACAACACATAATGCCTATTACGTTGAATGTCTTTGCTACGGAGGAATTAGCTTTTTTCTAATGTAAACCATTAGACTATCATACTATCATGGTTTTTCTTTAGCTGTTCCACATGTTGAATTTTTATATGTCAACGTAAAATGCGCATCACGCTATTAATTTCCATAAGTACTGACCAGGCTTTATTCTTAAATTGTTTCATTCAAATAGGTCCAGGTAACTACGAAGATGTACACGTATAAAACGCGTACTAAACAGACGGACAAAAGTTAAAGATTCTTATTCAAATAAAGTTTTTACATTTTGTTATTATAGTTTAAATAGTTTTTTCGTAAACATATTCAATGGACGGGCACAACTTTTTTACTGTTTTATTATAGTATAGATAGATTGAGATATACTTTGACATTAAACGTATTCTAAAATCAACAAAATTTTACTGTTTCTGTATAAAAAAAAAATTTCTTTTGACTCTTTGCATATTCTCTATATAGGAGAGTATAGAATCTAGTGTTAAGACAGTCCTTTCTGAATTTACTATCTCTCACTCAATTTTGGAGACAGGATGTAGAGTGGTGAAATTCAACTGTTCGTTGTCTTAGAAGAGCGGGGTAGCGAAAATAAATGTAATCACTACCCCAAGTAGGGATCGAACCCTTGACCATCACATTTACATTCACTGCGAACAGACGACCTCGGTGTTAATCTGTTGTAATCAATATAAATTCAACTATATAACAAACAAAAGTAATATATGCTTAGTACAATATGTGTTTCAAAACTTTTTACAACTATTCTACACTTATTTGCAATCGTTTGAAGGAGAAATACTATGGGCACTGGAAAGTCAAATAACGTCTACTTCGAGCTTAAGTAAAAGTTTGTGTAATTACATTGTTACAGGTAACTTTTACGTAGAGCTTGCACAGCTTTTATTGTTATAATACTTTTCTAGAAAGTTTTTTGTAAATTAAACTATTTATAGAATCCCCATCTGATGTTAAATAATACAATTATTAGTCAGAGAACAAAATTAGTAACCACTCCAATGTAAGAATATTTCGTGAAATTAAAATGCACTTAAATCTATTTTAATGTCTTCTTTGTTAATGCCACTGTCATAGCTTTCCAGCTTAGAAGGTTTCCGGGAGACATTTTAGTGTTAAACAATCCGTTCTCCACTTTCCTCCGGCAATTGGCACATTGTATATTGAAAGGCGGAACTCAACTACGCGTTTTGTTACCAGGGAGGAGAAATGAAAATCATTTAAGTATAGTTATTTCCACGAGTGGAACCGCACCCACAAACATAGTGTTTACGGTCAGATTCATAATAGTCTGTTTCACTACGCCACGATAGTCTCAAAATTTAGTTAACTGAGACAATTAAATATAAAATGGCCAAGCTAAAAAATTTACAGTTTGGATAAAATTAAGCATCATATCCATACTAATATTATAAATACGAAAGTAACTTCGTCTGTCTGTCTGTGGTATCATCACAGTCAAACAGCTGAACTGATTGTAATAAAATTGTATATAGAGATACTTGAGGGATTTGGAATGAATGTACTTAGAGTACATTGTTTTCTCCCATCATCTATTTGCTGGCTTTCCAAGGAATTAAGGAATGTTGTTGTTTTATAAAGAGGTCGCTGAAAATACGAAACAGCTATAGCTCACACGGGCGAAGCTGCGAGCGGGTCGCTAGTTATTTATGTGTCTTTACAAATAAAATAGCCATTTAACACTTGCATTAACACCTGAACATTAATTAATCTCAAAAAATATTGGCTTTTCCTATAATCTTCTGAAAATCGACTTATAGAATAAATAATATTCTTTATCAGGCAATTTGTCATAATATTTATGTAGCTGAAGTCGCATTATAATATCCTTTAAAGGGAATAGCTTTTGGTTACAATAATTTATCGCCGAATCATAAATCTATGATTTGACTCATTTCCCTTCTCACGATGGAGTGTTGTAATATCGCTTGATAGAATATATCTCATCTATTATACTTGGACCAGTGCCATGTATTGATTGATATAGTCTTGGCTTAAGAATATTATGGATCAGATTTGAAAGTTCGATAAGCCTGGATGGTTTTAGATATAAAAAGGAAGCTTATTTTATTTTTTTAAAGTCCAGCCTAGTACTTACTCGTAAGTGGGATAGATATATTGTTAATAGTGTGAAATTTGTATAAAGGCTGGTGAGTGGGGGTTACCTGCTATCGTACAAAAAGCGCTGTGTTGAGTTCCGCCACTTAACACATTAATCTTAATTAGTCTTAAGTTCAAAAGGCAAAAAGCAGCGAACGAAGTGTTATGCCACTAGGTTTTCTTTGCGATGTGGTATTAAGCGTGAAACTAAAAAATAATAAATATAACTGAAAAAATATATAATGTTATTATTACATTATATATAATAAAAATATCACTAAATTTAAAAATAACTACACCCTTACAAGCTTCGTAACTTTGACAACTCACGATCAATGTCAAGAAATATAAGTATTGGAAACGCTTGTCTTCAAAATTACAAGCCCAGGGGAGATTGCTCGCCGTTTCCTTCAAGACACTTTATTTCACGGCACGGCGATCTAAGGGAATGCTTTATTCTATTTTTAACATTATACTTACTAAATAATATTGAAATTTCGAATTTCTGAATTCTCTTATTTTGACGCCTCCAACTTCCCAAGCAGTCTAGAGTATGAGTACGTTCTTTTTTAGATATTTTAATTGCACTTTTTAAATGGAATCGCTTCTTATATATCTACCATAATACAGTATAGCAATCAGTTACATGTTTATATATTTATACTCCAAGTATATATATATATGGAGGCATTTATCAATGCAATAGAACCCAAAATACATGTGTTTTTTTTCTATCTGTGCATTCGTCCACACACTAATATCAGAAATGGCTAAACCGATGTAAATGCAGTTGGTCCTATTGTATTTTGGTAAACTTCAATAAACAAAATAAACAATATTTTATTTTAATTGATTCAAAAAAAAAGTGTTTGTGATTTAATTGGGAACTTTTAAAAATATATATATATATAGACGTGTAGTTTAGCGGGTCGTAAGCAAATAATATAAACTCACAAGGATCCTATGTAAAAATTATACACAAACTTATCTAATGCTTTTAATACACAAACGACGAGAGTATTATGTTTTCATACTGTCTGTAAAGGTAAAGTGTTGCGCCTTTATTAATTCTTCGATGAACATTATTTTTATGTTTTAGTTAAATGTTTTTAGATTATATATATTTTAAAATAAAAAGAATTTTACACGATCAATCAATTCCATAAGCGTCATATCCATTAAGTATTATTATAAAAAACGATAGAAAAAGGGAGTGATGCTAGTGACATTTATTATTCTTTTTCTCCTTTATATTATGTACTATAAGATTTTAAAACTCTTGAAAACTGTCCGATCCCTCTGATTTCTAAGCCATGCGTTTGACATCCAGCTGTATCGAAATTCTTCATCGAAATTCTTATACGCTTATTACAACTTATTTTTGTTGTTAGTACAGAGATCTATAGAGAGATTTTAACAAACTTTTTTGAACGCATATTTTGAACGCAGCGGGATTCGGAAAACGTATTAGTTTTTTTTATTATAATAAAAACCTATAATTATTTTAATAGAACTATCTAAATACTAATACAAAAAGGGTAAGTAATAGTAATATAATAAACAGTAAAAGAGCTTTTAATTACTTTTTCAATTAAGCTTTTGTCTTCTCAAATTGTAAATTATAGTTATCATTAAGTGCTAATGGCATATTCGTGTTTAACGGAAACTACTTCATTAATGTAATAGTAATGTCTCCGTATTGAGTTATGAGTAAAAGGTTATCAATATCCATTATCCATTCAGGCTTTTTCCCGCATAGCAGGGCAGTCAGATAGAACTTAGTGCCATGACACTGTTGTATTTCAGTAAAAAATATTTTAATAATTTTTATTAACATTTCAAAGTGTTAATCAAAGGAAGACAGGCGCGGGTTCGAATCCCGGTGCCTTCAAATTTTTATACGTTTTCTAAATATGATTTTAAAATAAAATTACACGCCATCCACTTCACACATGTCAAGGTTGGTAGCCAGAAAATCGTAGTAGTTGAATGTGCGATCTGTAACGTGCCATGTACCTAGTTGGATATTTATAGGAAACTTATAAAAATTTGAATGCAGTGGGATTTGAACCCGCACCTATTGAAAGCAGTCCAAGCGAGCGCTTGCGAGCGAGAGCGCTTGTGTGTATGGCTTAACAGCCATGCGTTCTTATCACAACTTTTTTTTTGTTGTTAGCATAGATTTTTACAAGATGCTGCTACACAAAGATTATTCATTAAATATTTTTAACATTTTCAAAAGTGTTATTCACACACTTGTGAAATTGAAAAACATATTTTTATAAAACGTATATATTATTTTAACTAACTAAAGCTATACAGGAAAAGGCGTAAAACTAAATCTAACTGCTATTGTATATAGATGTTTCAAAAATTAGAAAGTATGACATTATTAGATCTTTATATTCTCATAACGATATTACGATAAAAATTGTTATAAATTAAAATCGGAACCTTTGCAATTAATATGCTAAGTATCTAGTATTTGTTTATTTTATTGATGATAGCTTCGTTCCTAATATTCGAATTCAATAGGTGTCAATTATATGAGAATTTCATAGCTCGAGGAATGTACAGTATTATTACAAGTACTTTCGTGTAATATGAAAATAGACATTTCTTGATAATTGGGTTTTGGGTAATGCAAAATGGATATTTCAAATATTGGAAAAATGTTACGAAAGATAAATAACATTAGTTATTTAAAATGTTTTTTTTGTTAAAAATATTTACTGACATTAGTCTAATTGTTTGTGCTCCATGATATAATAGGATACCGTCTGACAGGAAACGTGATTGGTCGTGGATTCGATTACCACTCAGGGAAATGAAAAATATTTAAGAGTACTAAGTACTCTCTGGTACAAAACGCTGAGTTCAAATCGGCGGGCGGAAAGCGGGTATCGGAGTGTTTTGACACTAGTCTCTATGACTACTCCGCTATACGAGAAAAAACGTAAAGCTGAGAAAAGAAGTCAATTTATGTTAACGATTAATCTCAATTGACATATATCGAAGTGAACGACTTGAATTTAATATTTTTTTGTTATATAAATTATAAATACAAATAAAAAGAAAATTTGAAGAACTGTATAAGAAATGTTCTGTTGTATTGAAGACAAACTAAACTATAACCAGCTTCACGCTTTTTCCCGCATAACAGGATACGCAGAGAGAACCTAGTGTCAAAACACTCCGTTCTCCACTTTTAACTTAAAATAGAGACATTAAGTGAACTCAACACCGCTTTTTTCACCGCTATTAAATTCCCCCAAATGAGAATCGAACGCACAACCAATTGCGTTTACAGCCAGACATTGTCTCATTGGACCACAATTGTCTCTAAAAACTATGATATGATATTGAAATACGTATGCTATATATTATGTCCTAATAGCATTACCTGTAAATGTGGCTAGTATTTCCTTTTTTCCACAAGCTCATTAGTAGCGTTATCGAATATCCTTTGGCAGAATCGTTATTGTTTGAGTATATAATAATCCTGATCAGTGTAATGATAAAAGTGGATACAACAAAAAACGATATAAAATAAAACCATAACTTAAATAAAATTAAATATTATATGCGTTATGAAAAAAGTTGTAGATCCAATCGCGATATATTCACACATATACACACAGTATTATGTGTAATATTTATTTTAATAATTTTATATATAAAAATATTATGTGTGTATGGTAATGCATATGGTTTCTGCACTTATTCTCTTAATAGCTATACCGAATTTTAGATTCGTAAGTGAGCATATTTTTCGTAAAAATTATATATGTTTATTATTTTGAAATTGGTATAGTAAGCGTAAAAAAATATATACTTCAGATGTATTAATGTTTCGAGAGAAAAAAATATTTTATTCAAACAACAAGTACAAAATTAGATACAACATTTATAATACAAACCCATATATTTGCCCCAAGTTGAATGAAAGATTACCTCCACTATAGCATCGTATGTGATAATTTAGGCGCGCTAATCACAGGCCACCGGTCGCTTTGTCGAAGTGGGGTAGAACTTGATTGATGATACCGATTCGCTCCTAATCTTCGTAGTTCGCACTTGCTATATATTACCACTGAAATTGCTAATAAATATAGGGAAAGCTTTTCAATTTATAGCTTTTTGGTGTAAGTGGATAGGTGTATCACTTTTTTTTGGAGCTTCAAGATTTTTCTGGCATAGCCGAGTAGTCATGTAGATAATAATGATAATACACGATATTTTATTTTCCGTCTGGAATGGGGGATATTGCGTGTTGAGATGCAGGGCTTAACAGATCGGGGAATCGAAAATGATTTAAATATAATAATTTCCCACACCCATAAATCCTAACACTCTGTCTGATACTGTCCTTCTGCGCGCCGATGGCCTCTGCCTTCTTTTTAAAATATTTAAATTAAAAAATATATAGTTGTTTCTCTTAACATATCTCGCGTTTACAAATTCTACACATAGTAGGCTCTATGTAAAAGGAGTTTAGTTACACAAATTTTCGTTTACCACTGATTAGTTGCATATATATCTTTTAATATTTTTAAAGTGGTATTCACATACTTAGGATATGAACAATTTTTTTAGAAGACGTTTAAAAGTTTAATCGTAGCCGGACTCGAACCCACTCTTGGAAATCGTCCAAACGCTCTGACCGCTAAGCCATACGTTCAATATATATCCAACTAACTCGAAATTCTTATTCATATCTGTCGTTAGCATCTCGTTGGAAATCTTTTTACAAATGTCTGCTGTTTTATACGTTTTCATAAAATAATTTTTGAATACTTATTTAAACTGTATATGAAATTTATATTTGTAGACCCATTGATGCGTAAAACACTCGTTATCTTGGTAGCATGTCTGCTGTCGCTGTCTGCTACTTTATATAAAAGTATACGTCAAAAATATGATAGTGTACAATATTTATTTAATTACTTAAAAGTATGTCCAACGCATTATCAAAAAATATTAGCTTTGAGCACTTCTTCTTTACATAAACTTTGACAATGTCAAACTTCATACAACCACACACATTATTTTTATTACAAACTAGCGACCTACTCGCGGCTTCGCCTGCGTAATCTACATGACTAAACTATTTAGTTTTTACAGCAAAATTATAATTTAAATGGTTAAATGTATATTTAGAAATCGTATAAAAATTTGAACGCAGCGAGATTCTTATAATTTTTATACGTTTTTCAATTTCCTAAGTCACACACTTAATTTAATTATACTTTGAAAAATGTTAAAAATGTTTAATAGTTGTAACTTTTTTATTTATGAACCGATTGAAATGAAATAAATACTCAATGTTAAGGGAAGCTTACCACCATATAATAGTTAAGTCATTTAAATCGGTTAAGCCGTTATGAGATTAGCGTGCACAAACAGAAAAGAAAATTTAAAATCATTGTTTTAGGTACATTGATAAGGCCCCTAATAATATTTTTTATAACGTCTTCCATGTACAGACAGCGTTCAGTTACAATTTTATTATATGTATAGATATAAAACGAGTCAAAGTACTTCCATCACGTATGATAAAATATACAGATATCGTAAACGTCAATTCAATTTGAAAGCAGCATAGCTTAAAATAATGTATACTGTACTGTATAAATTAGTACACACATTATTAAATAATAGTTACTTCTGGCTACACTGCTATGTGGGAATAAGCTTTTTTTATATACCTATTTTATTTCTAACAAATACATATAGGTAAAACTTATTTTTGTCTATATATTATTTTAGTAATAAATATTATTTTCAAATATCTATATCTTAAATCAAGGCTAGAATTATTCATCCATTTTATTTAATTAAAGAATACAAACTGTTCGTTGTAAGAGGTTTCCGATTGATTCAGTATATTCGTAGTTCGCTTTTCTATGAAATAAAGTGAGCACAGTGAGACAATTTTCGTTTTGCACTCGAAATTGAATCTAGTCCGTTTTCATATTTTTTACATATTTCCCCTTTTACTATGCATCTGACTATTTTAGTCATCGTTTTTATTTCTTTGAGAGCTCTATTGCAATGCCGAACAACGTCACTGAATTTTGAAAAATATATGCTTGGTTTTCAGTGTATAGTTATAACCTATATTAGTTGGAAATGTATGTATATAAATATTTGTAGAAAACGTATACAAATTCTTAACGTAGCGGATTCGAACCCGTACTTCTTGGTAATCGTCCAAGCGCTACAAATATTAAACCATGCTTTCTATATTCGGCTACTTCGAATTTCTTATACGCTCATTACAACTTATATATTGTTGTGGGCATCTCAACGAAGAGTTTTAACAAATTTCACTGCCTATTACGATTTTGAGATATTTTAGAAATGCTTACAAAAACTTACTTATTTTAATAATATTGACAGAATAATGTCAAATTATTATTAGAGGCATTTATTATTTAGCATAATTTAACATTTACTGTTTATTATTTCAAAAGGGTTAGAAATCAAAAACTTATAGCAATTTAAATTATAAATTGGATTAAAGTGTGTGATTTAAGTGGAAACGCGGGCGTGTAAAAAAGTAAGTTTACGCATGCGAAGCCGTGAGCGGATCGCTAGTTGCATTAACCTAAAAAATAATATTTTACAATAAACTATATTCATAACTAATAAACGTAGAACGTCCTGATAAATCGGACAACTTACTAATATATGAGTCCAGTCCAGAGAACTTACTAATATACGAGATATAGAAACCATATACTTTAAGAGAGCAGATTTTAATTCTTTAAACTTGGATGCTGGAAACGTTGAAATTTTGAAGTACGATAAATCCCTGTCCTTTTGTTCTCCGGCTACGATAGTCGAATAATATTTTCCATGCTCTTTGTAGGTAAGTAGCGTAACTCGAAGTCAAATGATGTGTTTTATTCAAATAGGCTTTTATAAGCTTTTTGAATCACAGATAAGCTATCTTTAGTAAAGTTGTCCTCACTGTGAGGCGATTGCAAGAAATTATAAACAGCTGAATATTTTAGGTAATATTTTACCTTATTATAAGCAGCGAGTTAAGTATTCTAAACTAGAACCTACACTGTATAATTTATGTAATTTACTGCTTTCTTAGAATAATTATTTCGTAACTCCATTAGCATTTCAGTAGCCCTTAATTAACTGCTATGATTTGTAGCTTGTAGATGAAGTAGATAGGTACACGACCGGTTAACTTTTAAAAATACTCAAATATAAAATACTAGCCCAATAGGTACATTGGTTAGGCAAGTGACTTTAACTTCTTTGCCTTAGGTCATTACTACAAAATATTTATCAAGGCACTTCGGCCTCCACTTTCCGCTTCTCTAAAATCGAACCCACAACCAATCGCGTTCTTCTCAAAGCGATTAACCAGTGGTAAATTGTTTGATGTTCAAAAAATAAAGCATGTAACTTTTTATTTTGAATAAAAATATTCGACTTTGGCTTTCTTCACAGTGCCTTCCGAATACGCCACGAAGACCTAATGGTGTATAGCCAAATTTCCCAAATACCTTACAATAGTATTTATATAGAACGATTTTATATTCTATAGTATGACATTTTGATAAACGCTGTCATATTAGGAAATGCCAAAAGGCATCATTAAACTGAGACAGGCTAGAATACAAATAGTATTAGTTCAGTAGCTGTGATATCAATTACGAAGGTAGGTATGCGCAATGCCGTAACAATAGGTGATGAATAATGAATTTCCATTTGAAATCTGACGCATGATCCAGTGTTAATATTAAGATTATGCTAAACCGGCACCAGTTCTGTAATACGATTGTAAATATATTTACATGTCATGTTGTTAAATGACTTCATTTAATTATAATAATAACCTACACTCTATATATATAATAAAAATGTCTGTACATGGAAGACATGTGAGAAAATATATAGTTAGGGGCATTTATCAATGTAATAGTATCCAAAACATAGATGTTTATTTTTCTTTTCTGTTTATCTGTGTGTTTGTGCACGCTTTTCTCAGAAACAGCTTTACTGATTTTTACGCAGTTTGAATTATTGTATTTTAGTAAGCTTCCTCTGATATTTAGTGTTTATTTTATTACAAATGGTTAATAAATAAAAAGTTACAACAATTTAAATGATCAATTAAAGCAAAGTAAAGTGAGTCGCTAGTATATTATAATATGTAATAATTTTAAAATAATATTAAGTAAACAAGTGAACTAGTCTTGGCAGGTTATCATGTTTTCCATACAAAGCTAAAACTCCTGGCAAGAGATTGAACGTCTGAAGTGCCTTCATAATAGCTGTATGCCATATATTTCGTACAAGTTAATACAAGTACCTAAATACTAACTCAAAAAGTACTAAACAAAAAACAAATTAAATACAACTGTGGGTTACGAGTACATCAATTCAATCTAAAATCATTTCTATCACTTATAGTAACGATCGGTAACACACTTTTAAATAAGAAAAGAATCTTCTTAGCATTCAAGGGATCCACCGTGTCCATTACTATACAGAGAGAGCTCAGAACAGTGCCCCATGCACTGTTCTCCAACATGGGCGAGGTACTTTTTTAAAATGTACATAAACACTCAAATCCACTGTCCGAGCTCCTCTCTCTATTACAGCAAAAGTAATTTGAAAATAATATATTTTCAAATCCGCCTTCAATGGACCACTGATCTTTTACTACTAAAAATATATTATTAAAAAATTTACAACAATGATATTCTGTATTTATAAAAATTCGCAAATGGATGATATCTATAAATTGAGATACCGCTGAATAAAAGCCACAAATTGTTTTATCAGTTTCTATATCATACAA
The DNA here is from genome assembly GCA_038994665.1 of Podotricha telesiphe. Lineage (NCBI taxonomy): Eukaryota > Metazoa > Arthropoda > Insecta > Lepidoptera > Nymphalidae > Podotricha > Podotricha telesiphe. Next base: position 155,255 of record JAOYRR010000166.1, on the reverse strand, counting down.
TATTAATGAATATAAAATTGTAATGATGACTTTGACAGGCTCATGTAGCCAAAAAGCTTTCTCAAGTTACTACATAAAAAAATATAATTTCGTTTTAGTTTTAAATTTTAAAAGGCTAAAAATACAAAATTAAAAGTGATAAAGAAAATTACTGAAATTCATAAAAATTGTTTTCGTTTAGTAGAAGCAATATTACATAAAAACTTTTTATAGATACAGTTGAAGAAATAAAAAAAGAAGACGTCGAGTAGTTACGGGTCACCATTATTTATTATGAATATTTGTAACTTTTCATTAATTAATTGCAAGTAAATAAAATATTTTGATTAGAGTTTCTGGTACCTAAGACAAAGCGCAGCGTTGAGTTCCGCCACGCAACGCGCATCGGATTTCGAGCGGAAAGTATAGAATGGAGTTACTTCCCTCCCTACTACCCTCCTATGTGTATAAAGAAGTGTGATAAATACTAACGCTAGTATGCAACAAATGTCATTCAAGAACAAAAGCGATATTTGCGAATATTTTTTTATATAACAAAATATATTTTATCCACTTCTTCGGAAATCAACGAAATAAATTAAAAACTCTTAACCCATATGTGGCAAATTTGTGCTATATATTTTCGAATATCAATTTTTCACAGAGAAAAACGTTATTGACTTTCGGCAAACAAAACTATCATATTCGTAGACATAATATGTATAGTTACTAAGGCACAGTTGAAATAAAAAAGTTGGAATTATATTTTATTAATTTTCATTTATCCGTTCTGGTACCTAATCAAGGCGTGACATTATATTCAAATTCAAGAAGAAAATAGAGAACGGAGTGTTGACACCTTTTCTCGTATAGTAGACGGTTATGCGGGAAAAGCGTAAAGCTGTATAGATGCAATACAAATATACTTTATTGTACACATATACAATATTATCCTCAAAGAAATAAAATAAAATGTACAATAAGACAGACTTATTGCTTGAATCGATATTGAGCATTGTATTTAATCAAATTATATATATATATATAAATATATTTTTATATTTGATTAAATACAATGGTTGTGAGTTATTTTTTTCTTAGACTACTAGACTGGATTAACTAGTTAGACCCACATCGACTATCAATTTCGACAAACAAGCTATTTTTCAATGCGTAGAAGAATTAGTATCTATCCTATGTTATGTCATTAGAGTTTTTACTACCTCTAATGAAAAATATTATGTAATAATACTTTTCGTCATTAATTCACAAATAATTAGGCAACATCATTCCAGACTACTTATATTTAGCTTCCTCACAAGTAGCTGGGTAGATGAAACCTACATTGTACATAAACTAACTTATATTTAGAAGTTATTTTAATGTCAAGTGAAGGAATGATATGTATAGTACACGCAACTTTATTCAATTTATTGAAGGCGATTACATAATATAACGGATTTACTTAACTTAGGCGTTTAGTAGCACTGCATTCATGTGAAAGGCAAAATTTATCTACGTACAAATACTTAAAAAAAGTAGTACGTAGATTTTTTTTTAAAATTGTACATTGTGAAAAAATATTTAATTTGAAATCGATTTAGTAATTGATCATTGTGAGAAAACATTCAATTTAAAATCGATTTAGAAATTGATAATTGTGAAAAAACAATCATTTTAAAATCGATTTATTGATTGGTTACTATTTTGGATATAATGGTTTTCGACATAATAGAAACTATATGTACGCTGTCGCGATCTTTTATTTATAAGGTTTAGAGACAAACAATCAAATGACACATTCTGTTGATATAATTCTGTAATTAAGAGGGCTGGATTTTTCTATCTTTATATTATTCTGAGGTAAAGTTGCATCTAAAATTGTTTATTATTTTTTCGTGATACCCATCCGTCGTTACACTTTCATATTTATATATTTATTAGTATGATAGTAGGATTATTATTTTTTGTAGTATGCATTTTTAAATTATAATATCCTAATCTAATATCTTTTGAATGGAATATACGATATGAATAATTCAAAAAAGCATTGTAATGGTGAAGGAATTATTATAATCGATCTAATACTATTTAAGTTTACTCAATACAAACATACAAAAATATATATAATATCAATTCAATAAAAAGCCGCCAATTTATATAGAAAATAGCGTGCACTAAATTGCATTCAAATACAGAAATTTAAATATAATTTTCCCGCATCAATTTAGCTAGAATATTTGTTTGTAAAGCACTAAATATGTAATGTTTAAATAAGTCGTATCGAAAGGCCTGGAATGAAACACGCGATGGTAGCGTGATCGACTGTAGATAGGGGCCACGCACCCTAGTGCCTGTAACCACATAATAACCCCTTGATTGATGAATACATCCCTCCACGTTTGTGCGATGAGCCCTGACTGAAGCTGCCAAAGACTTCCTCTAACCCCGATTAGTAAGCAAGAATTATATACAGACTGAATATATCTGTACATACTAAGTATGTATGATATAATGTGGTCGTGTATGTATTTTACTATTATGAATCTTGCACGCATATGCAAGGTACACAGAAAGCCACAAGTCATGCAGTATTCTTAACTTTCCTCCTCGTTTTGCAGATACTAGGCGACTAGTTTACGCGTAAATATATGTTACCTTAGAAACGTCAATCATATGGTAGCATATAGCATATTTATTAATTTAATGTAGGTCAAATATATATATATTTTTAATTATTGCGTTTCTGCACGCCATAAAATTTGAAGACTGAATAAATAAAGAATTGAGGACATTGTGGCGCAGTGGGACAGCGGCTCTGCAAACGGCTGTGCGTTCGATGTCGAATGTTTAAATTATTTCAATTCACCGTGTAGTTGACGGCAACCATCTCCCAAACGCGCCATGATGGCAATCATATTAATAAGGTTATTGTTTCTAAGCAACTTTAGAATTGCAAGGGCTATTTGAAGGTTACATTTATGTAACCATAACATATATGTGTAGCTAATAATAAATTTGCTCAATCAGTATACACCGTAACTTCATGAATTCACCACATCCTGTGTACATAATGGAACTATCAAACAACTTCCTGCCTGCCTTTGGATATGGTATAATTTGTGGCTAATACATTAGACTTATATATACTACTAGCGACCTGCTCGTATAGCTGTTTCGTATTTTTGTAAAACAATGAAATTCCTGGATAAACTAAATAAATTAAAGAAAAAAGTAGTCTATGTTCATGCCTAGTCAAATTTTACCCTACACCCTTCAAGCAAGTCAAATTTCATCACAATCGGTTTAGTGGTTTGGCCGTGATGACGTCATAGACTAACAGGCAGACACACAAGCAGAAAAACTGTTGCATTTAATACTAAGTATATATTTTATTATAATATTAGCATGGATTCCATTTAATACATGTTGGCAGTGAAAATGGCCTAAAATTATAATGAATTTCTTTATAGTTGAAATTTTTTATCTCATAGTCTTCCACATAAGAAGATTGTAATTATATTTTCAGCTTCACGCTTTTCTCTTTCGGCTAAAAGGACCTAGTGACACTCCGTTCATAGCATTCCACCTGAATTCGAGACGTTTTATGTTGAACTCGATGGCCATATAAAGTTCAATCATTCTTGTCTGTTAACGAATACTTCGCACCATACTGAACAACTTTTACTAATGAAGCATTTACTTATTTCTTTAAGGTGAGCTGTACAACAAAGTACTGTTGAACTTGTAACTTAAGCAGAAAATTATAATAACTCCTTAAAGGTGATAATATTCTTGTCTCTTAAATTTACACATTCGGATGTTTTAGACGATTGTAATATTTATTTCAGCTTAAGGCTTTTCTTTCCTTCCGGGAGAGAATACCGAAATTCAACGCCCATCTTTTTCTTACGGGAGAGAAATAATTAAAATAATACAAATATAACTATTTTTTGCTACACCTTATTATTTTTTTAAGGTAATTTAATTTTAAATATATTTACGAAGAGATTTAGCACTGTTGGTGAATTTATAAAAGTTAGTAAGTCAGTTAACACATATCATATACGTTACCCATAGTAACACGTATTTCATTATATACAAAACTGTATGTCAAACAGATGGTAGTGTGTGTATTATTTATTTTAATGACATTTTATCTATTACCATTGCATTGTTATAAAAAATTTGCCACGATGGTAAAATTCATTATTTATTAATAAATCTTATTAGCTGATTTATTTAAAAATGTTACACACGGGCCCGGATCCGATGGCAATATTATTTTATTATAGCGTGAAGGTTCACTATTGTCCTTATCAGGACGACCAAGATGCCGAAAATATGATTCAAAGCTTATTCTTGTAGTTTCATTTTAAATATTTCTTATATATTATAAACGCTAACTGTAGCTTCAAAATACACTCAAAACCAAGATGATATCGATAACTGTAATAAAATTAACATAAAGAAATATTAAATAAGAGCTAGCAAGATAAATTAGTTGCAAAGTTTAGAGAAATTCAATATTGAAATAGCAGCTTGACAACAATGTATCGTAATTGAGAATAATCTGATGCAATGATTATGGGTTCAATTCAAATCCGAAGAAATGTTTACAGAAGTGGGCAAAGTGAAGAGCATTTTACTTATTAACCAAAATGGCGTGAAAAATGCTTAAAGATAAAAAAAAAACTGTTGTGTATTTAATTCTAGTATAAATATAGTTATAAATTTAGTTTGGTAAATTCTCCCCATAACACAAAAGCTTAGGCTTGTTAAGCCATGAGTGCGTGTGTTTAAATGTTTTTCACGAATCACATTAATCTCTTGGCTCATTTATTCCTTTGTAAGAAACACCCAGGGCCTAAACATTAATATTCAACTTGATTTATATCCCCTTAAGAATCCAGACAGCACTTACCATTATTTAAGATGCTTCAAGATAAATTAATCGAAAATGTACCCTTAAAATAATAGTATTATTTCAAGAAATAATTGGCAACACCAGCGATTCTCAATAACTCAAATGCTATAATTGGAAACAAGACGTCATTTAAGTTGCAATTTTGTCTATAGCATTTTCTCAAGTATTTGTTGTACCGAGGCCTTCGTAGTAGAGTGGGACTGACTGTAAAAATGCGATTGAGCGAGGGTTCGTTTTGTTCGTTACTCATAAATTATTACAAATATTTTCTTTTCTCTGCCATAGGCAAAGTGCAGCGTAGAGTTCCGCTACTGGAAATAGTTCCTGCTATATAGGAGAAAGCGTAAAGCTGTAAAAAATATTTCTTGTATAGCAGGTTCGATATTTATGTTATGCTCTTTTTGGTTACGCAGGACAATATAATAAAAAGAATCAAATACTTTTATATTTTAAAAAATATAAAGTATTTACATCGAAGTAATCTATACAAAAACAGAAAAAAAGCAATATATTTTTCACAATAGATATATTATTTCACAACATATTGATGTTAGTGTTAATTTGTACACAGGAGGTTTTTCTATAATCTATTATAATTTCCCGTATTGTTAATAATTATAACCAGTTAACTTTTGGGAGGTATTTTAAAGGCGGCATTGGGAGGATCTTTTCGAATTTGGTTAGGTAGAGAGAGGAACTCAGATAGTGGAGTTAAAAGGCCCTTAACTAACACTTAGGTCACAAGTCCCAGGCAACGCTTTGAGCTTATTTTTCTGCAATGCAATGGACCCAGCACACGCACGGTTCATTCATGGTACACTACAAAGTTTATTCTCATAAAGCTTTAGAATAAGGAATCAAAGATCCTTTTAAATAAGTAATTAGATCTCTGGTTTTCGCGATTTTTACACGTTTTGAAATAAAAATATTCTTATATTATTATTTTATAATCCTGATATCTTTGAAGTTTCAAACCTATCACATTAGAGAGTAAGATACGGTCAGCTTATTCTGCAAGAAACTAGAGCAGTACGCGAGGCATCTAAGAAGTCGTTGGCGGTAGTTTGATATAATATTTGTGTGAATTGACAGACGAATGTCACCTCAGTCTACCTGTGACCACGGACTACTTAAAAGTGTTCGAAACGTCTGTCGTTCTAAAATATATTTTCGAATACCAACAATATACGCAATTAATCCGGTTTAAAGTAGTTAAACGTATAAAAATTTGAACGCAGCAGGATTTGAACCCGCGCCTCTTGAAAATAGTTCAATTTCCTAAGTGTGCGAAAAATATTTAAAAAAAAATGTTAAAAATATACACAAGTAGCTAAACATTTGCTAATAAATAATTCACACAGTCTATATATAGATTTATTGTAAGTAATCTTTAGTTGTTACTAAGTTAGTGCGCTCGAGATAGCGTCTGAGATGCAAAGACGACTTCAGAATGCCATTGAATGAAATGAAATGCAGTGCGTTTGAATTATTCATAGACTTTTAAAGAAGGACTAATCGAGTGAAATGGTTCAAGATTTCGAAGTTTCTAGAGAGTTTAGTTGTTGAGTACCTATGTGTTTGAATTAAGCTTATTTGTATATTGGGCGCATTGTTTATTAGCACATATAACCACAAAAGTGACATCTATATAGAATAGAATAGAATGTTTAGAAATGATGTAATGTTGAAGCCGCCGCATCAGAAATTGTATAAAAATAGAATATTTTCTATTCTAAATTTATTGTGACTACATTATGAGGTGACTTGAGAATTGACTGGTCTTTATACATGACAGTTTAGGTTCGAATATTTAAAGAATATTATCGTTATGATCATCGTTAAAGTCAAAACGAACGAGAGTCCTAGGCCATCGCGGCGCGGTAGGACAGTGTCTGACGGTAAACGCGATTAGTTGTGGGTTCTATTCCCACTCGGAGGAATGATTATATTTAAATTATTTTCATTTCTCCGCTCGAGTGCCAAGAGAGCGCGGCGTTAAGTTTCGCCACTCAACATACAATGCCTCAATTGTATTGGTTCGGTGCCAAATCATGGCATGGAGGAAATTGGATAATATCTTGACATTAGGTTTTTCTCTGACTACCCTGTTACAGTGAAAAAAGCGTATCTAAAGCTAAAAAAAAAAAGTACCAAACGCTGATGTACCATCAGGTGGTATATTCTAGATTTAAGAAAACATTTTTTTTAAATATGATGTAGAAATCTACAATCACATAAAAATTACGATCCCATACGCAAAAAAGCAACCTTTAAGAATATTAATTTATAACAAATTTTATATAGCCGCGCAATGTGACAGCGTCTAGCTGTATACGCGATGGTTGTGGGTACGATTCCCATTCGTGGAATGATTATATTTCAAATATTGTAGTTTCTCCGCTTAATTATTTTCCTTTTCTCTGCCTACCCTGCAAAGGAAGGAATATAAATTTACAAACGAAATTGTAACTAACTCTTTTCTAAAATCAAACCCAGTACCGGCAGGAAATAGGAAGACTGCACAAAGTTATTTTGAGCTTCTACTGATAACATTTACTTAATTGAATTATTTTGTGTCTGTTTGCAATAAAAATTTAAAGCACTGCCTTTCAGTGGTGAAAACTAATTAAGTCTGTAGCTTTAATGAAGTTTGTGTATAGATAGGAACTCCAGCGAAGACGGCAACCCATTTTAGCTAACAGCTTAAAGGCGATCGCTAACTCTTGCAAACTTTAACTAGAATATGTAGATGTACTTATGTATTTTATTTTTACTCTGTAGCGCAGGAGGAAGTGCCTGACAGTACATACCTAGGTTGTAGGTTCGGTTCCCAGAAGAATTACTTTCGTATTTTTCACGCTTAGTAGTCAGTGTCAAACAGAGCCTAGTGTCCAGACACTCGATCCATAGAGAGCCTAGTGTCCAGATGCTAGATCCTAGTGTCCAGAGAAACGAAAAAAAATTTTTTTTTTATTTCATCGAGCTTAGATCGTACCCGCAACCAGTCGCTTTTATTTATTTAGTTAGATCCATCAGTAATAAAAATATTATATAAAATACAAATGAAAAGTATAGATTAAATCTAAAAACTAAATGCATTATCTTTTAACATGGATACAGCAGGCATTAATATAAAAATTAACAAATTGTGCTGCATGGATTTAAATTAATACACAAACTTTGAAAAAATTTGAAAAATCATTGAAATATATAGTTAATTAATTAAAATTTACAGTAATTTAATGTTTACAGTAAACCAGTGTACCACTGCGCTAAGATGACCGTAATAATCTGAAATTATGGTGTAAATATCAATATATTTAGAACATCTTTCATATTTGATAGTAAAAAACATAAATTATATACTAGCAACCTAGCTAGTTAGACGAGCACGTATCTATAGTTATTCCATACTTTTGGCGGCCTCGTCGTCAAACTCCTAGATAAATGCCAGAAATAAGTAGCCTATGTTCATTTCAAGACCCTTCAGTATCTTTAAATAAAATTTCATGTCAATCGGATCAGTGATTTGGCTGTGATGACGTCACAGACAGACAGGGTAAGGATTTCTCATAGTATTTCATATATAGCGAAAAAAGAAATAATAAATAACATTTTGTTAGAACAATATCTTTTTGCAGACTATAAATATGTTCAATCTCTGTCACCAAGCGTAATTTTAATATGTCATTATTCAGGTCACGTATAAGGCCTTGTATATTATTCAATTGGAGACTCAGGCATTTTCGGGGACTTCACGTGCGGTATAAATCACAATTTCCGCTTTTATTTAATTTTTTTTTCTTATATTTTCATGAGACGCTTCAACATTTATTTCTTAAACACTTTAACAATCCTATATGAAAGTGAAAAGTTTATTTTTTAATTAATTTTATAGAAACTATTGCCAAAGTTATATTGGCATAGACCACCTATATGATTTACGAAAATTTAAAGGGAATTTGACTTAACTACAATTTTTTGTCCAAGATGCTAAAATGCAGCATCACGTTTTATTATACGCATAACAAGATAGGCACATAAAAGCTGGTGTGATGACACTTCATCCTTAATTTTCGCCCAAATTTGATCACTGAAAGGTAAAGGATTAGAGGGACGGGGGGGAGGGGGGTCTTGTGGCTTTACTTAACGCCATGTTTTGTCTTACCAGGGCAGAAAAATGTAAATAATTTAAATTCACTAATCGCGTTTACTAGACACTGTTCCACTGCGCCACAATGGCTCCAAAAACACTAAAATAATTGTAATTTAGTATTGACAGTAATGATCTCGATAATTGGTGGGTCAAAGGCAATATGATACTCCCGGGTAAGGCCAGAAAGAAATGGCGGTAATTATTATCAGCGTTAAGAAAATATCCAGAGATGCCAAAGTGTACTATCCCACTCAATTAGAACCAACGAGATACTAATTGGTACAAGGTAATGGGGCTAATCAAGTTTTACGGGTATCTTGGAATTGTTGGAAAAAAATAATGAATACACATTTTCAGCTTCACGTTTTTTCCTGCATAGCAGGGTAGTCAAAGAGAACCTAGTGTCATGACACTCCGTTGTCCACTTTCCGCACGAATCAAGACATCGCTATTTGATCAACTCAACGTCGTGCTTTATCCAGGGAACCAGGGCGGAGTGATGAAGAGAATTTAGATAAAAACATTCCTTAGAGTAAAAATCGAACCCATCGAACCAGTTCCACGTTCCAATATAATCCATCTTTTAATATTGCTTTTTCAGTTTGAAGTAAACCCACGACACTAGTTTTAAAATGTGGACCCTTCGCGTTTCTTTGCCCAATATTGAGCACTATGGTCTATACCATAACCGGTATGCGGTATTCAGATAAATCATAATCCATTTAATAACATCTCCAATAGGAGATAATAAATGTTTTAGGTGTAGATTCTATGGTTACATATCTTATCATAATTTAAAATAACTTGCAATCTATGTACGTTTGCTTTGGTCAACTCTTTGCTTGCTGCAATTATATATTTGTTTCTGTTTCTTTTGTTCGTTTTCTGTTTTATTGTGTGCAATAAAGAATTTTATCTATCTATCTATCTATCTCTTGTAGGCTAACTAGACTCACTAACTAACAAGTATAATCTTAAGACTAGAAGGAGACCATCGAGGTGCAATGAGACAGTGTATGATTGTATTTGAATGCAACGTTCTGATTCCCATTCTTTTCTAGATACCTATGATATTTAAAAGTGTTTTATTAAATTTATCGTATTGAATTTAAAAACTAATTGGAAAGGTGATTTAATTAAAGGTGAATTAATTAGAAAGGTGACTGAAGTTGAAGTTTTTTTCTTTGTTATGACTCAAACTTACTAAGATACGTATAATATCTATGTCTGTTCAGTATAATAACTTGTTTTGAATCGGAACTCACACCCATTATTCTATTATTGTACAGCAGATTTGTGTTAGGAAAACTTGTTACTACTTTTAACATGAATTTTCCTCTAATGGCCATTAATCAGCTTTTTTGCCTCGCTCTGCAGATAGTTCAAATTACAGCGACACGCTTTTCTTATGAACGCAACGGATACTGCGCAATTTGTTTTTATACGTCTTTTTTACTTGTTTTACTTGTGAATATACATATATTTTTTATATGTTGTACTCATAATTGTATAAGATGGCGCTAAACATATAATACTTTGTACGAAAATACTAAATGTCAAATAAGATATTTTCCTAGCACAAGCTACAATATGATCTAAAGTTATTATAATGAAGATGGTTGATCGAGCATTATGTTCTATACATAAATTTTGAGTATATTAAAAATGGCTATATTCATTATGAACAATTATTATTAATTTAACTTGTAATTAGTTCTTTTTATTTCTGCAAGCTAGATGGAATGAAAAAAGGCTTAAACGAATATAAATGCAAAAGCTATTTCAAGTAAATAAAATATCCAAAGCAGTTTATGCTTTGGATAATTGCTCAATGAAGTCAATTATATAACTGAAGTTAGTAAAACATTTTAATAATAATAGTCCTACAAGGCGTAGTGCCAAGACACTATGTTTTGTTTTCTTATTCATATTTACATTTTAATCATGGAGTATGAAAATATAAAAATAAATCTTGACTTAAGTTTATTTCATAAATCCAGTATTTGAACCTGTAGTTGCTTTTATAGAGGATGACTAAAAAATAAGAATAAAACGTCCATTTAAACACCAAGACCATTTAAATTGTAAAAACACAAAGCTTCAATATCTTACCCGTGGTGTAAACACAAAAAAAAAAAAAAAAAAAAAAAAAAAAAAAAAAAAAAAAAAAAAAAAAAAAAAAAAAAAAAAAAAAAAAAAAAAAAAAAAAAAAAAAAAAAAAAAAAAAAAAAAAAAAAAAAAAAAAAAAAAAAAAAAAAAAAAAAAAAAAAAAAAAAAAAAAAAAAAAAAAAAAAAAAAAAAAAAAAAAAAAAAAAAAAAAAAAAAAAAAAAAAAAAAAAAAAAAAAAAAAAAAAAAAAAAAAAAAAAAAAAAAAAAAAAAAAAAAAAAAAAAAAAAAAAAAAAAAAAAAAAAAAAAAAAAAAAAAAAAAAAAAAAAAAAAAAAAAAAAAAAAAAAAAAAAAAAAAAAAAAAAAAAAAAAAAAAAAAAAAAAAAAAAAAAAAAAAAAAAAAAAAAAAAAAGTTGCTGCCAAACTTTTATTATATTGCTCAACAATATAAATACGTTGTTCTTTTATGTAACGCTCTATTTTTAATAACCTTGAACTGTCAGCTATCACGCTGTATTTTTTTTGGTTGGCAACACTTTACTGCACAAATGGCGCGAAAATTTAGATCTTGTGTGAATTTAGGGACTTTTTTACATAGGTCTTCGTTTACTTGGATCAATTTGCGTCATTCTTTTGCAACTAGCAATGTCTTTAATTTAGTTAAAAGTAAAAGTTTATGGGACAGCAAAAAGCAGATGCTGATTTTTCAAACAAAATCGTTTTCAGCGATGAGGCTCATTTTTATCTTTATGGCTTTGTTAATCGATGAAATTGTCGCATTTGGGATTCAGAAAATCCACAAGAGATTGTTGAGAAACAAATCCATCCACAACGTGTAACTGTTTGATGCCGATTTGGTTGGCGGACCATCATCGGACCATTTTTCTTCGAAAATGCAGCTGGTCGGACAATAACGGTTAATGGTGCTCGCTATCACGACATTATTATCTAAAAAATCCTAATTTTGTGCCAAAATTGCAAGACATGGACGGTGTCACATGCCATACAGCCCGAGAAACAGTTCAATTACTGTATGTCCTGGTCGTGTCATTTCCCGTTTTGGTGATCAAAATTGGCCGCCTAGATCATGCGATTAAACGCCGTTAGGTTTTTTGAAGTCTAAGGTTTATGTCAACACGCACCACGCCTTTAAGGAGGAAATTGAGCGCTGTATTAACGAAATTCATGTATTAAGTATGCTGTATTAAGTCTATTTCATTCATAACCTTATACTGTATACTATATTAGTCAATAAAAGTTTTACAATTTTTTATTATAAACCTGGGTTTTCTATCAAAATTACTTCTTGCGTGAATTTTGGGACACCTTTATATTATAAATATAAATATTTCTCCGTAGATGTGAACTGGCAGCCACCACGTTCATTCAGCCGACTACGCCGCAATGACGTTGATTCGTATTATATTTCTGTTTAAAACTAATAAGTAATCTATTTCTTTTTGTTTCAGGCTATTTCTGGCATATCACAGATTTCCATTATGATCCACTTTACACAGCTCAAGGCGATACTAGAAGACGTAGGTATAAAATTGTAAAAAATAAACATATTTTATGCATCATTATATCAGTACGAATAGCGTTTAGTGCTTTAAAACTTTCGCTCAAGCATTAATAAACTGCTGCTGACGTCATCGTGATGCAGTGTGACAGCGTCTGACTGCATACGCGATTGTTTGTGGGTTTTTCCCCACTTGGAGGCATGATTATATTTAAATTATTTTCATTTCTTTGCTTTGGTACAAAACATAGTCCGGCGTTGAGTTCATTCGGGCGGAAAGTTAAAGAGAATCTAGTGTCTTGACACTAAGCTCTCCCTGCTATGCTCGTTAAAAAGCTTGAAACCGTAAAAAAAAATCACTGAGGAATCAGAACCATAACCATCGTTTGTGAATTAGTTTTCTGATTATTGTAAAATTACTTCGAAAATACTTATTATTAAAACAAAATATATTTACATTAAATCTTCTTATAGATTGTCGAAGGGCAGACGAGCGTGGAAGTTCAGGTCACCACCGAGCCTTGGGCCGCTTGGGTGACTATTCATGTGACAGTTCCTTAGAACTAATACAATCTGCGCTAAGGTACATGCGCACGCGCCATTCAGAGAATGTAGAATTTGTATTATGGACCGGGTAAGTTTATTTTGTATTTTAATAATTAATAACAATACGCCATTGTGTCGCAGTTGAGAAGCGATTTTTTTAAAAGAACAAAAATTTTGCAATCCAACGTCCTAAATCAGTTTGAAAGTTTATAACAGAAATTTTTTAGAAAATTTCTCTACAATATGTAGAAAATATATGTGGTAATTTGACTTATAGGTGGCGTAACTGAACACAGTACTTAAATAAATTATGCTATATATAGATTGACAGAGAACATAGATTAGTAGATAATATATTAAGACCATCGTGGCATAATTTGACAGTACTTGCTAGTTAATTGTACTTGCGATGTTTGTTTGTAACATGTAGGGGACTGAAGGAAATGAATTATATTTAAAATTATTTCGCATATCTTCGTTGTAGTAAGATAAACTGTGGCGTTCAGTTTCGCCATTTAATACGCAATGCCTCGAAAACTGAATATCTTCAAAGTACCTTCAAACCAACTTCATTTTGCAGGGACATAGTAGCTACACAATACTCTAGCAACGAAGACAACAGGTACCAGGCAATCAGGAACATAACAGAGCTCCTCCGTATGACGTTCAGTTCGCACTTCGTGTTCCCCGTCCTAGGGCATACGGACCCGGCGCCGTCTGAGATGTTGACCAATTTGTGGAGCCATTGGCTTCCCATGGAAGCTTTACAGACTTTGAAAAATGGTAGGTTATATATATACTTATGTATAATTTGTTAATATTAAGGAAGAGATATTGTTCTTTTTGTACTGTTTTCTAATGAAAAGCTTTATTCAAGAACTATTCGTGTTTGCTTCTGGAATTCTGGAATTAAAGTAGCCTAAGTTAAATCTTATTACATAAGCTGTATGCCAGTAAAAGTACCGTCAAAATCAGTCCAGCCGTAACAGAGATTAGCCGGACATACATACGCATTTAGTAAAAACCAGTTACTTTAATGTCACAGTGTTAGTAGTATGTTCAAGTTTTGTTTATATATTTTTTATGATTATTGCATGATTATTCTTTTCGTCAAAATTATACTTTTTATACCAAATACTGTTTGAAAATATAAAATACTTTTTTTCAATAGTAAAGTAACATATTTTTATACCAACTGTTAACTTAGTGCAAATTCGATGATTCTCTTTTTAACTTCTCATATCTCTCATTTAAATAAAAAAATATAAAAAATTATATTAAGGATGATTCTGTTTTACTATCATACATTATATTTTAGAGAATGATGACTTAGTTATTTCGTTCCATTTATTGTGTTGATAGTAGGTTTTGAACCCGCGCCTTTTTGGCACCGTCCAAACGCTCTGACCGCTAAGCTACGTCGAAATTCTTGTACGTTTATTACAACTTATTTTTGTTAATATTTAAAAATGTAAATGAATATATATTTTAATTTTAAACGGTTTTCAAGGGTATGGTCCTGCTACGTTAAATTTTTAACAATAATTAAAATTTACATAAGAAAATACCTTATCGATTATAGATGAAAATTGCTTAAAGTAATTTCATTATAACTAAATTAGTATGCCTCCGTTTTATATTTCTTAAAACAGTCAGTATTAATTGCTGGCCTAATTAAGGCACTCCGTTTTAATTGAAAAGTCGAAATAGATTAAGAAACGGTAAAGGGAAAAAGTATAACAAGCACTTAATACAAGTGTTATTTTGAAATAATTTGTTTTGTGCATTTAAAATAACACTATTAACTTCACAAGTAATATTTTATAAATTTTATTTCTACAGTTTAATTATATAATTTATTTAACATATTTATAAGATATTAATATTTATTTATGATTAGGTGCCCGCAATTATTTATTTCATTTATACATATAATAAAAAAATAACTGATCGCTGTCTGTACGTGGAAGATATATGAAAAAAATATATTATTGGAGATCAATGTAATAGAACCCAAAACTATGATTTTTAATTGACTTTTCTGTTTATCTGTGCGTTTGTGCACGCTTATCTCAGAAACAGCTTAACCGATTTAAATACAGTTTCATCGTAATTATTATGCTAAGCTTCCCTAACATTCAATGTTTATTTTATGTCAATCGGTTTATAAATAAAAAAGTTACAACCTTTTAAATTATAAATTTTACCAAAGTTTCTAATTGAAGTAAGCATGGGGGCGAGCGAAAAGGCGAAATAGAAGTAGTAGTCGTGTAGCTTGCGCAGGTGAAGCTGCGAGCGGGTCGCTAGTCTATCTATATATTATAAATAAAAAATAGCTGATTCAAGATGGCCAAACGTAAACTATTGAACTTGGACCCACTATTTTTGGCCAGTAGAGCTGTTTTATGGAGTAGACACTTACCAAGAAAGGGAAATTTAACCCTTAAACGGCGAAAACGTTTGTATTCATCATTTTTAATGTTAAAAATTAGAAATTTTATTTATTGACTACTGATTAAAAATAGTAGATACCTATTTAAATTAATGTAAAAATTTTACCCCTAAGGGAGCGACTTTTGTCATTATTGATGTAAGAAATTTGAAACTTTATTTTTAGGCTACTTATTCAAAACAAATAGCGTTGTAGCGTTTTTGAAGTGCACGCGAGCAAAACCGCGATAGGGTTGCTAACTTACTACAAGATTGATCCCGTATATTTTGATATTTAAAAAAATATCAATAATAACATTATCTACTTTATGGTCTAGTAGATTTATCTTAAATATGTAAACAAACTTGCCTTTATTGATTGATATAATAATTTTGATTGAAATAATAAAATAGCACACAGTACAAAATATATGAAATGAAAATTCCAAAAAACGCCTATTTAAGTCCTCACGAATTACTTACCAGTGTCCAAGCACAAATCCCGCGGATATTTTCCTCAAAGCAATAGCTAGAAAAACCTTCGCAAATTGAATACCACTGTGCGATGCAGTGCATTTCACTTTGACGCCCAGCTATTCTCAGTTCTTGCTAATCGGATAAATATAAAGTTCTTCTGCATCCATGTTTCGTTAAATTCGATTTTGGTATCAGCAGTAGGTAACAGGTTTTAGGTTTGTTTGTACTTATTTCGTTTTACTTTAATTGTTTTTTGTTGATTTTCATAGAAGTTTTGTTTTTTCATGTTATTATTTGTTTTATTAAGATAAATAAAAATCGATTTTTATTTATCTTTCAGTCCCACCACTCTATACGCAATGTCTCGAATTAGAATGGAAAGTGGAGAACGGAATGTCTTGACAGTAGTTTCTCTGTGGCTTATGATCAGGAATAGCGTGCAACTTTGAAAAGTATTAAATTAATTGACATAAATTATAGATATTTGTTTATGACTGTATGTATGTTATAGGTAGTATTGTAAACCATCATTAAATTGCAAAAAAATTTAAGTTTTATTCACTCACTTACGATATGAATATAGCAAAAAAAAATTCAACTCTGGGATATAGTATCGAACCAAGCACTGTCACTACTAAGCCATACAGCTACTTCTAATTCTTATACGATTATCACAACTTATTTTTATTGTTAGTATCTCTGTAGAGAGGTTTGTAACAAAATTTTGCTACCCAACGATTGGAAACGCTTTTGAACGCTTGGAAATTTGTAGCTTTTTTTGTTTGCAGAAATACTACTTTTTTAAAATTAAATAAATAATAATTCCACTAATGGTTACTATTACTATTAAGCATATCAGCTATTGGTAGATCGACATTATAAGCCGTATCTTAATATTTTTTCCTATGAAAGTATAATGTTAGAAAGAAATAATAATGTTAGAAAGAAATCCTAAATTATTTTGACTTTTGACATTTTGCGGTGTTGAGTTTCACCACTCAACGGCTAATGTCGTTGAATGAGTGGAAAGGGGAGTAATGTAGGTATATATTTCTAAAGTAGGTACTTTTATAGATGTATGTACAGATTTATATTATTTTGTTTCTTAATACATTTTTTTTATTCAATTTACTGTATGGGTTAAATATAGCTATGGCCCTCTTCCTATATTCCGATGGAGCTTAAATTTGGACTTTTGGAATTTGGAATTTGGATTTACACTTTTTGTTCCAATGACGATCCAATTATATATATATATATATATATATATATATTTTTGTACTTAATATTTTTTTTTCGTTTTAAAATGTACCTGTATAAATACTTATAATTTTCCCATCCAGGTGGTTATTACACGATAGAGCAATCACATAGCAAATTAAGGATCGTAGCACTCAACACAAACCTTTTCAGCGTTAGCGAGGCCAAAAACGTGCACGCGAAACGTCAGTGGGATTGGTTAGACAGCGTGTTGGAGAAAGCCACGGCTAATAATGAAATGGTAAGTACTAATTACTTTATTACTCGAATTTTCAAAAACCTTACGTATATTTACAATTTATGAAAATTCAAATAAATATCCATACTTACTATATAATATTATAAATGCGGAAGTAACTCTGTCTGTCTATGACGTCGTCATGGCCATACAATTGATTCGATTATGATGAAATTCTATATAGAGATACTATGGGTATTATGAGTCTTGGCATGAACATAGGCTAGGCTTTATTCCCCCATTTTTTAGCTTTTCCAGGAATTTCGTTGTTTTATGAAAATGTCGTCGTAAATACAAATGTTCACGCAGGCGAATCCGCGAGTGGGTCGTTGTTGTGTTCATAAATGTTTGTTTTTTGTTTGTTTCATTTACGGCAATTGTGGGCAGTAAGACGTTTTGGAGGAATGATTAACTTAAATTATTTTCATTTGTCTGCTGGTAACACAAAGCATGTACCTGAGCTCCAAATCTTAACACACAATGTCTCGAAGTCAGACGTGAACGAAGTGTCTAGACCTAGTTTCTTTCTGTATACCCTCCTATGCGGGAAAAAGTATAAAATATCAAGACATTCCATTCTCCACTTTCCGTTCGTATTCCACACCTTGGGTGTTAAATGGCGGTTTTTGACGAATCCTTGGGTCTTACCAGAACAAACGCCGCCTTTTGACTTTAATTAAAAATCATTTATTCTCCTGAGTGAGAATTGAACCACTTTCAAAGCGTTTAGTCAGTCAAGTTTATCCTAATGCGGCACGTTGCGCATTAATTATGTATCTAAATCTAAAGAAGTTAATAGTAGTGACATAATAAGTCTAGAGTGTACTTGTTATTATACAAGCTTCTTTTATACGAAAGAAATAGTGCACACAAAAAAAATATAAAAACACTTTAGAACAAGTCACACGAGGATTATCTATGTATAAATCATTGAGACAAATTCTCAATTCACATCAACCTATTTTTTATTTACTGCAGTAATAATGAAGCGTATAATAACATTTTATGAATGTATTTATTATGTGAAATTCCAATGCAATTAAAAGTTAGCCTTTTGTTTCTATTTTAATGATGCAATTTTGTATTGTCTGTGGATCACATATTGTTATTTCGTTTGTATGAAATTAACCAACTGACTGGAGTAAAATAAGGTATAATGGTTATAATAGATTAATATGTTTAATAACGTTTGATTATTTTACTTTTCTTTAACTGATGGTTAAGGGTTTGATTCCTACTCAAAGGAAAATAAACTACTAGAAAAAACATTTTATATCGCAAAACACAAACTTTTTCGACACTTCATGGAAACTGTTCACTTTAGTTTCTAGTTACTTTGCAAGATTCTGGAGAATCGTAGAGATAAAAAAAAAACTATAGCTAAGGCAATTAATATACGCATATTACTTTATACAAAAGGGCATGTTAAATAAATAAATAGTAAGATTTATTTATAAAACGTATAAAAATTTTAACGAAGCGGGATTTGAACCCGCGCCTCTTGAAAACCGTTCAAGCGCTCTGACCGCGCTAAGCCATGCGTTCGCGTTCACCAGAACTCATTTGAATTTTGACACACCACTCTGCTACAAAAGAAAAGTACTTTATTTGTATATTTAATCGTCGAGTCGAGGCCATCGTGGCGCAGTGAAGACAGAATAATTATATTTAAAATATAAAAAAAGACATATTTAGAAAACGTATAAAAAATTGAAGTATAAGTCTTTTTCAATTTCCTTAGTGTGGGAATAACACTTTAAAAAATGTTAACAAAATAAATAAATAGTAGTGTCTGCAATATTTATTCTATGAATTATTATATTTTTAATGTTATATTATAAACAAAAAATACTTTCTAGAAGAAGTGATTATTTTCCATTTTAATGATTAACTTTCACAACATATATATTTTAATACTTAACTGTCAAGTATTAAAATATAGATGAACTATAAATATAAATATAGTAAATTGACATAAAATATATTCAAATATAAACAAATCATTAAAAACAAAGGAAGAAACAGTACAATATTCTCAAAAGCAGCTTAAATACCTATTACTTGTTAGTGGTCGGTATCATAACTACCCTGCAACGGAACCATACAGGGAAGTCCGGCCCTGCTTTCATAAATTACAAGATTAGAGTCTCATTCACGTAATCACTACTGAAATTATACCAATTTGTTGATATTTTCAAGTTATATTTTATTTCAATTTTCGTTATGGTATTATAATAATAGTATGAAAATACTATGCTGAATTAAAAGCATTTTAGCGCAATTTGTTTAATAATAAACAAATTATTATTATTAGCAGGTATTTAACTATGTACTAAATATGTACTTTCATGAATTCATTTTAAAAAATTTTCAAGTGTTATTTTCACACTTAGGACAAAACAAATATAATTAGGATAAAAAAAATTTGAACGTAGCGATACTGGAACCCTCGCTTCCAAGAAGAGTGCGGGATACGCAATGCAATGTCGACCCGCAGTATTTCGAATCCGGGCGCAAAATAGAGTGTCTTGACACTAGGTTTTAGGACGCGGTAAGAGGACCGTCTTGCAGGAAAAGTGACCTAAAAAAATATATTTTAAAATTAAAAGAATAATTCCTTTAATTAAAGGTTAAAGTACAACTTTAAAGTACAAACCAAAACACCCACATGGAAATAAAAAGAATTATTTTTAGGTATCATCTCTATTAAGTGATTTCCAATACGTTCAAATTATTGAGCGTTTTCTTAAAATGTTTGTCATATACTATAACACTTTAAAAACCTACTTAAACTCTAAACTAAGTTCATGGGTCACATATTGCATAGGTATGTATTGAAATGACATATCACTTAAAATGGTAGCTACATCCGGAAAATTAATTACAATATGTTATAAGAAAAATACTATAATAAATACTAAAAACTTAAAAACAGTAAAGCTAACCAATCATAGTATTCATAAAATCAACATTTTAACATATTCTATTACTTTAGGTACAGTATGATCTATTATTCGTTATTTACATACTGTCGAGCAATCGGCTACCTGATAAAGCTGAGCGGCGATGGAAAAAATTGGCACATGTATTAATATTTAATGTAAGCAGTCGCTGTGCGCCTGTTTCCCGGCAAATATTGCCTTACAAACAAATACAGGTGACGAACGTGAAAAACATTTTGTGATTTTATGAATTTTGATGGCGTCCATCGAGCTATTTGTAAATAGTCTATAATGCAAGTTTAAAATTCAAATTTATAGATATTTGTGGAATTAGCAGAAATTTAAAAATATTACCAGAAATCATATTTTTTTGTAAGAGTACCTTACAAAGTATTAATGAAATCGGTAAAATCTCTTTCAAGTTATGGCGTGGACAATGGAAATAGTTGTATAGTGAGTTTTTTTAAATAAAAGAATGTTACTTAATTTTTATTACTTTTCTATCACAAAATACATACATACTATATATATATAGTATACATGAAAATACAAGGAAACAAGGTCTTATTTGGTTAATAAATTAAAACTTTATTTAGTTGATGTATGCTAAATAAAAATAAATTTCTAATTGAAATGAAAAGCGGCGAAAGCACATAATACATTCTAAAAAAACAGCAGCTTCGTCTTTGTCTTATCAGAGCGAAGAAATGAAAATTGTCCTCTGAATCCTCTGGAAAAACATCAAACTTTTAACCAATCGCGTTTACAGACAGGCATTATATTCTTAAAAATATGACAAATAAGCATCGTAACGTAATTTCCGAAATATTAATAACAAGGAAATGTTTGTAGCATACGTTTTCCCTTCAAAGGGTTTGCGAAATCAATTTATACTTGATTTTGTCGCCCTACAAAGCCTTGGATTTAGGGAAATTTCAACAAAAAAACACTTCAAGGACCGTATTTGTTCGTATAAATCGAAAGCATTATTTATCTTTCGCTTATCAAATTTTTTTATAAAAATACTTTGGGGTTGCTGATGCATAGCGATAATAAATAAGGAAGAAGAATAAGGTAAAAATACTTTAATTTTTACTAACATTTTATTTTATAATGATTGATCGGGCATTTCATGAAATGCCCAGCTAAATTTGACCATGTCACACCATGATCAATGATTAATGAAATAAGTAGTCGCATGGTGTGGCTTCGACATACGACTATATTATGTATCAACCATTTTTGTTAAAATATTATTCTCCCGTATTATTATCCCGTATTATTTTATACGTACATTTCAAATTATAAAAAATAACTTTTTTTCTCAACAGGTCTATATAGTAGGTCATGCGGCTCCAGGCTCAGACTCGGGATACACAGTCGACGCCAATAATAAATATCTGGGGCTAGTACGCCGTTATGCCCGGATTATCGCAGGACAGTTCTTTGGACATCTACATGTGGATACATTCAGAGTTATATATGACGATGGTAAGTCACTAATTTTCTATGTATATTAGTTTTATTTGGTTAAATTTTCAAGACAATCTAAAGGTATCAGTCCATTTTCCATCTTTAAGAAATATTGCGTTTAGTAGTAAAACGCTTTGTTTAAGTAAACAAGATGAGATTTAAACCTTAGTAATATTCAAAAAATAAATTTTACTCTATTAAAGCGGTAATATGTTTTCGACAGCGGTATTTTTTACGGTCTTTAATTTCTGTTAAAAGAACAATATAAAAAAATACAAGATCTTTTCGTAACTTAAGAGAACCTGTTAAATTAAGCTTTAAATACTTGATACAACGAACATATTAAATTAAAATTTTAAATAAAGTATAAATAATACCTAAAAGTAATATGTAAAATAGTATGATAACCTTCTTGTGCCTTCATTATTTTATATGCTATCGTATTTAATTTATTTTAATTTTCCTGCAGATAACTTGCATGAGTCATCATAAAATGATGTCTAGTTATTTGGTTTATACATATGTATAAACTGCACTTTATTTAAAAGAAATATTTATTAATTTATAAACAATGGAAGAGACAGCGAATATATTTAAAAAAAAGAAAACAATTTTCTGGTAGAGAATAAGAACGTAAATCTATCGTATATCGTATCAGGCACGTCTCGACAACGTCACGGTGGCATGGAAATTCATTCGACAGAGTTAATTGCATATGAAATGATATAGCTATTAGTCGCACATCGATCTGTCTACTTAAAATTCAAGACACACAGTATTTAGCACACATCCAAATACCTGCGGATGATGCGGCGGCACGATCGGATTAGCGCCCCACTACGTGGATATATTGTGCTGTAAGGCTTAAAGTTGTTGAAATTTGGCTTTTTCTTTGTTATCCCCCGAAATATTGATAAAGTTGATAGTTTTATTATAAAATATATAAAACGATTTTTCAAAAGTTTAGACTGTTAAAACGTGTGCCGTTGCTTAAAAGCTTGAGCTACTGAAACCAAAAGTTTTGCTACACACGAAATATTATTATGATTATAATCACCGAACAAAATATATTATATACGCAACATACTTACGAATTTCGTTGGAAATATTACGGAATTCTACTAACAAAAGTCTAAGTAAAAACAAAAGTTAAAATATATAATAGCCATTGAGTTAATATTTTTCGTTTTTCACGCTACTTTGCGACGCTGAAATGTTTAAAGCTAATAATTGCGTGTGTATTTAAGCACGAACGAACTTTTTTCGTACGACTTTAATGATGCCGTGAACCAAAGCCTTGCATGTTAAATACAGCCTACAATTTTACAGAAACATTTAAATCGATACCGTTTGATGATAAGTGGAGAGCTATAGAAATATCGCACTTTTAATAGCACTAGCAGTTGTTATTTAAAACCACTGTTTATGTGATTGATGCCAATTATAGGAATTGTTGAGCTTAGTAAAGCCATGTTAAAATTATTTTTAATATTTAGGTACACTATTATGGTATATTTTTACACCTTACTAACGTATATATGTACTATGACAGTAGTTTTTATGAATTTGTTGAGAATTAAAACTAATATACTTTGAAGTCATTTTGTTCCATATTATAATATTTATTAATAAATTATCGAGTATAATCCTACCTTAATAAAGATATGAAAAAAATATAACTGATCTTTGTTGTCTATTGGTTTCTAAGAGCAAGTCATTGCTTATGTTCTTCCATAGAAGCTTATGACGTCATAAGTTATAAAAATAACCTTTAATATTGTATAGAACAATTTCCTTTTGCAGTTTCACAGTTTTCTCTCGCCTAACAGGGTAGGCAAATAAATACTAGTGACAAGTCACTCACTCTTCTTAGCGCATGCCGCCCGAATTTAAAATCTTGCGTGTCGTATGACGTACAAGGACGGAAAAATTAAAATAATAATTTTAATGTAAATTTCTCCTAAAGTAGAAGTTGAACTCACAATTCACGTTAACAGTGAAACTCTGCATCAAATTTATCTAACATAATTTTTACTAAATTCAGCTGCTATAAATTAAAATTATTTGTTGTTCAGATCAACCAGTATCGTGGGCATTTCTGGCGCCCTCCGTGAGTCCTTATCATGAATCATCTGGGTCCTCGAATCCTGGACTCAGATTATACAAATTTGATTCAGATACCGGCAAGGTAATGTATAAACGTCATGTTTGAAAATATTATTATTAATTAATTGTTGTTAAGAGTTTACTAAATATAGCTTAAAAACAATCAAAACCTATACTTTATGGATGGATCACCTATCATTTGGCCCTATCCCCTATCACACCTCATAAATAGATTATAACGATAAGCAAAAGTAAAATAAAAATATAACCTTAATATTTTTTTTCAATACGATTCTATGACAGTGTGATTGTACATTTAATATATTGTTTCTATACACATTATCTATCAAATAGCAACGCTTTATAACATTGCGAATAGATACGCCATCAAAAGATATTCCATCAAAATTGCTTTGCGTCAAGCCCATAATAAAATAAAGTGGTCGGTGTATGGCAAATCGATAACAAATCAAAGAGCTATGACGGTACGAGAAATGGGTCTTGTATGAGATATGGATGTATCTAACTATATTTTAGGTGCACAGTGCAATATATTCCAAGATACATGTACAATATTTTGGTAAACAAATATATATCGTTATATTCTATGAGAATATAGTTCTATAATGAATGTGAATTTAGGCATCGAATATTTTAGCTACTATCTATCTGAGCTACTTTTTTATTGTCTTATCTTTCTTATTTTTATCTTTCTTGTTTTTAATGTGATAAATATTCGACAATTTGAAGCGCAATCAATATATATATATATATATATATATATATATATATCTTTCAGCTTCTCTTGTAATTTTTTGTGCACCCAGAGATAACGTATTGTCAAAATATTTCATTCTCCATTTTCCGCTTTGTCTTGATCTCCGTTAGTTAGCGCTTTGTTTTGTTCACCAGAGCTAAGAAATGAACATAATTTAATATAACAAGTCCCCCGACTGGGAATCGAACCCAGTACCAATTTCGATGCTGTTTAAGTGCAACACGATGGCCACCACCGATGTTATTATAATAATAATTAGAAAAGCCTGATTTTCTAGGATTGAACTAATTTTTTTTAGTTTAATTTTAACTGCGATTTTCAGTTCTTTATAAGACTTCTTTTGATAAATTGTTCTGTTTTTGTCTAGTCTAGTTAAATTTTACCATTTATGGGCTTCACCTCTGTACATATTTATCAGTCCGTGACATCTATTAGTAACTCTATTTTGGTCCATTCTTCGCCGTTTGATTGGCATGAAAATTAAAATATATTTTTATAGCATTCATCAGAGGTCCTGGTCAGAACAACTAGAATGATAATCAAATTGTATATTTCAAATTGTATTTTATATTTGAAAAGAGCAACTGTTGGCTTTTTCACCGGCTCTTTTTAACAGAACCTTCAGACGATTCGGAAGTGCTTGCAAAAGTCTATTTGAATAAAGGATATTTTTTATTATTTTATTTAATTTAATAAGCTGAAAATAATTATAATCATATTGTAAGCCTTAGCTTCTTTTCAAGCTTTTAAGTCATATAATTCACTTGTTGTACAGGTGTTGGATTATACGCAATTCTACCTTGACCTGGCGTTAGCTAATCGAGCGGCGGCGGGAGCGGGAGCGGGCACGGTAGCGGGCTCCGGTGCGGAATGGACGGCGGAGTATAATCTAACACAATATTATGTATTAAGAGATGTTTCCGCTGAATCTTTACATCATTTGGCAGATAAACTTCAGGATACGGCGATGTTTAATAAGTGAGTTTATTTTTAATAAATAAATTCACACTAAATCCTTTCATATATAAACTTACTTTTAAAATAAACAAAATAGGTTTTTCTCATATATCTCTGTACACAGCGACTACTTTATATAGAATAACTTCTCCACTTCGTACTCAAAGAGAGACATTACACGTTGAGATATAAACTTTAATAAAGCACTAGTCTGTGTCTAACGATACTGGGACATAGAAAATATAATAAATATATTCCACCGAATTTACACTAACCTTACATACCTATTCACGATTTATTCGGTAAGAAATTAAGTGTTAAAATGGAGTAATATCTTAGCACTTAAAACGGTATGACATAGAATATAAACAGTTACAAAAAAAAATTCTTATAGGTACTTACGAGCGTACAACGTGAAACTGGACACATCAGACAACTGCGACGGCGCGTGCGCACACCAACATTTCTGCGCTATAACGTGTCTAGAACACCGTTCGTATACGCAATGCGTGGAAGCGGCGGCCAGCGCGTTGGCTGCGTCGCGCTCTGTTCAGAATACGCCTATTATTAATATAATAATTGTATTTATATGTGTTATTATGCTTCTGTTCGGTTAAGTACAGTGGTAATACAGATTTTTTTTTATTACTAAGTATTGGCATTTCGATATGTTGAATTTGGTCTTGCCATATCGTTTTCAAGTCAAGCGACGGTGTAGATGAGATTGAAAAAGTTTTTTATCCTTCTGACTAGCTATTAGCTACTAGCGACTATAGCTACTAGCTACTATATACACAAAGCCATAGTATAGCGAAGTTTTCAAACATAGCTACTACTTCGCTTTTATACAGACAAAATTCAGAATGTTAAAATAAAATTTTAATTTAATAATTTAAATTTAAATTTAACTGTATTTTTAACATGAAAATTGGAAAAAAGCAAATTTTCTGAACTATAAAAACTAATTATTTTGTCTTTATGTGAATTTCATTGGATTTTGTACCTAATAAAGACACGTAAATGTGTGGTTGGTTATGCTCAGGCTATTTGTGATACGAGGCGTTACGGTTACTATTAAACGATTTGTTGCGCTTATACTTTTTATTATATTTAGTCTAATAGAAGTTCTAGTTTAGAGAAAAGTGTCAAATTTAATTCCATATTTGATTTATATTTTAAAATGGTGTTAGATTACAGGCTTGGTTTATTTAGGCTTTACTATTTATTTTACTGTATGTATTATGTAGCATATATAATTAACTATTCGTAGTTGTTAGGTAATTAAATTTTTATACCGCAGTATTCGGCGTAAACGTCATTTGTTATTTAAGATATGCTGGTGTCGTGTACATATTGTAAAGCAATTTATTGAAATTTGATTACTGGAATTTATATTTAGTTTAAATTTCTATAATAAAAAAATTGCATAATATTTCTTCTAAATCTAAATCAAGATGCAATTACGGAATTTTGCAGTGTTAATTCAACAAATTATCTAGAAAATTCATTTTGTTATTTTTCACTTATATTTAATCATTAAAATCTATTGTTATTGCAAAATTGCTATGACTATTCCATAAATTGAAATGGGGAAAAATTGCATCAGCTATCTGATTCGAAATATTCAAAACGCTCTATTATAAGGTAAATGTTCATAGTTGCCTTATATCGTATATTTTGTATATGCTCAAAGGCACGAAGTAAATTGTAAATATAATAGTAATTTAGATCTCAACTTTATAAAGGAGGAGCAATTAGACGGTAAGCTTAGTGTAAGTTAGCTTGTATTCATTCTTTTGCTGTGACCAATATTTTATGTAGAACATATGTATGTAGAAATACAAAAGTTATGTTTTTTATGTTATGTTGCTTTTTTACATCGTTAACGTATTTTTTGTATAAGAACTCGATATATGAATAATGTATAATTACTTGACTTATACAAAAGCATACAATATTATCAATATAGACGTGATAAAGATATATGAATACATAACTGCTTTTTGTAAGTTAAGTAAGTATATTTTCTCTAGTAATATTAAACAATATACATTCTATAATTAAAACCTACACTTTCTTATAATTAAACGATTAATTATGTATCGATTTTTAGATTGTAGAAGATTCTTATAACTCATACCAATATTGTAGGAACATTTTTTTTAAATTCACGCATATACCGTACATAGCCGGATAGGCTGACCTGAGAAAACTGAGTGTCAAGTCGCGATTTGTCTTACAAAAAATAATGAGAAACAAAAATAGTTTCAAATAAAATTTATTGCCCGTGTGGGAATTGAACCCATAACTATCCCTTATTTAAAACATTATATATTAAACGTCACTTGTTTTGTTATTATGTTAATATTTTTTATATAGTTGGCGATTCTTTTGATACTTTATTCTATAATATATATAAAGCAGGTATGGATGTAATACAAGAATCATGTATAATTTATACATTTTAGACACATTTAGACACATGTAAGTTAAAATATAAGCTTAATAACCGAAGTTTTGTTTTGTATACAAACATTTGGTGTTTTCCACTATAAGTATTTTATATATATATTTTTTAATTTTAACATTTAATTTGAAACTTCATCATGACAATCATTACCAGACATCGAACTCGTGGGCTTATTAAAGAATTAAATTGTTTAGAATTATTGGGCAAAAATTTTTTTACACGTAATTCGATGATCGTAAGATCAAAAATCATATATCAATTGTCCAAAAATGACATTCTCCCAAAATTATACATATAAGGGTTGGTACATATTGGCATAAGGCAGGCGTCCACTGCATTTGTATAACATACTTGTAAATATTTCCTTTCATAACAACTTACTTATGTAATGTACGTGTTTTGTTTTTATCATAATGTAACTGTATATTAAATTGAATGTTTTAAATTAATTTTAATAAAGAATCGAAAGTAATTTTGGAGTTTTATTAAGGTTATATAGAAATATTTTGAATTAAATCTGCACTTACTAGAATAGTAAGTGTGAGTGTACACATCATTGCCATATTTAAGTTTTAGTTTTTTTACCTTTTCCGTACATGGGTCAATCATTTTTTAAAGTACACCTTTGAGTGTAAACAAAGGTAATGATTTGTAAAACATCCATAAAGATATTTGAATGAAGTAACTTTTTAACATTTTAAGAAAAATGAGGTGTATTTTACGTTTTCAATAGTAGCTGCAATATTTTCATCATATTAGAGATATTTTGAAAACTCTGCATATAAACTTTCTTGCGACAGCCCTTGGGCACATAAAGTTTTTGTATGAAAACTATTCAATAAGTACTTAATATAAAAATGGTAATGTCTAATGTGAACAAACAGACAGCCAAACAGAAAAGAAAATTAACTATAATTGTTTTGGGTTCTATTATATTCATAAATGCCTGTTATAATAATGTTTTTCATATATTTTCCATGTACAGACAGCGATCAGGTGCATTTTTATTGTATGTATAGATATTTGGCGCTTGAGAAATTGGGTGTTGGGCAGTGTAAGGGCTAAGTTTTGTCTTAATATGCCTGGGAAAAATAATTTTAAACATGTATAATCTTGAAATTAATACCACCATACATTATTTAGTTATTTATTGCGGATAACAATAGCAATACATAATTAAAATACATAAAAAACTTTTACGACCACAAAGCCAATAACAGTTTTCCTCTTACTTACTGATTTTAGGTACAGAGATGTACATCATTAAGATCTTTCCTGTAATACGAATATTGTAACAATTGTATAATAGAAAATACGCAAAAAAACATAAGTGAAAAATTAAATTTAAGTAAAATAAATAAGATATTAAAAGCT
The DNA here is from genome assembly GCA_038994665.1 of Podotricha telesiphe. NCBI lineage: Eukaryota > Metazoa > Arthropoda > Insecta > Lepidoptera > Nymphalidae > Podotricha > Podotricha telesiphe. Next base: position 125,516 of record JAOYRR010000166.1, on the reverse strand, counting down.
CAACTACGGTACTCTAAGAAGCTTCTTACAAGGGCGTAGTATATACTTTTCAAACAATTTACATCATTGAGCGGGTTACATGAACGAATAACAAAACCTACCTAAAAGGCAACCAAGCTTTCTGTTCAAACATTTAACGTAATGAACAGATTAGTATTATAACAGCGAAGCCGCAGCTAACTCTGTGGACACGTGAAATACTGAACGTGACATATTCAAATCCCAAGAGATTTAGTCTGAAATGAAACTAAGTACGTGTTTCCTGTAGCTGTTTGTGTACTTAATTGTTTAAATAATTGATTATTTGCCATTTGTTTCTTCTTTAAAACTATTCTATTTAAGGCAATGTCGTGCCCGTTTTATTAAATGCTGGTCATATATATTTTTTGTGACATTTGAATCTTTACTTTAACTATCACATTTGAACCTTGTCTAAAAGCTTCCAAGATGCGTAATTTGAGCATTTCTGTGGAGAGAGTTTTACAAATTTCTGCTAACACAGGATTATTCTACGAACAATAATTTGGCAAGAATAATGCTATTTTTAATTATTTTTTATGTTATTTAGACACTTAGGAAACTAAAATACTTTTTTTTAGAAAACGTGTCAAAAATTATCTATATTATAATAAAACAGTACAAGTTGTGTCTGTACATTGAAAATATTTACGAAAAAATAATTTTGGGGGATGGATGTAAAAACAGTATTAGAATCTGTATTTTTTCTAAATTATATCTGTCTGTTTGTATGAGCGCGTACAAACAGACATACATAATTAATCTGTGTTGTTACTGGACCAATTAGAACGAATTTTTTTGTTGTTGTCTTTGGATATAATTGAAATCGAACACCTGATGTACAACCATAATGGACCAGATATAAGAAATAAGGAAATTACATATTAATAAAACTTACTGAACGTGATAAACATTGATGCTTAAAAATAATAACTAAAGATATGGAACGGCTGATGTAGAACCATTATAGTCTAGCTAAACTATTGGCATTTTCCATTGTCATATAACAACTACAGCGTATAAGAATTCCAACACAGGTTGTGCAACGCATTACTTAGCGGTCACAGCGCTTGTGCGTATTCAAAGAGGCCCGGATTCGAATTCCCTTTGATGATTTTTTATAAGTTTTCTAAAAAAATGGTCTTGCATTTCCTACCTATATAAATAACACTTTAAAATTGTTAGTGTGTAAAATATTATTAAAAAATAATTAATATACTATATTTTGGTAAAAACGGTTCTAAAACTGTTTTTTATAATAAAATAATCTTTATTTTAGACATTTTCTTTATTCAAAAATGAAAAACCCTAAATATTATGCTTTAGGAAGTAATCATCGCTTTAGGGCCTCACAATAATAATGTTTATGATAGAGTTTGATTACAGACTATAGGTAGGAACGGTTGTAACGGTTAATATAACTGAAGTAATATTACTCGCAATAACCGTTAGAGCTTAAAATTATTAGTATTTATATTGTGCCATTATGTGTTTTACTATTTCAGTACTGTATTAAATTGTTGATTATACATTGTCTTCAATTTTGCGAAGGGGATTTCTTCACTCGCGATACTAGTGGAGGGACCGTAGCGTTTGGTGCTCCGTTCTCAGTGACAACCTCGCTAGGGGTTCTATTCAAATTAAGAATACAAAAAAAAAAATTTTCTGCACATTTCTTACAAACTGGTGATGATGTAAAACTTTTTTCTAACTTGTTTGCACATAATTATATTAATAAATTAGATTCAAATTTGGCATGTTTAAAAATGCAGATGGTGAGTAGAGAAAAGTGTAATGCATTACAAATCATTACAATAGCAAAATAAATATAACACATTATAACCATTACACTACCATCCATATATTTGACTTACAAGTGCTAAGGCAACTTGGTTTGTACGAGTAAATGGATCTACTAGTCAAATAAATAATTGTAAATAACCATATCTATTCATATAATAAAAATATAACTGATTGCTGTCTGTAGATGGAAGATATATAAAAAAAAAATTATAAGGTGTAAAGGTAATATAAATATATAATAGAACCAAAAAAAATATTTTCCTGTTGCCGTTTGTCTGTTTGTTTGTACACACAAATCTATTAACAGTTTTGACTATTGTATTTTGGTAAGCTTCGTTTAATATTTAGTGTTTATTTTATTTCAATCGGTTCATAAGTAAAAAAGTTACAACCATTTACATTATAAATTTCAGCAAAGTTTGTGATTTTAGTGAGAACGCGAGCGGGCGAAAAAACCAAATAGTATCGTGCAGGCGAAGCCGCGAGCGGGTCGATAAACTGTTAAAATTATCATTGATGTATGAATATTACACAATATTTGTCACGGGTCACGTGGCCGCCATTATACACGATATAACACAAGAAATGTTATTACTATTTACTTTAAATGAGTATTGGAGTCATTGAACCCGACGTTATCGAAACAATTGTAATAAAAAATGGATATTATGGCTATTATGGTCACTTTTTGACCAAATCAAGAATTTACAGAATTATTTTATTAAAGGAATTTTTAGGTCATTAATAACTGTCTCACTGTATACTGCACCCATTTTCTTTAATGTGGAACTTGTACATAACATATAATTTTGGCTCAGAGTTCTATAATCTGGTAAGATAAGGTGCAGCGATGAGCACCACCACCATATACTGTCTTTAAACAGATGGAAACGGAGTAATAAGTCACTATGTTCCCTCAATCTATGCGGTGTATAAAAATGAAATGACGTTTTCTGATTTTCTGTTATTTTTTAATGAATTTGACACATTATTTAATTCTGACGCGTTACGAAGTTTGCCAGTCAGCTAGTACTATAATAAAACAGTAAAAACAGAATGTTTGTTCGTAACTACTGGACGGATTTGAATGAAACCTTTTTGTTTTTGTTATATACCTTTTAACATCAGGCACGATTTAGGCTAATTGATTTTGGAAAGTGGAATTATACCAGCTATAGTATAAGATATAAGGAAATTGCGCTTTGTCTAAAGTAGTTCAGTATGATGGGCATTTTGTAGTCAGTCATTAAGCCCACGCATACGACGTTGTGGACAGCTACTATATAGATACAATGACAAAATAATTCTTTGGGCGTCATTATTAAAGTATGTAAAATTACTAATAGAATACGCATAAAACGTACCGGTTTATGAAATATAATTCTCATTCTGATACAATATATTGCAAAGAACAGATTATTACCAATTTATGTTAATTAAAATTTTTTTTTTTTTTATGGGGCTTAATTGTGAACTTTAAAAGATTAAGGTCATCATGGTAAAGTAAGATAGTATCTGAATGTAATTGGGAATGGTTGTGGGTTCGATTACCACTCTTTGGAATGAAAATAACTTAATTATTTTTTATGTCTCGCCTTGTTCACCACAAGACAAAGCGCGGCATCACTCAACACGCAATGTCTTGAATTCGGGCGGAAAATGGAGAACGGAGTGTCTTGACACTAGATTCTTTCTGCTTACTCTACTATTCAGGGAAAAGCATGAATCTGAAAAAAAACAACATATTTTGAGTCTTAAGTAAAGTTAAAATACAAAGAGAATGATAAGCTTTGTAACCATCAATCTTGGTCAAAAGAAAACCCTAAAAAGGTAAAGAGATTTTAAATTAAAAAATGGCGCGCAAGTAATAAATTTATTTTTCTATTGTCTTCAGCATGATTTTTATAATAATGTTAGAATTTTAAGAAAATAATATATACGACTATATACCTTACACTGTCGCTGGTCAAAATTTGTATGTAAATAATGAGATGATAAGGGGGATGGTAAATAAGGGTAAATCTTTATCTAAATAAAATGGTTATATTGAAAGTTTTAAATTGATAGATTTCAAACAAAAAAATAATATCACAATTCTTCTGCAAACTTTTGATATTAAATAATATTAGCAATCCATTTTTAATAAAAGCATCAAGGAATGCCATTTCTTTTTTCAAAACGTGTGACATTTTTCAAAAGTATGTAAGCATTATTTAATTGCTTAAACTATTCAAAACATGATACAAAATTAATAGCGTTGTAATGGCAATATCAAGTTTACATATAGATTCGTAAGTCAAATTTTAAACTGTAAATCATTGTTGTTATGGAATAAATATTAAAGAATTTTACATATAATGTGTTAGATATGGAGGGATCAGAATACTGGCATATAGTACGTGGAGGAAAAGCTTTCGAACCCCTTATAGGCTTATAGGCACAACTTGCGGGCTGACGAGTAGGAAATATGGCACTTATAAAGTTTATATTATAAAGAAAAAATCTAAAAAGGCAATATATTCTTTAATAATGTATTAAAAATACATTAAATAATAAAATAGACATAAAGTACACACATTTTTGTACAAAGTGACATACACAACATACAACTAATATAGGTTATTATACGTCTGGACTGTATCAAAGAGATATAGGTTCAAATTCTGCTAAATTCAATTTTTTATATAAAATTTTAGTGTATATTATTTATTCACGTCTCAGGAAGGTTAAGTACAGTACAGCATTACCTTAAAGGCGATATCATGTTCGTCGCGGCAAGCACACAGCATCTTCAATGCAAATTTATGCAAAGCGCGCGAGCCGATATTTGGTCGCTTGATGAAACAAGGCGTGTTGCAAGTTGAATATTATGTAAGGAAAGTCAATCTACCTTTGTATTATTTAAGCTACGATTATATTTCGTTTATATATATACTATTACACAGTATTAGTTACCATCAATCCACCTCAAGAAATTCGAAGATATTTTCGTAAAGAAAATCTCTAAGATTTCGCCGCCGCAACTCTGCGCCGCGCTGACGCGGTTTCGGCCGTATTCGTAGAAGCGCGGTCGAAGGAGGCCGATGGAAGCTGAACGAAACCATGCTTCGGCCCAACGACGCCCTGAATCTCCCAGGATACCACGTCCTGTGGCACGACGTCCTCGCCTCGCCTCTTCGACGAGGGTTGCTGGTGGCTGTCAGAAGAACCATTGTCCACCAGCTCCTCCCTTATCTAGACACACAGTCGTTCCAGTCCCTGGATGTAGAAATCCAGGTCGGCGGAAAGATCTCTGCCTTTATACGATCTACCGCTCCCTGTCATCCAGACTGGCAGTAGAAGAAGTCCACCGGATATTGATCAGCACCACGTCCACAGTTGCCGCCGGCGATTGCAATGCCAAATACCCTGCTTGGCGTTCCCCTGCCGCGTGCAACACTGGGCGGAAACTCCACCGGGATGCCCAGCTGTTGGCACTCTACGCCGACGATATCACGCTCCTCACTCGTTCATTGAATTCCACTTATGCTGTCAGCAAGCTACAACGGGCTCTTGATCTCCTGCCTGGACGGCTGGCTTCCTGGCGCCTCACCCTGAACATTTCAAAAACTCAAACAATCTCTTTCGGTGCCCACTTTCGGCTTCCGCCTTCACTGGTGCTGCAGGGACAGCGCATCTACTGGACCAATCAAGCCTTACCTGGGAGTCATCTTGGACCGAAGACTCAACATGACTGTCCAGGTTAAGAAACCCGCAAACGCTGCGAGGATGGCGCTCCACTACCTGAAACCTATCTTTTATATATGCTTTCGCCAGCACCCGTAAGCGCGTCACCCTGCAGTATATCGCGCTTCGACGCGTGGCGCAGGCACCTCGGTGCATGAGGATTGCGACTCTGCATAGAGATCCGCTTCTATTCCCTTGAAGAGCATATCAGGACCCTCGCTACGAACGCCTTTTATTGTGCTGATGTCTCCAAGCAGTCGCATATCAGAGACATCGTACCGCACCACCGGACAAACGACACCTCCCCCGTGATATTTCCCCCCCCCCCCCCGATTCCTGAGTTTCTTCCTTGGTCGCTGGTCGTATAAAACTGGGCCTACCTTGACTAATCAAGGGTCTCACCCAGTTGGGCTGACCGCCCAAGTAGCTTTAGCTCCTCCATTTTCTGATCTATGATCTCCACTTCGCAGTCCCCCCAGGACAACTACCATGACAAGGCTATGTGGCCTACCCCAGGACCCACTCATGGCCCATGAGTGGCGCTGAGCATCACGGTCAGAGGGATTATTCCTGATACCGTTTCCCTTCGCCCCTTCTGGGACGAGTGCGATGACCCCGCTGTCTGGCATGGATGTTTTTTTTAAACATTTGTTTTTGAAGTGTTATTCACACACTTAGGAAGTTCAAAAATATATATTTAGAAAACATATAAAAATTTGAACACAGCGGGATTGTAAACCGCGCCTTTCGTTCCGACATTATTCGTTCTATAAATCAGTTTCTGTTCATTCAAAGTTACCTTATGAATAATACCTCTACGAAGCAGAGCCTAACGTTGGTTAACAAAATAACCTCGTAGCTATTGAACCTGCATAAATATGAGAAAAATATACAATCAGAATTAATTGGTTATTTATTTTATTATTTTTTATTATTATTTTATTTTCATTTTTTAGATCGTAAAATAAATTGTTGAGCACGAACGCTCTTGCCCCGTTTACAATCGTATCTATACCAGTTGCCAACAATTAATTAAAACTGCTCTCTTTAACGCTATTCGCAATACTAAAGCACTTGAAAAAAAAGCTGTTTTGCATTCGTATTGCCGCTCGTATTGTTCACAATTACTACCACTGATGCCCTTTTTTTGTAAAGCCAAATTAACCCTCGACTTCTCTAGTAGTTCTAATTTTCGTGGTCTTGTATGAGATTTTACATGCAACTGATAGGATTTTTTTTGATGGGATGTTGGTAGAGATTTGATTGTACCCGATAATTGTTTGTACAATAAAATACCCAAATAATTAAAACAAATGCCATTCAAAAATTTTAAAGATAATTAAGTATATTTCTTACCAGCGACCTGATCCCGGCTTTATCTGCGTGAATTATAGGGTTCATATTTTCGGCGGCATTTTCGTAAGTTGATGCAATTTGTGTAAAAACTTCAGAAAATGGGGGAATGAAGTAGACTATGTTCTCTCCAAGTATCTCTATATAAAATTTCATCACAATCGCTTCAACTGTTTGGCAGTGATGACGTTACAGACAGACAGAGTTAGATTCAGATGGATAAGTGCCATTATTCTGTAACTTACTCTACTAGTTATTGGTTAAAATCATGTTTCAATTTTGTATCTACAAAATTAGCGTTTGTAGGTTGTGATCTCTAATAGACAGAAAAAATATTTAATAAATAAAAAATTATTGATTCAATTTGCTGATATTTACATCAGTAATATACTTACTTGGAACGCTTACTTTACATTCAGAGGAAGTAAATACATAGTATTTCTAAACGAGAGAAAAATGGAGCATAAGTTCTGCAAACTTATCCCAACAAAACTTCCCCACAAAACTTGTGACTGATTGCTGTCTGTACATGGAAGGTATATGAACAAAAAATATTGTATTTCATTTGTAAACAATAATTGAAATAGTTTAGTCGTGTAGTTTACGCAGACAAAGTCACGAGTGGGTCGCTTGTAAGAAATAAAAAAATAAGTTACCTTTGGAATTTGCATTTAATATTTTATTTATTTCATTTTAGAAATCACAATATAAACGTATTCTAAAAATATTTATATATTTAAACCCCCGACTATTATATTGTAATCGTAACCGATAAGCCACTAGCAGTACTAGACTATATTCAAATCTGATCATTTTAAAATGAAGGTGCTGACTGAACGTTTCAATGAGGAGTGACGGTTGACAAGCAAGCTCTACAATTGTCTGTAAAACTTAATAGCACCAGATGAATTAATGTTCCAGCTTTTTTCATATTTCACAATGCATTTGCACTTGTTCAAAGTTAAAAATAAATGAAGTTGGTACTTTTAATTATATTCAGTCGATTATTTTGTCTTTTACATAGTTTTGTAATTTCATAAAAATAAATGATTTATTGCTCTCAAAAATAAATAAGGTACATATAAAACTAGAAATAAAGTTAATAAAAGTCGACTAATCTCAATACTTGGCAACGGTAAATGCAACATATAGCGAGAAGACAATATTGTGCAATACAAAATAATAATTTAGTGGGAACTAAAGTTAAATTATTTCGTTTTAAATGTTTCGTTAAACCTAAGTTAGTTATATATCTAGCTAGACCTTACATGGAAAATATATGAAAAAATTATATCATTAGGGGCATTTTCAATATAATAGAAGAAGAAGAAGAAGATAGAACATTTCCAAATAATGATTTTTAATTTCTGTTCCGTTTCTCTGTTTATCTGTTCGTTTTTGCATGCTAATCTCAGAAACGCCTGCTTAATTCTTTTCAATCGGTTCATAAACAAAAAAGTGAAAACCATTTAAATTATAAATATAAAGAAAGTTTGTGATTTAAATGAGAACGCGGGTGGGAGAAAATACGAAATAGTTTAGGCGCGTAGTTTACGCAGGCGAAGCCGCGAGTGAATTACTAGTCTCTAATTAATTCGAGAGCAAATTTTCTAGAACGGTTATCGAATTCATAAAGGCATGAGCCAAGAACGTAATTATAGCGTTTCCGTCCAATTCGTTTCGTATACATCTTAATATTATTTTAAATTGTGGCATAAATAATATGATAATTTTAAATGAAACACTTAAAAGTACTGTAATATTTATCATAGTTATATTCAATTGAACGTTAATCATGTTCTTCTCGATACATTTTAATTAAAAAATTGTTTAAATGTAATTATGACTTTCGTATATCGCTTTGTAATCATATATTATAAATTTAAAAATATTTTAGTCTGTAAGCCTACGCGCATTATGAGTGTTTTCAATGCATAAAAAAAGAATTGGGAATAAATCAATGGCAAACAATTGATATATACAATGTACATTGAAATATTTTCACATAACTCCTGCTTCATTGAGATGATTGGGAGTCTTCGGGGGTTATTGATCCCAGTGGCAAGTTAACATGTTTTTCATTTTTCTCAATGGGTTTTTAAACCCAAATCTACCAATGTACACAGGGCCACAGTAAATTTTAAATGAAAACATATTTTCACTTACAATGAATATTTATTCGTTTCTTATAACGTTTATTGATAGAATATCCAAGTCACATAAGTATACTGAAACAAGGTGTGTCAGCTACAATTTTTTTCCACAATAGAAATGACCGACAGGTGGACCCTTTATAATGTTTCCTTTTTCCGCTTTCCCTTCGAACGCTCTAATAACTCCAGGAAAGAAAAAATGATGTACAAAGTATTTTTTTATCGTATTCAGAAGAATATTGAGTTGATTGTTTATCGTTTATTACCGTAAATATTTACAGGTGTTTTTATTTAATGGATCTTTTGCAAGATAAGTAAATAACTTGTTATGTGCCAAGGTTTTTATATTTCCACTAAAACACTATTATGTACGACTATATTCTGATATTGAGTGCCAAAATTTGTTGATTTAAATTGAAATTCTATGTGTAATTTTTTTACAGCTGAAGCTCTTTTATGCCGCTTTTATCCTTTATAGCAGGGAGAAAAAGAGTCAGAGAGATTTTTATTACATTTTATTGTATTTTATAAAGTGTTATTCACACACTTAGGAAATAGAAAAACACATATTTAGAAAACGTATAAAAATTTGATTGCATGGCTTAGCGGTCGAAGCGTTTAAACGGCATGCAAGAGGCGCGGGTTCAAATCCCGCTGCGTTCAAATTTTTATACGTTTTTTAAATATATGTAGAGTCAGAGAGAATTTGGTGTCAAGGCACAACGTTCTGCACTTTACACCCGAATTCGAAAATTTGCGTGTTGAGTGGAGGAATCCAACAGCGCGCTTAGTCTTACCAGAGCGGAGAAATTAAAATAATTTAAATATAATCATTCCTCCGAATGTGAATCGAACCCACAACAAATTACATTTGCATTCAAATACTGACCCACTGCGCCACAATGTGTTTATTGATTATAATTTTTTCGCCTAGATGAATTAACACCATTGTGGTACTGTGGGTCATCTTCGGACTGCAAGCGAGAGGTTTGAGTTCGATCCCCCAGAGAAAATATGTTATTTAATGTGTTTTCATTTCCCTACTCTGGTAACACAAAGTACAGCGTTAAATTTTGCTACTCAAACAACTTTAATAACACTACGCTTTTACGGTGTATCGGCATCTCTCTTCCCCACGGTCAAAACAAAATTATTCTGGATACATAATTTAGTTGATACTCTGCTCCTGTACAAGTCTTGTTTTTAATGACAGTGACTTGACTAGAGTTAAGTGTATGACACTATATTAAGAATAATATAAGATTGACTTACATGTGAAATATGTAATTGGTAAAGTTTGATATTATTTATTTATAATCGGAGCTTTTACTTTTCATTCAACTTAAACTTAAAAAGAAAAGTTAACGGTTAGTTATTATTCCCTTTCTATACAAATTTTGTTGATGACAGTGACATGACAAGAGATGATTCTATGATAATAACCCTTGAGAACGACACATCATTGACTAACATGACAATTATTAAAAATCTAAATAAAATTTACCTTTAAATATATAAAAGCGTTTTAATCTTCAAAAAGAGTATCAGTGGTTCTGTCAAAAAACTGGACATTGGTCGGGATAAGAAACACTCCCGGTCAAGTAAGAGATAAGTACACCAATAACCTCATCAACGATTAACTTTTGTATTAATAAAAGTAATCCTTAACGATTACGCCACTCATTATGCAATGCCTCGAATTCAAGCGAAAATCTAATAACAAAAAGTTTTAACACTAAGCGTTATGCCTTCTAATATGCGTATGGCGTAAAAATACATATATGTATATTAATATATATAATAATAAAAAATATTTCTGTGACAAAATCCTTAAATCTAATAACTTATTTAATAATTTACAATATATATTATAATTCTATATACAAAAATTAATATACAGCCAACTAGCCGCATACAAATTAAATGAGTACCTCAATCCTTGGCCCATCCCACATACCACAGATTCTAATTGCCATTTCTCGTTCCATCCCTATTGCATTCAAGAAATCTCACATATATTAAAAAAATAAAAATACTAGACTGCTTGTGATTCTATTATATATGGTTGTACAAGTATATAATGCGCCCGTGATACAGTAACTTTATCTATCTGCTTATGATGAATACTTTAAGTCAATAATGGAGTTAAATTTGAATAAAATACTATGGCATGAGGACTGAAAATGTCGGGTTCAAATAGACTAAACTATTAAAACTATTATACTTATCGTATAGGTGCTGTTCCTCCGCGTCCTCATTTAAATCACAAACTTTACTTAAAATGATAATCTAAATGGTTGTAACTTTTTTGTTTATGAACCGATTGAAATGTAATAAAAAAATTGTGTTGAGTTAAATTTACCACAAAATTAGATTTAGCGTGCACAAAACAAATATACAAACAGACAAAATAAAAAGAAAATTAAAAATCGTTGTTTTGGATTCTATTACAATGATAAATGCACCTAATAATATATTTTTTAATGCTATAAAGAATAAGAAAATATTGTATTATACTATAAAGTTATAACTAAATAAAAGTACTAATAGTGAATTTCTTTGAATGCTGAAAAAAGTTTCGTTATATTTTTGTATACAGTAATATAACATAATTGTTGTATTTATATATACATTTCGACACTTACAAGATAAAATAGAGCCAAGGCCAGTACTGAAAAAGAGCTCTCAGTAACACTGGAGCAGACAAGCGTATATATTTTTAAAGTATTTCCACTTTTTGCATTCTGATGAGAAGAAAACGAAGTGACTTTTGAACACTCAGTTTAAATGATCTGCATTTTGAGTTCGTCTGCATACGAGATGCTTGTAGGTTTAATTCTAAAACATAAAAAAAAACTCGTTTCCGCTATAAAAATATTTAAGGCTTTTAACATTTCTTATAGTGTTAATCAAACAGTTAGGAAATTGAATAACATAGCGTAACGGTGTTGGACGGTTTCCAAGAGGTGCGGGTTAAAATACCGCTGCGTTCAAATGTTCGCAGTTTAATTGCACAAAGCTTTTTATGTAAACGTTGTAAAAGGTAAACAAAATAATATATATCATTCAAAATACTGTATACCAAAGACCGGTCTTATTATTACATACCGATATTTAAAAAAACCATAACTTGAATATACGCTTAAGTCAATTTTAAACAGCCACAAAATATTTAATTTTGAACAAATAATTAATATATTCATAGATGTTCTACGTATAACCCGTAAGTAAATTACAAAGGTGAAACGAAGGTAGGAAGTCAAGCGTAAATAATTTCCGCCATTGCCAATTATCTCTCTGCGGAAGTTATAATTGAAAATGGTAGAGCTAGCCTCACTTCTAATCTTGTAGTATTGAAATTAACAAATTTACATTTTGTGATAAGTTTAGGTGAAAGGTTTTTGTTATTGTTTTATTACGTACAAGTTTTTTTATAGTATTTAGGTTAAGTTAGGAACTGCTTGAGAAAGTAAGATCTTTCTCGTATAGCAAGATGGGCCGAAATAAACCATGTGGTAATAATAGATTCTAATTTTTTCGCCTGAATTGGTTGAGTTCAATTGTCTGTAGAATGTTCTGCAAGTGTTAAACGAATATTGTGTATTTTAATTAAAAAACACAGCTTGAACGGAGAGCGGAGTGTCTTGTTGCTAGGTTCTCTTTGATCTATGCGGCAAAAAGCGTGACGCTAAAAAATACTAACATTGTTTATATGTATATTTACATTTTTGGTTTTCGGGATTCTTACATATTTTGAAATCAATCTATTTTTAACCGGATTAATAGCGTTATTGGTATTCGAAAATAGAATTTAGAAACCCAATGTTTCCAACACTTTACAATAGTTCGTGGTCCCATGTATACTGAGGTGACATTCGTCTGTCAGTTGATACAATTATTATATCAAACTACCACTAACGATTTCTTAGTTTTGTTTTTACCTTTTTTCAACAAAATAGGGTCAGATAGAACCTAGTTTGAAGACACTCCATTCTCCACTCTCCGCCCGTATCCAAGACATTTCGTGTTGAGTAGCAGAACTCAACGCCGCACTTTGTATTCTCACCGAAGCGGAAAAATGAAAATAATGTAAATATAATCATTGCTCAGAGTGGGAATCGAACCCTCAACCATCGCGTTACATAATCAGACGCTGTCACTCAGCACTACTATGTCCATAATTTATATGTTTTTTGGAATATAAAAATATTGAATTTATCTTCAACTTACTAAACTAATAAAACGAAGAATAAATAATTTATCCCCTAAAGTAACTCTGAAGTCAATGAATCTAATGGACAATACAATTTAATCAATACAATTTAATTATTATTTTTGTAGAGCTTTTTTTCAAGTTAATAGGAGTGTTCAGATTCTTAAGTAATATATATATATATATTAGATTTTTTAATCAAATTTAAATTAAGTGGTATGTTAGATTGCTTCCTTTAACATTTTTTTCGAGGACGCAACAGTGAAATCTATATTTCCAACAGTGTATTTGAAGTATTTTCGTCATCATGGTGCAGTGGTCCAGCGTATAGTTACGCGTAGAGGAACGTCTATAAACGTGACAGTTTTAAGTTCTCACTCGGAACAATGATTATATTAAAATTATTTTCATTAACCTGTTCTTCTATCATTAAAGAGAGCGGCGTTAAAATCCGCCAATCAACAAACAAAAAAAATGTGTAAACCAAATCCTATTTTCTTAATCCTACTAAGTAACTATTAAATTTCTTTCAGCCATAACGTTAAGATTACTTTAACTTCAAGTTATTTTGTACTAAAAGCTCTATATGTAACAATATAAGCAATAAACAATCATTAGAGGGAACAAAGCGAGCGTGTCTTGGTTGGCGACGTTCGGCGCGGTGCCAGATCGGATAGACTTATATGTCTCATTTATATCAAATCATTAGTAAAAGAATAGCTTATTTTTTTGTCTTTAAATATCTTTTTGTATGTATTTCGATAAATAATTACTAAAAGTTTACTTGGTTGGGTGGTTTAATTTGTATAGGTAGTAGTAGTAGCAGGGTAGGTAGAGAAAACCTAGCATCGAGAATGTGAGTGAAGTTAGCAGATATTTTTTATACGTTTCCTAAAAATGTTTGCAATGTCCTAAGTATGTGAATAACACTTTCAAATGTTAAAAATATTAACAGATCACTGTACAGCAGCAGCTGCGATCTATAGTTCCTGATACGTTTTAAATATAGTTCTAGCATATTTTGCCTGAAGATATGACCATGAAATGGCAATTTAAAAAATTACCTGCTAACTTCCCGTAGCATGTAATTTTTAGCAAACTCCAATTAAAATGAGTTCAATACACATATGTTCTTGATAGTTTTTACTAATAATTCTATTGATATCGCATCGAAAAATAAGATTAAGCCTCCCTTTTAACTCAGCCACTATGGTGTTAATGTTTTATTATATACAATCGTAACAATATAAAACAAAATATAAAGATGCTTGCAAACCTAATAAGGAAAAATGTAGATGTAATAAGTTCCCTTCCTATGATTTTTAATATGGAACAAAAAATGATATAAAAAATTACATTGTTGTCAACGAATATTGATATATAAAAAATTCTACTTGATATATTTGATATTTCGATTTTTAAGGTAGTTTTTTTAAACAAAACTTTTGTTTTCTTTACCTTTATTACTTTTGTCCGCATTGCAGGCTAGTCATAGAGAAACAAGTGTCTCTCCAGTGACTCCAGACTCCACTTTTTGCCCGAAAGCGATACATTGCGTGTTGAGTGGCTAAACTCAACACCGCGCTTTGTTTCAGCTACCAGAAGAAAGAAATGAAAATATTTTTAAATATAGTGATTCCGGAGTGGGAAGCACTCCTGAATACACTTACAACCAATCCTGATTTCATGCAGACCAAATTCTGTAAACAAAATTAAAAAAAATATACGAAAGTAGCTTTCGCATTAGGAACCACAGAAAACAGTACCACAGTACAAAATACTAAATAATACACAAAGTAAGTACAAAATAAATTGTGTCCGCAGTCGAGGGATATCCCTTACCGCAAATTCTAATTGCCTTTTCTAATTTGCCCAAAATCCTTTCTGAAGTCATATAACATATGTACATGTGCTTAATGTTAAATAATTTACACACATATTTCTTACTCATATTTTAATCTCTACTATGTATACAAATAAATAAAATTGGAGTGTCTGTTTGTAATATTAAAATAACAGATATTTACTATATATACACACCATACATATATCAAAATAACATTTTTTGTCTGTCCGTCTGTCTATTTGTGTCGGCTAATCTCTAGGACGGCTGGACTGATTTTTCAATGGCAGATAGCTGATGTAATCTGGAGTAACTTAGGCTACTTTTATTTTTTAATTCCACACGGACGGACAGCTAGTAGAATAATAAAGATTATGAAAGTTTCTAATATTAACTTAACAAGATTGGAGCAAAGAAAATATTTTAAATATATAAGAATATATTCATATAATAAGTGAGTAAATAATCCTTTAAAATGTTAAAATATTAACATTTTCAGATTGTACTGTAAAACACTTTCCAAACGAACAGTGACGTCGCTACGTACATCTTATCCTTAAGTATTCTTTGTACCTTGTTGCATATTTTGTATTACAGGAACTTAAATTTCCATATTACATATATTAACATATTATACTATTTAACTTTATTTTTAAAGTGTTACTTAAAAAATTAAAAAACATATATTTAGAAAACGTATAAAAATTTGAACGCAGCGGGATTTGAACCCGCGCCTCTTGAAAACCGTTCAAGCGCTCTGACCGCTAAACCATGCGTTCACCAGAACGATAAATATATATATTATACTATTTTTAACAAACCCATTTTTTAAATACACCCGTGGCAAATACAATCAGTTTAGATAACGATCTCAGCAAATAGGGAACAGCGACACGTATTTGGCAGATTAAATGAAGTGTTCGCAATCAAACTTTGAGTGAATCAAGAGGCAGAATCACAATGCTCTTGATTGAACGTGAATTCTACGCTAATTTAACCTCAAAACTCACTAATATCTATACATTTATATATTTAGTTCCTGATTTTGTCCTTTGCTACTTATATAATACATCTAATCTTATACATACGTCGACCCAGTTTAATAGGGTAGCTTATGTTTATTATATAGAAAATACATTCTGAAGGTGTGGGTAGTTATTCTCTGGCTGTGAAACATTTCATCTGAATTATTGTATTTTGATAACACTTGATTTGTGTTTCAAAGTGTTATTTATTTCATGAATTTATATATATATATATATATAAATCATTTATTCATATTTAAAAAAGAACAGCCTTGAGCAAAGTAAATGACGCACTGTTTATAGAAAACATTCAAGGAAAATGTATAAGATTTCTTATAAAAGGAATTGATGATGAGAGCACATCTTTTTTATTTCTACTTTGTCTATTATAATAAAAGTTCTTAAATAGAAGCTTTTCATTTAATAATGAATGAAAGTGACAGTGGATGATGAGATTTTTTTTATATATTATTAGAAATTTTCTATAGCTTCTCGCTTTCCCTGCAAAGCATAGCAAGGCGGAGTGAAACTAGTGTCAAGTCACTCTTTTAACTATTTTCCGTCCCAAATTTGCGTGAGCGGCGGAACTCAACATCACATTTTATTTCACCAGAGCAAAATAATGTAAATAAATTTCTAATTGGGAATCGAACCCACAACCAGTCAAGACAATTATAGGCATCACATTATAAATTGAATAGCGGAGTTTAACGCCGCACATAGTCTAGACAGACTGTGGAAGTTATTTTTTTAATATAGCTATTTTTTCTTAAGTGGAAATTGAAGTTACAGTCGCTTACTAACTGTGATAGCGTAAATAGTATATTTTTAAATTAGTACAAAACACATACTGAAACATAAAAAAATATATTACAAAATAGCTTTTCTCAAAGAATTTGAATATATAAAAAAACTTATAATAATTGAATAAGATATTTTCCGCCATGTTCCAGGCAACCCTTACTCTCAAGGGATGGGCGCCGAATGTTTTTTAAATGGAAATATGCTTCAAGCTGTTGTCACAAAACGTTTATATCTTTAGTATATGACAAAAATTGTTAAAATTAGTATAATAGTAGTGTAAATACATGTAACAAAAAAATACAACAAATATACTTTTAAATTATTCAGATTTCCCTCCTCTAGAACAAGTTGACGATTTAACAAAAAAATATTCAAAAAGAGTCGCGACCGAATCATACTTTACTTACATTTCCATAACTATACTGATTCGAGGCACTTCCAGTTGTAATTGGCGCAACCCGCGTCACACCCTTGTCAAACTGATGCTATACGGTATGAAATATTCGCGAGAAATTGCCTTTCTGATACCGCGTGGGGCATCAATAAGATTTACTAAAAGCAGTCTGGGGTTTATTTCTATAGAATTTTGCATTCAATGACTTTTGATGTATATTGATTAGATCGTGCCTGATTTAACGCAATGGTTATAGGTTGCCACGTTATACTTATAGTCTGATGAGGGGTTCCGACACTCAGCACGGTTTCTAAACACAAATAGAAAAAAATGTCGATTTATCCTCCAAAAGATACGTGGAGTTAAGGTATATTCTCGTCATATTTATATTTATTCTGGCTATATATACTGTTCATACTTAAAAATATACAAAATATTATTTTTAAATTTGGAATCTGTCATTTTTATATGAATGTTCATTATGTTTTCTTATTTTCGCGCCAATATGTTATAAAATATTTTGTGATATTAAACCGGAGTGATAAAGAGAACTGAATTGCTGTGATTACATTACATAAAGTAAGTATGCTGCTAAATACAATTTGTAAAATCCTCTATATTTATTAGTAAAATGTTTATTTACCGGGCTAATGCAACCTCCTCTGTCTGTAACTGAAAATGAATTTTCCGTCTACTATGGTATACGTACGAAAAAGGCGATCAAAGCAGATAGGGGAATAATTTGGAATAATCCTTTCCGAAAGCAAAAGATTTCATCTCGGGAGATAAACATAGCATCTAGCTAGAACCATGTCGTAATTTAAAAAATAACTTAGGACTTGCAGCCTTTAAGACAGCAGACCACTAAACCGAAGATGTCTCCCCCGATACCTATTCCGTGCCCCCCTAGATCCCTGAGCTGCTGTCATGGTCGCTAGTGACCCAAGCTAGGCCTCCCCTGACATTTCAGCTATTTTGCTCGGATTTCTATAGTATATAATCTACTATAGTATATATTCTTCTATAGTATATAATTTCTATATGGTAAGATAAGCTGCAGCGGTAAGCTCCACCACCATATACTGTATTTAAATAGATGGAAAGCTGAAAACAGAGTAAAAAGTAAATTCCCTCAATCAATGCAGTCTATACAAAGGTATATAAAAATCAAATGACTTTTCAAGGATTTTATGGTTTTTTGTTAATTTTTATTGAATTTTGACACATTATTTAATAAATATGCGTCAAATGTAACTTTAATTGCCTATCTTTGCCCCCTTTCCCCGAATGCAAGGTAGGCAAAGAGAAATTTGTGTCAAGACATTATGTTGTCAACTTTCCAGAAACCGATATATTGTATGCTGAGCGGTGGAACTCAACGCAGCGCTTTATCTTGTAGAAGCTAACACAATACAGCTTTAAAATCATATAGATTTATACAAATGATTGTAGTATAAACGTGATAGTAAAAACTTCTTACAAATCCCTTTTGCAGTTAAATCATATCATTTTTCTATAATAAAATGCATAATAAATATTGAGACTCACATGCAGTTAAAATATTTTGTCTCTAGTGAAAAAATTGTCACATTTTCATCTTTTCTTTCATTATACCAATAGCAATTAGCAAACGTCAGCTCGAGTCAAAAACCTGTCATGTTCAATTTTCCAATCAAATACCTTTTGAGGTTCACACCTGTCCATTGATTTTCGCCCCATTTGAAATAACAAATCTATGTCAAGGCTGGAATGTGAGGCTTATTCTCAGTCCGTGTATGACTTATACACGTGCTACAAACATGTTAGTATAATGTAAATGACGTGTATGTAAAACTTTACCATTATATAATATGATTGACATTACATATCTGAACTAACGTATGTATATTTGTATGTTTGTATATTTATATGTATGTATACATGTGAAAAACTATTTGAACAAATTATTATTACTAGCGACCCGCTCGCGGCTTTGCCTGCGTACACGACTACACGACTATAACTAACTATTTAGTATTTTCACCCACCCGCGTTCACACTTAAAATACAAACTTTTGTAAAATTTATAATTCAAATTGTTGTAACTTTTTAAATTATGCACCATTTGAAATAGAATACACACTAAATTTTAACCGTAGTTTAGCAAAGTACAATAGTCAAAACTACATTTATTTTGATTGAGCCATTTCTGAGATTAGTGTGCACAAGCGCACACACAAACAGAAAAAAAATTAAAGATTGTTTTGGGCTCTATTACATTGATAAATTCACCTAATAATATATTTTTTTATTATATCTTCCATGTACAGACAGCGATCAGTTACATTTTTATTTTATGTATAGATAAAATGTATGCCATCGTGGTGCAGTAGGACAGAGTCTGACTGTACACACGATTGGTTGTGGATTCGATTCCCGTCCGGGGGAATGATAATATCTAAAATATTTTAATTTGCTCGCTTCTGGTACCTAAGACAAAGCGCGGCGTTGAGTTTTGCCACTCAACGTGCAATGTCTCGATGTCAGGCGAAAATTGGAGAGCGGAGTGTCTTGACACTAGGTTCTCTTATGCTACAATGCTATGCAGGAAAAAGCGTAAAGCTGAAAAAAAAAATATATAATAAATATATACAATGTAGGGCAAGTGGGAAAGAGGGGAAGAGGAAAATATTTTGGTTGATGATGATGCTGGTGATGATATACAGCTATAAATCAACTCGTTCTTTAATGCTCGTTTTTTTTGTTCGAAAAATGACGTTACCCTATTACCTCTGTATATGAAACCGGGATTCTACATATGAATCTAATGAAATAAATATCAATATTTATCTAATTCATGTTTGTAAGTTTTTTTTTAATTTAACTCAATTTTGAAGCACTTTAAATTACGATTTTATTCTTTCATTATCAAGAAACATTAATTACATAAACTTATAAAAGGTTTGTAATTTTTTAAAATAATAGCATAGTAATGTGCGTAGATGATTAAAAACATCAAGCTTAAGATATTAGTATCTAAAATTATAGATTAAATTTCATAATTAATCCTTTAATTGTTATAATTATAGCTTTTTAGAAAATATTAAATGTTTATCTTCTAAGCGTGGAGCACCACAACCGCCATTGGTTGTAAATTCAATTCCCACTCGGAATAATGATTAAATATATGGTATGTTTAAATTATTTCTCGGCTCCCGTAAGAAAAAACGCGACGCTGATTTTTATCGCCTAACGAAGGTTGAAATAGAAATAGACTTTAATAGAAGGAATAAGAAAAAGCGTGAAGCTATCCGAAAAAAATGAAAAATCGTAATTTGCCTGGATTTTTTTTTTAGTCTGCGATCAATTTCTTAACAATAAATTTCGATTACACAATTTGAAGAGCATAGTCAACATTTAAGGATAGTTTAAAAAAACAATATTAATTAAAAATATTTGAAGAGCTGTGTTGAGTTCCGCCACTTAACAGGCAATGGCTAGATGTTGGGTGAAAAGTGGAGAGCGGAGTATCTTGACACTAGGGGAAGAGCGCCGGAATTTCACCACAGTTTCTTCATCTAATTGAAATGTTATTATTTAAGTATTCAAAAATTATCAACACGAGCAATACCACGGTTGAAAGCTAGTTTATAATATTATCTATATAGGTATATTACAAATCATTTATTATAGATTTTTATCCAATTACTGAATTATATAATGTTGAATACCAGCGCGCTCTTTTATGTACTCTGACTTCTATATAAGAAATTGTTGGTGTCTCATTAAAACGTACGTAGGGGCATCATTCATAATCATATAAAAAATATTTTTAGAGCCGTCGCCGTCATTATTTGATTTATTAAATATATTTTTATTAACTTTTGGTATTGAAGTATTCGTAGCGTAATTAGATCATATCGTTCTTTACACGATATTACAGGTTCTTTCTTTTGGAAGAGAAAATGTATTTGAAATGATTCGATAAGGTAAGGCTAGGTTAGTAAAGAATATTTAGTCCAATATGCTATGTTTTTAAAGGAGCAGTTAAATTGGAGTTATTTTGAATTATCTACTTAAAAAATAATAAAAAATAAAAAATAAAATCTATTTAAATCTATGCAGTTAATAAATTGAATGTTTAACATCATTTAAACAGAATAAAAGAACATTATTTTTAATATCGAATTCCGCTTTTAATATAACAATATTTGACAACTTAAGTCATATAACAATCCTTAAAAATATTTGTTGCAAAACTTAAAACACATTTCCTCTTAATTCGACTATAAGTATTATGTCGCAACCTTCTACTTTCATCCACTCATGTGTTTTTCCATTATTTCTATCAATTTTAATATCCAGTGATCTACTGCCCTCAAAAATTGCACCCATTAACTTATTCAGAATATATTACTAAGTTGACATTATGATTCAAGTGACTCGTGTCTGTTATCTACAGAAATGAACTTTGCCATAATAATCTAATTATCACCAGCTATAAGTCAGTTTCAACTGGATATATGTCTGGAACTATCAACGCTCGTGTCGCGATTGCTAAGTCATCTGTTGTTTTGTTTACAAACTAATTAACATAGAATTGGAAATTTAGGTCTACTTTTTTTTGAGCTTCACCCTTTTTTTCTGCATGGCAAGGCATTCAGAGAGAACCTAGTCACGACACTTCGTCATCCACTTTTCGCCTGCATCCAAGACATTGTATGTTGAGTGGCTGAACTCCACGCCGCGCTTTGTGTTTAGTACAAGAGTGTAGAAGAGTTAGTTCTAATTTAATTATAATATTTATATTCTCTAAAAGGGGAAGTATTAGTTGAGATATATATGTATTATTTTATATATGTAATAGTTATAAGTAAACTCGCATTTATCCTTCTTGTCCAATGTTTTTATCCTTAGCCGTTGCCAAAAATCATTTTTTTGTTGTTTAGTACATTTTCCTTTCCATATACAATAATACTACAAAACTGGCATATACCAATTATATCACATTTTATATTTTTTTACCGAAATAACGATATATAACAACTGAACCATAAAGATCATGTTCCAAACGAAATTCATTTTTATTTGTAACATTTTCCCATTTATTTTCATTGCATTTCACTGTAAACCTACTATTTGGATCAAAAAAAAACAAATAGATATGTACTCAAAAGGTAACAATAATTTATCCTCACACTCATATTTAATTCGAGTTAGGATAGTTTTAAAATTTACACTGGGATTACATTTTCTAAGACTACTGCTGATCGCTGCCGGCGAAATTTTAAAGTTACATCGGCTTTTTCGCTTTATCCGTCATAGCTGAGTAGGTAAAGAGAACCTAGTGTCAAGACACTCCATTCTTGACAGTCCCTCCGAATTTGAGACATTGCATGTTTAGTGGTGGAACTCAACGCTGTAAATTATCTTACCAAAGTTAGAAAATAAACATAATTTAAATAAATTTTGTTTAATGAGGATTTACCCCACAATCATCGGAATTACAACAAGACGCTGTTCCATTGAGCTACTATATATTTTAAGTGTTATTTAAAAACTAAAAATCATTTACATTCTTACATATACATACTGATGACATATATCTTTGCTTAGCTGACGTCTCATTTTATATTAAAATATACGTATATAAAGGCAAATTATTAATATCTTTTTCTATCACAGTATATTAATTTAGATGCATAAAAAAGTAATTAATATATGTTCCGGTTAGCCGAATATTCCATCACGTGGTTATGGTCGTGAAGTGTTTTGGATTTATCTATTTATTATATATAATTTATATGAATACGTCTAGTGAGGTCCCTTCATTTCAAAGTTCGGGTTTTTGGAAATCATGCTAAAATAAACAGTTTATATTTGAACAGAAATAATTAAAGAAACAAAACAAGATGCCAATATTCAGTTACTTACAATACAGAAAGTTTTAAAAGCTTGTCTATGAACCTTATTGGGAAATAATTGGGGTTCTTAATAAGGCCCACAATTGAGCTACGAGACTTTAACGATATTATCAAGACGATATTTATGGGGTTGTAAGCCCGGAAAATAATATTTTTAGAAAGAAATGATTTTCAACTACTATTAAGCCCGTGGCTTTCGAATAATTAAACATAAATTCGTACAAAAACTGTAGTGGACCTTTTTAGGTCTTAGGAAATATATGAGATGTAATGTATTTATTTTCTGGTTATTAATGAAACAAATTGTAGTTGTAGCTTTTTAATAAATCAGTATTTTATGTTTTTATTTATTTATTTTATTAAGATTACCAACGGTTGTTACATACAATATATCCAGTAAATTTGTCTTTAAACTAATAAGACTAATGTTATACCACTTGAAGGTAAACAACACGTGCAAAAGAGAAATAAAAAAAGACAAAGTTAAATCAATAATGGCAAAACACAATATAACTGTAAAAATATTAACAAAATCATAGTTGTCATATTGCCCTATTAAATTCCATTAGGGGTATGTTCAAAATGTCAATATCCGTGGATTCACTACATATATTGTTATACAGGTGGTGAGCCTTCTAGACTAAACTAAACTCTCCTAGAGTTTGATCCCAGTTTGGTTTTCCATCGAGGTGGTGCCTTTGTACTGACTCTTTAGTCCAATTGGCTTCCGTGGCATAATGCGGGGTATTGTAAAAAAGATATTAGCAAGAAGACGTGGACAGTGTACTTGATAATTTACCCACTTGTACAAGAAAATAAGGTCATTAACGTCTCTCCGAGTATTTAGGTCAGATATTTTGAAGTAATCTAGTGACGCTCGATAAGAGTACTTGTCTCGATGATTTTACCCAAAGAATACACAAGATGCCTGACAAATTTCTTCTGATTTGTTATTTGTATATAAGTAAATAAGTGGAAGTAGAGAAATAAATTACAAATAAATCCAGGTGAATTAGAACGGCATCTATACAATTTTTCATACATTGCAAGTATAAATGTATAGAGTAAAATTACAAGATGTGTATATGAGGTAATTAAAATCGCATTAATTTACAAGCATTTATTAATCATTAATTATAATAATACTTTGATATTTATATAATAACAAAAATCAAACGATTACAAGAATTCTAATCCACTTTAACAGGCCACACTCGTATTTTATAAATGTTTGAAAAGTTATATAATATATATTATTAAAACTAACAGGTACAAGAATTAAAATCTTCAATGTTTTGTCACATACTTTGAATACGAAAAACATTTTTAGAAAACGTATATAATTTTAACGCAGCGGTACTCGAACCCGCACCTCTTGGAATGTCTTGGTGGTTGGAGCACTTGGGCAAGTGCTACAACCACCAAGCCATACGTTCTACATTCACCTACATCGAAATTTTTATACGCTATTTAACTTATTTTTGTTGTTAATGTTTTGTTATATGATAATTTCTGTTTATAAGTTTATTTTGGAACAGAACTTTGTCGTTACAACTCTATACTCTACAATCCAACGTTTTAATAAGATCTTTAACTTTTTCACCGATAAGTCCAATTTTGTAAAAATATTATAAATTTTAAAATTGGTATTCAAAATTTATTTGAGAGCGTCATATTATTTTTCTAAAAAGATTGAAATTTCACACTTTAGTTATACAAAATATAATCGCATTACAAAACAACTTGCCTTCAAATATTAACTATAATATTTTTGCTAGTATAAAAGAGAGAGCAGTTTCACGTTTTTCTCGTATATTAGGGAAGGCAGAGAGGAGTGTCAAGACACTCGACGTTCTCCATTATTAGTGAAGTTAACTTAAGCAAATAATAACTGTACTCATTTTCAATTATTTTTAGCTCTTTTTAACGCTATAATAAAATTATTGTATAAAATCAAATTATACTTTGTTCCACGTGACCAAACGTTCTTATTCTGCTGATACCGCCATCTGGTGCGATGCTAACTCTAATATGTGATATTAAATCGGAGTTACATGAGAACCAATGCTCCTTGTTTGCTGATAACTGCAATAAATATTATTGTATTAGCTTATATATTTATTAGCATACAGAATGAAATAGTCGATATAATAGAGATATTTGTAAGTGATCCTTAGTTACTGTGTACATATGTGTATAGTGGTGCATTTGAGTATCTGACTGAACTCGCAATGGTCGTAGGTTCAATATCCATTTAGGAAATATTTTAATAGTGTTTCGTGCTAGCTAGATAACGTTAGGTTTCTTGTTGCAAAATTAAATTATGGCATAAGAAAGAAGAGAAAGGTTCCGCATAGTATATCTATATGCACTAGTATCTCTTTGCCAACAGCATACATTAAAAATAATATAAAAGCTGATCCTCTTTTCATATTTTTTTTAATTTACGTGACACTAAAACTAACTTGGTGCAATGGCACAATGTCTGATTGTAAACGCGATTGATAAGGTTGGATTCCCACTCGGAGGAATTATTATATTCAAAATATTTTGATTTTTCCGCACTGGTAACAGACAAAGTATATCAACTCAACGCACTATGTTTCGATTTTGGGATGGAAAGGGAAGAACGGAGAGTCTTGACCATTGTTTTCATTGAAAAGGTCCAGCTATGCGGGAAAAAGCTTAATAATTTAATATATATCAAAATCCATTGTTTACAGAAATTTTTGCAATCAAAATATCATTATACCACATGTTTAACAGAGTTTGTAAATAATGGATACATTTGTATAACTTTAACGTAATATACCTTTTGATGCGTAAACTATTTTTAGTTATTGGAATTTTCAATTAAAATATATCACAATTTACATTTTAATAATAATACTGTATACAAATATTGTTAATGGAGAGGTATTGTTTACAATTTATTATAACTTTCAATCAACGTTTTAATTTACAAATAAATCAATTAAAAACTAATTGTATATCCGAATCCGAGGATTGCCGTATTGAGTTGCAAAAATCAATGCCGCGCTTTATCTTGTGTAACCAGAGTTGAGAGATACGAAAATAATTTAAATATAATCGTTCCCCGAGTGGGAACCGAACCCACAACCGATCGCGTTGACAGTCAGACGCTGTTCCGTAATGGAATGATGGCCTAATTATATCTTATATATAATTTTTGTATTACAAATTTACCTTGCTAGGTTTCCTTAAATATTGTACCAAGCAGTTGGTTTCGTTTGCGACCAGTCCTTGTCTAACAGAGCGCCTTCTACTTTGATGGAATCTGGGAAGTTGCCTTTGAAATGTGCTGTGTCTACACATATCTTCTTTATTCGACCACTCGATCCTAGTTTAAATAGCGCCCATTCCTCTCCTATAAACAATTTAACTTATATATTTTTTTATTTTTTTTAAAAATACTGCGTTTTGACAAATGAAAGCATTACGAAAAAAATCCTAAACGTGAATAGAAATTTAATAATAATAATATATATCGATAACAATAATTATATTTACTCAAAGTATCTAATAAATTATAGCGGTTTTAAAAATTCTTTCAGATGCGTTGCAACGTAAAATATGCGTTGTATTATATAGCAACATATATAATAGCAACATGTATGTATATATATAATTTAAATATAAGTATATACAATAATATATACAATATATAGTTAAAACATAAAAATAAAAAATGTTTGTTTAACCTACCTGTTACTTTTAAAGTGCCATCCTCTTCAGTTTCGAGTACTTGAGGCCTGTCCAAACGTCTGGCTGTCTCCCATCCATCGGCCATTGTTTCACTTGTATACGGTTTTATTAGGTTTCGTGGATGACCATAGTGCGCATTTGAGTAGCCTATAGTGTAAAAAATATTCAATTAGTATATACTAGTAATATTATAAACGCGAAAGTTTGTAAGGATGTTTGTTACTCTTTCACGTAAAAACTACTGTATGGATTTTAATGAAACTTTACAATAAAATAGCTTATACATCAGAATAACACATAGGCTTTAAGTTATAAAGACATTGTGTGAATTGACCAAAATATCAAGTATTTATCTTATGTTCAAGCCAATAAAGCCAAAATAGTGAACCATTGTAGTCAATAAATTAATATTATGGTATATATATGCTAAATGCATATGTATACACGCTACATATACTAGAATATTATTTTTTGCTATTTTTGTGTCTGTCAGTCTGTTTGTTCCGGCTTTCACTGGCAAATATCTGATGTAAGATATCCACGCGGACAAAGTCGTGGGCACAGCTAGTAATAAATAAAAAGTGTATAGCATATTACATTGTCGTCGAATTTTCAAGCAAAAATTGGCTGGCAAGAAGTAGTGCAAAATGGTGTTGCAAGATTTTCTTGGTTGATTAATTGATAGATAGACGTGTGATGATAGAAGTGTGTTAAAAATTGTTGTTTTATAAAATGTAACAAATACTCGTAGTCCTTTCAGAAATCTGTGTCAAATTATAATATGGAATGTTTGTTGTTATCAGGGCTTAATTTTTGATGTGCCATCGCTGACCAATCGTCAGTTCAAATTCAACTCGGGGTCATATACGAGTACATAAAATAGTTTTTTTCAAATGATGTAGACAAAGTACAGCGTTGTAATGTTTTATCCACCTACTATTATAAAACAATGAAATATTGAATTATTACACGAACCAAACACTCTGTATAGCAATATTTTATGCAACATTTTCATTTTAATTTGCATATACAGATATGTAAATTAAATAATAGAACTTAAACATCCATAATTAATTGTATAACATCTAACTTTACGCTAAGCGTGCTCGGGCAGAGAAATTCAACAGACAATTTAGATGCATGAAAGGTATCGTGACAAAGAAGCGTCTTAAGTGTGCAGTTTGCGAAATTGCTGCAATTCATTTGGATCGTCTTGGGATAGAATTTGTGGACGCGATACTATTAATTCTAGCATATCGCTGAAAGCTCCATACAAACTTTAGTAAGTTAAAAATGTAAGGCGTTTAAAATATAATTTGTTTCGTTTATTTTCTAAGTAAATGTGTTTGCAAAGAATTTGTTTAAGATAATTTTGAAACTATGTGCGACTTAACGCTTTGCTGAAAATGGCTGAATTTATTGCTTTGAAAGACTTTTTCTAGTCGTCATATAGAATAAAAACTTTTAGAAATTTTGCGGATGGAGTTGCCAAATATAAAACCTGACTCAAAACCACAAAAGCTAAGTTAAACAAACATAAAATCAAACGAAAAACAAAACTTTTACCTAAAAAACATATTTTTAGAAAACGTATAAATATTTTGAATGCGGCGGGATTCGAACCCACGCCTCTTGGAAACCGTCCAATCCCTCTGTTCGTTATGCCGCTAGCACGCATTCTTCAGCCAGCTTATACGCTTATTAAAATTTTTGTACATTTTCTATAAATATGTTTTTCAATCTTCTAAGTGTGTAATTAACACGTTAAAAAATGTTAAAATCTTTTACCTATACAAGTAGTTCCAGACAGCATAGATGCCAGATCAATCACACTTTCACTGGATGGTATTTCAAGCTTCGCTTCACCATACACTCGCAGTCTAGCAATACCACCGTCAGGGTAAATGTTTACCCGGATGTGAGTCCACGCTTCGTCACAGAGTACCTAAAATAGTTTTTTCTTCAATAAAGCGTATGAAATTATATTGTGTATGAATGTTTTGGCTTTAATTGTCATAAGGCGCTCAATAACTTTGTTAAGCCCTAGTGGAATTTTAGTTAGATAGTTGATATTTCTTAGTTTATCTTGAGATTTAAACTCAGATGCTTCTGTGTTCTTCAGCTACTCCTGGCTACTACAGAAAGCTATCTCCAATGCAGAACTATTATGTGGTCATTATGTGTATTTCTTTAAACAAAAATGTATATTTTAAGAAAGCATATCAGAGGGAGGTGGTGACATTAGGCTTTTAAATGTGAAGGATATATATATATATACCCTTCACATTTAAAAACACACACAGTCAAAGTCCTTTTGAACCTAAATATCATATTTATTAAGACGCCTCCGATCTGCTCTATTAAAATAGTAGTCTATTAAAATGAAAAAGTTTCTCATATACCTGGCAAGAAAAACTTACTTTCTGATAGTTCATTCTGGAGTCATCGTAGCCGGGTCGTAGCGCCGTTATGGGGACGACCTCCTCCCATTTGTCAGAGTTAAGCTGTTCCACCCGTTTCAAGTCACATTTGCTGCACGCCGAACCCATTTGCGTGTCCCTTTCCGGCAATAACGCTTCTTCTATAATTACGGTAAATAATTAGTGGTGTAGACGTTTAATTTTGGTTTTACCCAGATATGTTCTATGTAATTGTTATTGTATATATCTTTATGTGTGTATGTTGAGGCCATAGCGGCGTACTGGAACAGCGGCTGATTGTAAACGGGATTGGTTGTGGGAGCGATTTCCACATAGGGAAATGGTGATATTTTAATTATTTTCATTTCCTTGCTCTCGTAAAGCAGCTAGGCGTTGAGTTCCACCACCCAACACGCATGTCTTTGTTTCAAGCAAAATGTGGAGAACAGAGTATCGTGGCACCAGGTCCTCTCCGACTACTTTGCTATGCGGGATAAAGTATATATGTTTAGCATATCTTAAGGATGAATTTTGCTTGTTTATTTATTTATATTTTTGTTAAAACAACTAAATTTTCAGCTTTATGCTGAAATAATACATTGTAGTAGATTCATTATACTGAATAGATGACAACATTAGTATGGAAGGTTGAATTTTAAAAATAGCTAAATTTTTGCAGATTTAATTTTACCACATAGTTATATGAAAATACTTATCAATATAACAAAACAATTTTGACTAATTTATTTTTTATTTCATTACTCATTAAGTAACCCATTGGTTTTTTCACTTTTAATATTCTTTTGAATAAACTCAAAAGTATCGTGCACAGTCAAGCATATACCAATAGTGCCACAACAGTGTCATAATAAAAAATCTCAAATTTTAGAGAATTTCTATAATATTCCAATATATTAATATTATGAAAAGAACAAACGGTCGCATGTTACTTATTATTAGATAAGCTATGCGTCGACAGGCTTTGATACCGTTATAGTCGTAGTAAGTAGACTTAAATTGTATATCTTGGCATTTTTCAATATAAATTTCTAAGTACTCAAATACTATATCTACGAATAAATTACAAAAAAATAAGCTTATTTTTAACACATTTTACTTTACATTTAAGAACAAAAACCCGTGTAATTCCTTTATTTGATTTCATTTTGGTACGTTGTAATGCCTAACTTTTTGCTGAACTGCTTGTCAATGACACACGTTATTAGATTCGATGCCAGATAATTTTAGTCGTGTTTCTTTTAGATCGTCACATAAAATTGTACATATAGATTTACTACAAGGATTGTAAGTTCAATTAAGTTACAGTCATATTTTATTGGTATTTATGACTAGATTGTGCATCATGATGTTAAATGCTGAAAGGACGTGTTAGTTAAAAATAGGTCTCACCTTCAGGTGTGAGGCAAGCGGCTTGAATAGAATATTTCGGTGCATAATTCCCCGTAAAAAATGCAGTATCGACGAGTAGACCTAAAACAATGATATATAATTGATGACTTCAATATTTTTTCACATTTTTGAAAGTGTTAATCGCACAAGGAAATTGAAAATCAAATTTTTAGAAAACGTATAAAAAATTGATAGCTCTCTCGCCAAACGATTGTTCGTAGAAAAATCTTTGGGTAGCAGGAATTTGTAATAATCTATCTACACAGATGCTAACAACAAAAATAAGTTGTAATAAGCGTATAAGAATTTTATCGCAGCTGGACGTAGAACGCATGGCTCAGCGGTCAGACCGCTTGGACGGTTTTCATAAAACGCGGGTTCGAGTCCTGCTGCGTACAAATTTTTATACGTTTTATAAATTTATGTTTGAACTTAATGTTAATTCAAGACGTAAAAAATATTTTCTTTATAAATGTCAATCATATATATTATTATATAATATATACCCTTTTCGACTATACATCGAATAGCTGTGTGTTCATATTTAGACATAGTGCGGAGTTAGTTACCGCCCCCTACTCATAATTTATGTAAACATATGCGAAAAGCGCAAAATTAACAGTTTAAGTAAATAATATAGAAATAAGAACTATTTCATACTTATATATTTTTATAAAATCACACGTCTTACAAATTAAAAGTGCAATTTATATATCTTTCTCTGTCTAGATACCGCAAAGTGAGTTCGTGTTTACAAGAAGAAATTCTGCGGCATGTAATCTTTATAATCTAAAGTAAAGTAAAGTGATTAATTAACGCCTTGAAACTTTGTTGGTTCGGATATTTTAGCTTGAAAAGTATTTTTTGAGGTTGTATAAGAATATTTTACAGTTATTATTATATTAGAAATAAATAAGTTAATATTTATTTAATTTGTTAATTATAATAAAACTATTCAGAAACTTTACAATGTACGATTTTAAATAAATAGTAAAATTAAATATATAAGCGTGAGTAATATTTAAATATCGAATCTGTTACCATCGTCTACGTAGATTATACAAACAACAACAAAGAAATCTAAAGCTTACAACTTTTTTTTTACCTCGTATCACACATTTCGTAGCCAGTTTCAGTATACACCAGTCGTGACCAGCAATTCTCTTCCGACGTGTCTCCCACCCATCCATCCACTTCCCGAATTCTGTGTACTTATCCGCTACAAACACTGGTTCTGTATCTAGCAACATGTTTTCACATGTTGCAAAGAAATCATCAGTTGAAAAGAGGACTTTGCCGCCAGCCTAAGAATCAAAAATAATATATTAGTTTATATGTTTCTATGTGTCCATCTTAACGACTTGGGACAATTTCTAACTATAAACGTGTGGGTTCGATTTCAATTCGGGGGAATAAAATATTTTCATTTCTCTACTCTCGTACCTTAGATAAAGTTATGCCCTGCAAAGTTATACCCTGTCATGCGGTGAGCTTTAAGATTTGCTTATCCTAAGTGAGTGAATAGTACATTAAAAGTATAAAAAATACAACATATTATAAAATAAATATTATGAATATATTAGTGAAGTAAAAAGTATAAGAACCTAAATCATAATAAGTTCTTTGATTTTCGCGATTATTACACATTTTGAAATGAAACTATTTTAACCGGATTAATCGCGTATAGTTTTGGTATTCGAAAATATATTTACAGTATTTAATAATAAATAATACTTTACACTAGTCCGTGGTCAGTAGTCTACATTGTGTCTAGTTACGATACAATGACCACGTGCTTACTATGCATATCCTCCAAATCATAATATATACAAGAAAAGTTATACAAAATTTCGATTTTAATGAAGGGATTTTTGTTTTAACAAATATATAATAATATATGTTTATAAATATAAATCTGTAATTAATGTTTTTAAATTTAAAAAAAAGTGAAGAAAAAGAAAAATCACTAACTTCTTAAAAATGTGAAAATAAGAAAAAAATATATATAATGCTTACACTTAAACTGGCGAATTCATTGAGTTCAGCAAAAGCAGGCACGTTGTTTTCCTTTTCGATCATTTTTACGTAACTGTGTGAACGGGATCAAATCTAATAATCGAGTTTTCTTGACTGAAATGACGATACTGACTGCCAGCCTATAATGTCCGCCATATATATAGTTATTATTAGAGCAAGTACGCGCATTAAATCGTTATCTACACAAATTCAATGATCGATTTACTTTTGTTGCACGTACAGTCGAAGTGACAATTGTTAGGCTTAAATAGCTTTTTTTTAAACGAGTGTCCAAAAATAGACCAAGGTTCGTTTATAAATTTAAGGATACTAACATATAATATAACTTAAGAAAAAATATATAAGAATGTGAGATTAAATGTGCCTACATAATAGGTTTTTTATTTACTTTATATTATGATTTTATATAAAGAATTAGGATAGCCATCTTAAGAAAAGTTGAAATATTCATTTTATATATTCATAAAAAATAAAGGTATGAAAAAAGAAAGTTTTTAATGATTGTTTATAGGTTGTTAATTTAATAATTAAAAATACTCTTACTCTCATATATGATGTAAATTATTAAAAAAGATTTTCTTTCCGAAAGTACTCTATGATCTGAAAGAGTCTAGAATAAAATTCTAAATAGGTAAGGATAGTCTCACAAAAACTTAATTACTTACATAAAAATCAACGCTTTTCATAAAAAAATAACTATAAAAAATGTAAATAATGAAGAACCTTGAAAGATTCGTGCAAAACTGGCGTCATAAAAAAATCTGTAAAGTCTATATAAAATGAAAAGTAATTTACGTTATTATTAATAGATTTGTTTTAAATAAACGTTTTTAAATAGCAGTTCAAAGTGATATTTCAACAAAGGTTAGCCATAATGAGGTTAAATTGTGGATTATAGAAATAAAATAGTAAAAGTACAATAAAACTCTGCCTATTTTCGCGCATAGCAGGGCAGAGAACCTAGTGTCAAGGTACTTCCTTTTGTTCTGTACTTTCCGCCCGAAATCGAAACACCGTATTGAGTGGCGGAACTCATCAAAGCTTTGTTGTTTGTGTTATAGAAACAAATAAAACTATAAGTTAGTAAAAGGTTAAGGAATGTGGAAATATTTTTACTGTTCTTAATAGATAATAGGTTAATAGCCTTGGCCGAAGTCGATACCGTGAACTCTGAAGTAGATAGAGCCCATCAACATTACATAAGCGACCCATATTATAAGTTAATCTAGATTTAGTCTATGTAGCATCATATAGTCGTTGTTAAAAAATCTACATATCAGATACCGCCACAGATATGCAAATTTACCGACGTAGTGCTCCTATTGCAAATGGGCTGATTCGTTGGTTTTCTGTACTTATGAGAGGCCATTGTTGTGCAGTCTGACTGTAAACGGTATTGGTGTGGGTTTGATTCCCACTCAGCAAGTTCAACAATACCTACTGTGTAAAAATAACTTTAAGTTATTATAACCCTTGGAACGACGGTTGAAATGATGAATCGAAATATCGCAGCCAAGTAAAGCTCAAAGTATTAGGGTGGAAAAGAATGGAATGTCGCTTATCATATGTGTGTAGATATATAATGGTTTTTTTTGAAACCAAATATATATATATATATTCTCTAATGCAGAGATTTTGCAGGTGCTCTAGGTGTTAGGTACTAAAGCCTAAAACTTTTAATACTTTCATTTTCATAATTTAGTTCTATGTGGATTTATGATTATTCATTAAATTTATTTATTATCATATGAAGCATAGTACTTCTCAATAGAGTGTGTTTTATAAAAAATCAGATACAAAACATTACGTTGAAAAATAAAACCCGTTAAATAAATATAAATACGACAAGCCTTTCTTATTTTAACGTTTTTAAAGTCTTATTTACATACATATGATATAAAAACATTTTTAGAATAGATACTAGATTCTTGTCCTTTTAAGTTATTGGCTCTTTTCTTTAGTTGTTTTAGGTTTTTGGAAGACCTACCTACAAATATGCACGATGAAATCTGCGATCTTTGTATATTTTATGTATTTATATTCATATATGTGTATGTCTATGTCGTCCAACGTAGTGGAATTTTGTTGGCCTTGGAACTGTCATGTAATTATGTAACAAAATAAAGGGACCACAGATTTACTGGTGTGTGCAATAGATCGCAGTCCATAGTATCAGTAGTGCATAGACTGCTGATATTTAAATGAGAGGTCTGCGTGGTCACAGCAAACCGGTAAAATCCACTTGAATTGATAAGAAGATTTACTAAACAGTGTCTCGAGAACATTACAACGCTGTATTGGTTATATATAATACAATAATAAGAACAAATTCAATTTCGAGTGATTATGTTAAGTTAAATGGAGGATTTGTAAGAGATATTGTAAATGTTTCTGGTTTTGGGAAGCATTTTTCATACCTATATTTTAGATAGAATGATGCTAAAACAAAAATAGCTATATAAACTTTATTAGAAGTAAATATTTTTAGAACCTTACATTAATCGTTTACAAATATTATAATTGAACCACTGTATTTTTTAAATAAATATGTTATTATGCAAGAAGGTCTTTTGATGCATCTTAATATATAAATGGTCTCATTTCTCATATTTTTATTTTAATGTGTATATTATAGAATCGGAAAAGTATATAGGTACTTTTTAGGTATAGAGGAATTTCCCTAGTCTATTCTATCTATCTGTGTAGTCAAAGTGTGTCATTGGGACCATCATACAACGACATATATTTAAAAATGGATAATACCACTCTGGTTTTCATTATTAGATGGATATTTTAAGAACAGTCTGGTGATGTTTCATTGTACAATGTGTTCCAAATTTAACGATAAACCGGCGCTAGAACGTAGGCTCTCGCTCATTACTAAACAAAATATATTGTTATTTTTTGAGATATACAAAACTCAAAGCGAAATCTATCGAAAACTGACACTCTTGATATATTATATTTGTAATAATATGATAGTTTTAATTATCATGACTACATTTTTTCGAATATTGTATCTAGATTGTATATCTATTGTAACTCAATATGAATAAGTTATTTTTCATAAAATAGTGAACATAAACTTTTAAAAAAGACATATTTAGAAAACGTATAAAAATTTGAACGCAGTGGGATTTGAACCCGCGCCTCTTGAAAACTGTTCAGAGGTGTGGGTTCAAATGTTAAAAATATAGATTTTTACTCCAATTTCACTGATCGTGATTGGAATAAATCTAAGGACAATACTATGGTATATTACATGTAATATTTTTAATCAAGAATACAAAATTTTATAAAACTCTAGAAAAACGAATGACCATAAAATATATGTTACATACATATCTTTTAGTATCCTTTTCAAAACAAGTACCGAATTTCGTGGATTATTATTATTGTATTGTATTAAAGACAAAATATAAATAAATATAAAAAATGATAATAAAAATACTACAAGAACACATAATTCACTTTATCGTACAGATAAAACTTCGTAGTTTTTTTCTTATTAACATAATAATTACTAAATCTTGTTAGAACTGCTTTACAATTTGTTAACATTTTGTTATCGTGATTTTAATTGCAAAACAAAGAATATTTATTTTTAAAAATAGGTTGCTTAAATATATTAACCACTTGTTTTTACTTTTCTTATCGACTGTACGTTAATTAAGCAATGGATTAACTTAATGATATTTTCAATAACTATGTGAGAGAGTAATTAATTTTTAGTAACTTGAAGCGGTTTTTACTTAATTTGTCACTTACTATATCCATTTCCAGTAATATTTATTAATACTTAAGTGAATTGGGAATTTTAATTCTTGACAATATATTTGACCACCACCAGACAGTTATAGGTAAATATGTGATGAAAGTGGTCATAATGGAAACAAAACTATGTGACAAAAATCTCTATGCCTATCTCGCGTAATGCAAATGATACATAAATATAATTAATACGTGAAGGGAAAGCTTTCGATATCATATTACAAATATTATACAAAGGCCGAATGTGAAAGTTGCTTTTACGGTAAAAAATGCAGAAACTCAAAATATATATTTACATAATAAATATTATATTCTATTAATTTAAAAAATATTGTTTGATTTATAGTTACGTTGCTAAGTTTGATTTACACTTTTCTATAAAGTAGAATGCACATTACTTTTATTGTATATTTTCAAAATGCATTGCATTGCAGATCATCCAAAGAATGATACTGTAAGGTTCATCGGTGAGCCCCATACTACCCACTAAAACCTAGCAGAATCCATCTACATGAGACATTTTTCTGGAATATATTTTGCCTTGCTAGTATTGCGAGTAGTAGCTGTATGGCATAAACAAAAAGAATTCAAGGATAAGTCACATCGTTCCTTTCGTACTTACTATACTGTGGATAAGAGGATGCTAAAGTTGACTGAAACTATAGACATAAATTAATTAATTATAAAAAAATCTCTACGACATGATGCTATTGTGGCGCAGTGGGACAGACTGACTGTAATGCGATTGGTTGCAGGTTCGATTCCCTCTCAGAGAAATCATTTCTTCATTTCGAGTGGAAAGTAAAAAACGGAATGTTTTGACACCAGGTTTCTCATCAAAAGAGACATTGAAATTGTTATAAAAAAACAATTAATTAAAAAAAAACTACTCCATAAATAAATTGAATTGATTATCCTAAGTGAAACCTTTGATGAATGTTAATTTTATATAAGACAAGTTGAGATAAGAATTTTATACTTGCAAAATTCTAGTCATCTCATACACTTTGACGGCGCAGACTGGCGAAAAAGGTGGAACAGAAATTCACGTTTTTAATTTGCAAATTGATATTGAAGGACACATGGCGTAGTTCTAACTGAGTTAGAACTGTTCTTTAGTTTGAAGATTCGATTTAGATTTTAATTTATATAACGAAATATATTTTCAGTTTCACTTTTTATTATATATCAAGTTTATTTAATACTTGATTGTTATCATATTGTTATGAAAAACATAAGTTAAATTTCCTTGTTCTACTTAATTGAGTGGCGAGTGAAAATAGTATATATGTAGTATTGAAATGTTCATGACATAGAATTCTCTTTTAAATACGGAGAAGTAGTGTTTGGTCAAGGTAATACTCATAACTTAAGAAAAGAACAAATTTCCTAAAATGTACAAGTGTAGAAAATGTAAAATATATAAGTTATTTGATATATATCTCTGTTCTATCGTATCTGTTTCCTGAGAGGATTTCTTCGAATTCTTTCCATTACTATTTTTTCGTACGAACACTACGTGGACGGCCAGATCTTTTTCTGTCACACATAAAGGAGGTTTCATTGAACGAAGAAGCTAAACTAAAAAAAAATATTTTTCAATTTCTTAAGTATGTGATGAACATTTTAAAATGTTTAAAATATTTAATAAACCATTCTCTCTTGCCAAACGATTGCTCGTAGAATAATCTTTGGTCAGCAGAAATGAATAAAAATATCTCTACAGTGTTGCTAACAACAAAAATAAATTGTAATAAGCGTATAAGAATTTCGACGCAGCTGGTTGTTGAACGCACGGCTTAGCGATCAGAGCGCTTTCGTGGTTTCCAAGAGGCGTGGGTGCAAATTCCGCCGCATACAAACTTTTATACGTTATCCAAATATGTTATGAGTATCCACCAAAATCATATGTAAATCAATTAAACTTTACAAGCTACCTTTTTACATACCAAACTAGAATACACACAAAAGAAAGACTATTTCCAATTACATTTCCAAGACAGGTTAGACTAAAGGCAGCGCCATAGATTTTTCTATTTTTCTAATGTGTAGACAGACAATAACCGCTGATGTGCACAGAGCGGTGTTCCGTAGAGTGCACTCGTTCCATTACTGGCTGTCTTCTCCATGATAAATTATACCTTCTGCTTATGAATTATTGTACGTCGTGTCATGAAAAATTGACAGTTGGTGGCTTATAAATGTTTTTGTTTTACTGAATTGATTTAGCATTAATGAATATATGGAGGATCTTTTGTTTAGAGCTTAGGTCGATGTGAGATAATACATACTTATTTATTAAAGTATATTATGCTTCTAGTTCTTTATTGCATAGCAGGGTTGGAAGAGAGTTCTCCACTTTCCACCTAAGTCCGAGACTGTGCGTGCTGAGTGGCGGAGAAATGAAAATAATTTAAATGTAACCATTCTCCCGAGTGAGAATCGAACCCACTACCATCGCGTATACAGTCACACGCTATACCACGACAACGGCCTGAGTATAAAATTATATAATTGAAAAAATATTTTTAGAAAGCGTAAAAAAACTTTAACGTAGCGGGATTTGAATCCGCGCCTCTTGGAAGCCGCCCGATTTTTTATACGTTATCTAAAAATATGTTTTTTAATTTCCTAAGTGTGTGATTTACACTTTAAAAATGTGAAAAATAATATTATTTAATTCATTAAATCATGATATGGTACAGCTATTGTATGTGATAGGTGCTTGTTCGATTATTACCCGCTGTTAATTTATTGGAGGCATAGATTGAGGGATATATAAATTATTTTAATTATTCGGTCTTATAAGTCAAAATGTAGCTTTGTGTTCTGTCACCAAATACGCAAATTCTCTAAATGTTTCGGATAGATAAGATTACGATAAGAAATACAGTATTTTTTTAGGTTGTGGTTAATACTTACCTTACTTACCCTGTTGGCCTTGACAGTAACACCGCGTGGGTGAGGAAAGACGGACTCAGTCCTTGCAAAAGCACTATGTGGCTTTGACTTTCAAGAGTTTTTTGGTTCTGGTTTCCAAGCGGCACGGGTTCGAAACCCGCTGCGTTCAAATTTTTCTAAATATTTTTCAATTTTCTAAGTGTGTTAACACTATAAAATGTTAAAAATACTATGCCGCTGCTTAAAAGGGCATCGCCGAGTTTTCCTTAATAAAAGATAATCAGTGCTTTTGTCTTTTACCTATATAAATATATAAATGTATACTGAATAATTTAATATTTTAAATATGAAAGTTAATGAATCTGACTGACTGTGTCTCAAAATATAATGGGAAAGTAACTATTTGATATTTGACGCTAATTTTCTCTCTGGGACATTCGTAAAAAATATAAAAAAGGGACAAATACAAAAAAGGATTTATATATTATTATTGGGTATAGTAGTATTAGGCTTCCTATAAAATTTTACTGATTATAATGAATTGGATAAAGTTTCATTTATGCTGTATTTTGCAGTTAAACTCGATCTCAGTACTAAAAGGTCATTTAATTCTAGTTCTGTTATTTAGTGTAGAAGACATTTTAAGTACAAATTTATGTTACGTGTTACTTTAATTAGAGTATGTTATTTATCTTTGACTTTCCAGATTTTTCACAGAAATAATTTTACCCTTTTTTTATACAATTTTCAAGCTTATACATACATGCTTTTTTACCCTACAACTATAAAAAAAAATGATTTCAATATTGTATATTATATTACAATAGTCAAAGAGCTTGGTGCAAAGATAGTAGTAGGATTTTCAGCATTCCATTCTCTCCTTCTGTTCATCCTGTTAAATATGTAATATTTCGAATAATATCAAAGTCAGTAAGTACTTTTCTGAAAAAAAAGATAATATACATAGATTTAAATAATTTAAACTATAAATAATAAGTAAATACCTTATAATCAATAAATTACATGAAGCTTTAAATAAACATTTTTAGTCGTTACTAAGATCTATCGTTCCAGAAGTCCAATATTACATCAATCACTTTTAAATAATAAATTACAAAAACTTCTTTCTATATATTATGTACTACCGTCAACAATCTCACCTCTTAAATCACAAATTTTGCATAAATTTATAATTTAAATGGTTGGAACTTTTTATTATGAACTGATTGAAATGAAATAAACACTAAATGCTTAGGCATGCTTACCAAAATACAATAGATGAAAGCATTTAAGTTATGCTGTTTCTGAGATTAGTGTGCACAAACAAACAGATTAAATTAAATTCATTGTTTTGGGTTCTATTACATTAATAAGGGACCCTAATAATACCTTTTTTATATATCTTCTATATACAGGTAGCAATTATTGAGATTTTTATTAAATGTATAGATATCTCATACATATTTTGAAACAGAAAAGAGTAATAAAAGTAACAAATTCAATACATTGCATCGCTCCCAAGATAGCGATATCTAGCTTTTAATAGTTACAGTTTATTACCAGGCACTTAAACCTTTCCGGTCCGGTCCCAGTGCTGGGGATCGTAAAATAGCAGACTAATTATTTGCTCTAGAAGAAATGTAACTTGTGCTATTTTCAAGTACATTTGTCGAAACAGCAAATTCTGATTTAAAAGATTTTTAATGAAATGTCAGAAAAATAAATTATTTCTTACAGCTTCACTTAAATTCAGGATAGGCAGAAAAAACGTTGTGTTGAGACTTTCTATTTATTACAGTCTGCCCTAAATCAAGACATTCCGTGTTTAGAGTGGTTTCCGTGTTTAGTTGCCGCGCTTTGCTTTATAATAGCAAAGAAATAAATATATTTGAAATATATCAATTTCCTCGAGTGGGAATCGAACCTATAACCTATAACCGCATGCGTTTACAGTAAGACGCCATCCGACTGGGCCATAATGTTATATGTTAATGTTATATTAAAAACAGTAACAGTTACAGTCGGTCTTTTCCTTCATAATTATGGCCTGTGATCTATATTATAGATATTTTAATATTTTTGAAGTTTTATTGAGACACTTTGCATAATGTATAAAAATTTTAACGTAGCAACTCTTGAACCCGCGTCTCTTGGAAACCGCTTTGGACGGTCGAGGTACGAATCCTCTCTTTTATACGCTTCCTAAAAACATATATTTTTCTTATATGTGGATATTTAATTTAATATATCCTTAAAAAATATTAAAAATTATATTTAATATACAGGACAAAGTAAAACTGTCCCGTATCATGAGATCCTTTAAACAACATTAGGCTGATACCTTTATACGAACGTTCGCACAAATTGAATCAGTTAACTTGACTGAATTAGCAGCACTCATTTCTTACAAGAGTCTTTTTAGCAAATCAAATTTTTACGAAATGAGACAAGATCTGTAGGAACCTTCAGTAACGTCCTCTAAGTCAATTTACTTAATTCACCTGCGCACTTCTTCCCTTATTTTACTGTAGAAGCATTTTTTAAATTAAAATGTATGTTTTTCTTTTGAATTTCTGTATTTCACCATCACGTTTTTTCCGCAAAGAACCTAATAACATAACACTCCGTTTTTCACTTCCTGTCCGAATCCGGGACATTGCGTTCGATTGGCGGAACTCAAACACGCTCTTTATTTCGTTACCAGAGTGGAGAAATGGACATAAATAAATTATTCACCTGAGTAGTAATCGAACTCAGAACCATCGCGCACCAGACACTGTCACACTGAGCACGATGGGCTCGAATTTCTGTTGTTTAAATTTCTGTATAATTTTATCAAGTAGATCGTTTGTGAATAGAATATATCGTTTTGGCGGAGTTTGAACTTGTTACTGGCTACGCTATGGCCGCTATGGTCGTGGGTAGAAATCTTATAAAAGAAATATACCTTTATAACATACCTATTGTTCAGGCTTATTATATAAGTATATTTTCTAGCAAAATTTTGAACCTACGGCCTTCACGATATACGGTGCGAACTACAACCCTTCCAGCAATTCTTAAGAAGAAAATAATTATTACCTTAAAAAGTAAGAATAATAGGTTATAATGATGTAGCAATGTTCGTACTATCGTCCTTCACAGTGGAGTTTATGACGTCATAAATTCAGCGTTATTGAAGAGATGAGAGCCCCTTTAGCAAGTCATTTATCCATGTCGATAATACAAGTGCCGATAACTACCCTGTTAATATTCCTCATGGATATGGCTGTCAAATATTATAATATACATATACGATATTCGAAGCCTTAACCCACTGCGGCTTTTTAAAGCGTCTTTTTCTGAGCATACGATTATAATGGGTTTAATATCCTCTACGCGGAATATTATCTCTAGGCTGTAATAGTCCTGGTATTAGTACATCTAAATTATATCTCCAAATGGGAATAATGAAAATCGATTTGCTTTTTTTATCATTTATAACGAATATGACACATAACGAATCTGTTATAGGGTTCTGTCTGCTTGTTATTATATAATATTGCAGTGAAAACGTAGGAGGTAGCTGAAAAAGAAAAATATATATATACGTACAACATCTTGGTGTTGATTACAAAGATAAATAAAAATATAAATATGTATAGTATTTTTTTATTTTATATATATTCAATGTACAAAATTTATTCAATGTGCAGAATTTCTATGTAGAAAAAGAAGAAGTTCTATTACATAAATGCTGCAGTTACGACCTGTTCTTAGTTACAACACGTTTTCCCTAGTAAGAACTAGTTTCTACTAGATACTTTAACTAGAATTAGCTAATGCTCAAAATTAAATACAAGTTAAAACTAGTTTTTATTAGACATAATAGGTTTTTCCGAAGTAAGTCAGTTAAACTGCTTTACACGGAACTAATGAAAATCTTTTAATTTAAGTGATTTACAATATTTTAAACTAATAACATAATTATTTTCAATAAGATGATTATTCCGAATGTAACTATTTTAACCAGAATTGCATTTATTTTGGTATTTGAAAATACATTTAAGAAAACTTTCTATTTTCTTTTAACTATTTTAGGTGATATTTAATTTTGAGCATTAGTCAATTCTAGTTTTATCAAAGGTATCTAGTAAAAACTAGTTCTAGCTAGGGCAAACGCGTTATTAGTATCAACCAGTTTTAACTGGTACATATAGATGTCATCTGAGAAAAGGGCTGGAGCCCACAAACAAATGCGGCTAGCTAATCTAATTTTTTTTTATTCCTTGTTTAATCTAAAGAATTGTTAATTAGAATTTTCATATTGTAAAATAATAAAATGTAACTGCTTTAAATACTACCTTTGCCAATTTCTGCGCCTTTTGTTTGTAACACAGCTCTACAATAGAACGGGTAACAGGTGTAACGTCGGAGGGACGGTTTATTAGCTCTTATCGAGCCTTTCTCTGAAATGACGATAAAAAGGGATTTACGACTACAAAAGTTTATGTATTTATATATTTTTAAAATGTTAGGATTAAGTGTTCATGATGTCTGCCTAGAAAATTATATTTTACATCGTAGATAGTTTTTTGTCTTTTTTGTTCACAATACGAAAAACAAAAGAATATATTTGTAGTTTTATAGGTGCAATTTTAGAAACTCATAAAAAATTAGATTTGAATTCAAAACCTATATATACAATGACAATATTTTATGTTTATTATACTGTTTCTACGAGGCCAAGGTGACAGCGTCTGACTGAATACCCGATGGTTGAGGGTTCAATTACCACTCGGGAATGATTACATTTAAATTATTCGCTGTAGCGAAAAGCGCAGCGTTGAGTGCCCCCACTTAACAAGCACTGGCTCGAACATAGAATAAAACTGTCGATGGGGAAAGGCCAACTGGAAATACTACGGTTTTGATATCAATCTTAAGGATACTACCTTTTTGATATGATAAGGTTGATATGCAATAAAAAAGCTGAAGAAGTCTTAAATAAGTTCCCATTGGCGTAGGCATAACCTATTGTGAAGAAACTTTGCGTTGCAAATCTCCTTAACATTGCCATTTATCTATTAATAATCGTAAGTAGAAACAATAGAATAAACACTGTGTTAAAACTTAATGCTCTTTATATCTTTTGAAAGTAAATCTTTCTATAGTTAATTAAAACAGTAATTACAAAATCCTGTTATCGTGATACAAGCGATTACGAAGGCTTTAAAAATGAATTAAAGCCGTTTAAATATAATATTTGAAAATAAGAAAACTTATCATATGTTTGCGGTTAGCGGATATTTGTTTTAATTAACTTTTACATGTGTATGTATAAAAAAACATTTTTAGAAA
The DNA here is from genome assembly GCA_038994665.1 of Podotricha telesiphe. Taxonomy (NCBI): domain Eukaryota; kingdom Metazoa; phylum Arthropoda; class Insecta; order Lepidoptera; family Nymphalidae; genus Podotricha; species Podotricha telesiphe. The sequence continues at coordinate 80,676 of JAOYRR010000166.1, read as the reverse complement.
ACACAAAACAAATTTAACCGCCGAAGCGCTCTGACTGTTAAACCATGTTTTCTACATCCTTATTTTTGTTGATAGCTTCTCTGTAGAGAGATTTTTACAAATTTCTGCAACCCAAAGATTATTCTACGAACAATCGTTTTGGCAAGACAAGTTGCTATTATTAAACATCTTAAAAAAAATTAAAGTGCTATTCGCAGATTTATAAAAAAGATTTATAAAAAAAAAAATTATAAGGGGCATTTATTAATATAATGTGACCCAAATATATTGTTTATTTTATTTTATGTTTGTCTGTGTGTCTGTTACTCTCTCTCTCTCTCTCTGTTTATTTGTGCATGCTAATGTCAGACGCGGCTTAACCGATTGAAGTGTAATTTTGACTATTGTATTGTGGTAAGTTTCTTTTAACATTTAGTGTTTATTTAATTACAATCGGTTCATAAATAAAAAGTTACAATCATTTATATTATAAATTTTAGCAAAGCTTGTGATTTACGACGGAAAAAAAAAGTAAGTCATGTAGTTTAGGCAGGCGAAGTCAAAATATATATATATATGTATGAATATTATACAACAGTTATGGTTTTATCAGTTTCGGTTTCGGTTTGGTTTTTATCATATTAGCTTTGTGCGGTCACGTGACTGCACAAATTACACAAGAAATGTTTTTAATATATATTTTAAATCATCTTTGTGGTCACTAAACAAGACATTATTGAAACAACCCTAATAAAAAAATTGGAATATATGCATTTTTTTATCAGTTTTTGCCAAAATCCTCAATATATGCGGTGTACCTATATACATAAAAATGAAATGACGTTTGTTAGTCTTGCTAAAACTCGAGACCAGTTGGGCCAATATTGCTAATTTTGGTTACAAAATATTTGTAGACGTCCAAGAAAGGAATAAAAATTGTTTAAATTGCACGGAAAGCCCCGCTGAGTTTCTTGCGCTGGTTCTTCTCAGGTCTGAGGCATTAACTTTAGTAAACCGGTGGTAAATTGTTTGACGTCCAAAACATAAAGCATGTATCTCCTTACTTTCAATAAAAATATTTGACTTTAACTTTAAACAAGATGCATTCGGAAATTAAATATTCAGAAAGGAAAATAGCTTAGAGTGTGGAATATTAAAATACATAGCATATGTAAAATTCGGAAGCATAATTTAACGATATATAATAATTTATGCATTCAATACTTAGTCCGGCCATTTGACCTCTAAATTAATATTGAATTTCTTCTTCAGTAAATTGCTGTTCAGTAATAGCAATTGCAGAAATGACACAGTTATAAATCAAGAGAACTTTCATAGAGAATTACTATTTTTGATTTCTATAAATTTACATTGAATTTTGACACATTATTTAATTCTAAGAAAATTGACACATTATTTAATTCTGGGAAAATTGACACATTATTTAAGGCGGTACGAAGTTCGCCGGGTCAGCTAGTGAAACAGTTTTGATATATTGAATAATAATTTGATAAATGCTGTCGAGACGCAATGAGACAGGGTCTAAATGTAATCGCGATTGCTTGTGGGTTCAAACCCAATCTCCACTCGAAGGAATGATTATTTTTAAATTATTTTCATGTCGCCGCTCTGGTAAGAAGAAGACGTGGCGTTACGTTTTGCCATTTAACACACATTGACTCGATTTCAGTCATAAAGTGATGAACGGAGTGTCTTGACACTAGGTTATTTTTGAGTGAACCTGCGGAAACACGATATATACAAAAATATTTATTTATAATACAAGTAAATTTCAATGGCGTTTTGAGGCCATACGTAGAAACACATTACATATAAAATTAGCACAATTTACACGTAGCATTGTGAGCAGGCGGCACGTTCCTTCATCGCAAGGTAATTAAGCCATTAAGAAATAATTATAACGTCCTAAAACAATTTCAAAGTTCATGTTAGAGAAATTACTTTCACATTTTCATTTTATATTCTTGTATTTACTTATAACTATTTGCCTATAGTGGCGCACTGCCCAGTGTTTAACTGTGAGCCAGATCGTAGTGGGTACGTCTGTTCGGAATGATTATAGCTTTTTTTTTCATGTACCCGCTCTGACGAGATGAAACGCGGCGTTTGGTTCCGAAAAAAATCTTAGATCAATCTCACCGAAGCAAAATTTTTGACTTTATACACACAAGCGTTTAACTTTAAACAACTTATTTCACTTGACACTTAACAAAATGTTCATCTACTATTTTGACATTAATCGTAGTCAAATAATTTTATTCAAAACTAGCGGCCCACTTGCGGCTTCGCCCGCGTAAACTATAAAAACGCTGCAACATCAATTAACGTATTTTAATTTTAATAAAAAATATATTATAAACTTCTATACAAGTTGAAGATGATCTCTATAAGATCTCTAGAACATGTAAGAGACCGGTGAAAGGGGAAGAGGTCAGAGAAATTTGAACAGTTCAGAGAAAAATTGAGAGTTTGATTCTCCAAACTCTTTAAGAGAAAACAGAGAGATGGGAGAAAACGGAGAGTACGGAATTTTCTACGTTTTCTTCGAACTCTCCTTCGAACTCTTCGGAGAGTACGAAGTTTTTTCTGTACTACCGTCCAACTAAATTATCATAGAGAGAAAGGCTTCCTTTGCAAAGCCTTACTCTGTAAAATTGCCCATAAATCATAATCCAGTGAATTAAGATCAGGACTAGAGGACGGTCAGTCCTCAGCTAAGTCCAAAACGCTCGTTTCTAACCAGGATGGGTGGATTGAGCTTTATGAGCCAATTTCGATAACCCAAAAAGGTCCTTGTAAAAAAGGACCATTTTTGATTATTGAACTTGGTGTTGTTAAGGGGCTTAACTACCTTCTAAAGAATGGTAAGTTGACACACTTGTGCCGATGTTTTGATATCTTTTTCACAAAAATATGGCTCAGTCGCTTGGTAGGAACCAAACCATCACTAAAGTCGTGAAGAAATGGGAAGCTTGTTTAGTCCTTCCAGCATAAATACGGTTATTTTGTTTGTTATAATATTGTTCAATTGCAAAAAAATTCCGTGATCTCCCTTGCCGTACCGCTTAAGTAGTTGTTTTCATTTTACCACACTATATTTTATAATTTGTCAGTGAAAAAAATGACTAGTGCGTCTTTTATAGGCTACAAGTCTTAAGTCATCGTTTAATACGCGACATGGTTCTAGGTGATATCCTCATCTCAAAAAATTAAATTTTAAATCCTTTATCTTACTGCTTTTATCACTTTTTTCGTACGAACAGTATGTGGAAGGCCATATCTCAGATTTCCGTCTCAAACAGAGGAAGTTTCATTGTACCTATCAACATACCGGTACACAAAGCTTTGACTAATACCAAGTGTATGGAGAATTTTGATAATTGTATTTGGCACTATACCTACTTTATACAATGGAATCAGACCGATTCGGTTTTCTTTATCACCTCAATCCATTTTAATATCACAAAATATTTTACAATATATTGATTATATAAAAATAACAGATTCCAAAGTAATAATTTGTTTATTTTTAATTATAACAGTATCTATGGCCAGAATAAGTAAAATTAGGATTAAATTACTTGTAATTAGGATTTCTTAAATAACAAATTGTTACAACACAATTACGTTCGTACATTTTGTTCAATATACTCGTAGTATGTATGAAAATATGAACAAAAAATATCAGCAATAAATAAAACAAAAACACATTCACATATAAAAACAAAGACCCGTGAAAATTTCACGCTCGCGCATTACAAGCTGAAATGGGAAATTATCACAAGTGCTTACGAAATAAAATTTTCCCAACTAAGAATAGCGACGAGGGAAATTACGATTTTTATCAAGTTTTTAAGAGAAACTTACATTTATTCTCTTCAATGTTATGATTCCTGAATTATATTTTGAAGTTCTCTTTTTACCTGTGACGATATAAAAACACATTATATGCGTTTGGGGTAAGAGTTTGTTTGCTTATTTCTGCAAACCAATGTTGCCTTTTATCCCCAAATCTACTTGTCCGATTTTGATGCAGTTATCAGTCATATTTACCTGAGTAGGCAAAATGAAAATCATTTTAATATGGTTATTATGGAGCGAGTGAGGATGGAACCCACAATCATCCTCCCACATACATCCTGTAAATGTATAACTGAACCTAAAACCTAAACTGAAACCTCAGCTTCCGTTTTAGTTTCAGTTGTACAGATTAACAAACTTTCTTTACGAGTGAGTTCCAATTTAAATGTGATTATTCCTCCAAGTGTGAATCGAACTCACAAATAATCGCATTTACAGTCAGACGATGTCCTACTGCGCCTCGATGGCCTTACAAAAATATATAATCTGCCATTTTGTAGCAATGTCCATTTAGAGTTACCTACATTTAATTACCAATTACATATAATAACATCGTCATCAGAACGAAAAGTATATAAATCTCGGCTAAATTCAACACTAGAAAGTCAAACTTAGCTTACAAGACAAATTGACTTATAAAGTGTATACAGCTAATTAAATAAAAGCTCGTAAAAAGAATCGGAGTATTTTTCATAAGCAGTATATAATAAACATTTCTTATATTGAGTTTACTAAGTTTTTACTAAGTTTTTTTGTAAAGGCGTTACGTGAGATTTATTTTAATCTTTAAACAACTTTTTTGTGAAAAAAAAAACTAAGTAAATTGCTTTTTGTTTACTTAAAAATAAGTAGTGTAATGTAAATCAATGGAAAAAAATCTTACTATATATTGAGGCCATTGTGGCGCAATAGAACAGTGTCTGCCTGCAACCGCGAATGATTATGGGTTGGATCCCCACTCGAAGGAATTAAAATTAAAATAATTAAGAACGGACTGTGTTTTCAAAGTATTTTTTTATAATTACAAAGTTTAAAATCAGATCTCACAAGTTCTTCCTATCCAACGCAATTTAAAAATAATGTAAAAACTAAACAAATTTTACTATTAACATATAAACAAGTTTGTTTTTCGTCTGTATTCACTAATATATTAAAGTTAGTCCGGTGGTCATCTTCAACGGGATCTGGGGAGTAATAATTCAGTTAGAGCGCCCGCGGGAGCGATGTATGCTACAGAGTACTGCAACTCACGGAGGTTATGCTAAATGACCTAACTTTGTCTCTTTATTGAACTAATTTAGTATTTGTATAGTAAATATATGTGCTATATAGGTTTTCTACCCTAAATTAATTTATAAATCGAATTCGTCTTATTTACTTTCTAAAAATTATGAAGAATAAAACATTTTAAGGATAAATTTTAACGAAATATCTATTTTGATAAATTCAAATACTTCACCGAGTACGAAAACCACTATCTTCGTATGTATAGTGACACAGCCCCGATGCTTCACAAAAGCCTAATGTTAAATTAGCTGCAAATAAATATTCACGATATGTGGATACCACAGTCGCCGTGATAGAGCCACTTCTTCCGTAATACAGGTTTTACATACATCGCCAACTCCAAGGGCCCCATGGGCTTGCCCACTACCTAAACTTACTTGTGAGGTCCCATGTATTGGTCTTCACACAACTGCACTTAGTGACGCGACATTTCAGTATAACCTTGATAAAATAAAATAATATAACTGATGCGAGCTCTTCAATTGTAATTATCCCCGTGTTCAAACGATCTATCTATACAACTGGGTCACACTTGACGATTTTAAGGTGGCTGTGACCACAACATCTAGGGTTAGATCCGCGTCTGGTGCCAGAGTGCCCGGTCCCCTCAGAATTAGTAACAATATACTATTAGTTGTACTGATAAAAAAAAATAGGTAGATGTGAATGTGTATTTAAGTGTGCCTATGTGTATGCTTGCCTGCGTGCGAGAATGCGTTCGTGTGTGTGCGTGTGCGTGCGTGCGAACGTACATTGGTGCGTGCGTGCGTACGTGAGTGCATGCGTCTATCGTGCGTAAGTGTGTGCGTGCGTACGTGCGTAAGTGCATTAAGATTACCTTTTGTACATGTAATTTATATTTATATTTGTTATTTTTGTATTTTTTTGACACTTCTTTTGTTTGAGTAATAGACAGCTAGAAAACAAATGGCGCAAATATTCGAGAAATTGTGCTTGTGATAATTAAAAATATATTAGAGCGTCAATTTACGAAGGATTTCCCTTTATTGTGTAACTCCTAAAAAGTTAGACTTAGTTTTTGTTACTTTATATTGAGTAGTAATGAGCAGGCCCACCGCCGACACCGACAGGCCGACTTATCGTTGAATTACATATATTAGAACACGTATAGATTTTTTTCAAATATAAGTTTTTCTATTTCCCAAGTGTGTGAATCAAAGTTAAAAAAAAATGTTAAAAAGTATCGTTGAATTTTTAGACACGTTGTATATACCTCTAGTTAAAAGTAATCTAAACACATACAACACCAAGTCCAATCATAATATAATTATAATCAGTTCCAACCATTTGGTTGCTGTTTTCAAAGGAATCGGCCCCGATGGAGCATTACAGACGGTCAGCGAACGTACAAACAATTAATAATATTAAACGTGGGTAAATGAACTTTGCTCTCTTGCCGTTAAATTCGTCTTAGTTAAGCAAATAACCTTCGCACTAGTAGTTACTTACAAATGAAATTTTGAATTATATTATTTTAGTTTATTTTGTAAAAGTTATACTTCATTTCAACTTCACATCTAAATAAATTGTGTACATTATAGCTATTAAAATGTTCTAGGGATAGTGGGTTTGATTCCTGCTTCATGTTTATTTACTTGGTACCTAGAGCTAATGGTATAATTATACTTCATTTAAAAAGTATTTAAACACCATTTTTTAGCTTTTTTTAGCTTAAAAAGCTTTATACTGCAAGGCAGTCACAGAGAACCTATTTGAAACACACTCCGTTATCCGCTTTTCGCTCGAACTTGAGACGTTGTGTTGATTGGCGGACTTCGCTACGCTCTGTCTTGTTCACCAGAGCTGAGAAATGAAAATAATCAAATTATGATTGTTCCACGAAATCGGAATCGAACCCAACACCAATTGCGATTGTGTAGACGATTGTGTGAAGTGTCGACGCTGTTCTACTGCGCTACAGCGGCCTCAAAATGTATATGTATAATCAATATAATTTATTATATCTAGATATATTTATTTACTAGTTCGTTTGCGGTATCACTTAAATCATACTATACACATAATCATATATCGATCAGTTCCATTTTATTATATAAATATATATATATACATATATATTTGGCTGATCCTCTACTTTTTAAGTACCTAATACAATTTTTTAAATATCTGATACAGGCACTAAAAAATATACGCTTGCTAAATTCGTTAAGTGCATTTACAAAAATACTGCGGCAGTCGTTGAAACCAAATAAAATTCACATTCTGTGTAATAACTTTCATATGAATATATAAAAACGTGTATGAAATTTTACATTCCCACAGAATGTCGTTAGTTATTGATGTTCTGTTTTGGCGAATTGATTTACCTAAAAATATATTAATAGAGCCATTTTGCGGTTTGTATTAGTAGACGTTTTCTACTTTTAGTCAGTAAACCGTGTGTTAATTGCTTAGTGATGTTTATTTATTTAATGTAATAAATTACGTATTTGTTGCGAATTATAAAACAAAAGGTATTCAGATAAAACTTATCAAAACAGTTCATTCTCCACATTCCGGCTGAATTTGTAACATGTATTTATGGATAAGGTCCCTCTTCCTATCCTGCTATGTGAAAAAAGCGTGAAACTGTAAAAAAAATCTATCATATTCTGTCGAAACATATTCAAAATATGTTCATTATTTAGATAAATATTAACTACAGGAAGGTCATCAAATTGTATATAAATGGAGTGAACGGTATAAAGGCGAAGGCATAATGGATTTACGTTTAAAGTTAAATATTTCTGGGTGGAATGGATGCTCATTTACGAAGACCGAGTGCACTTAAAATAAAATGCTTCAACTTGTGGTTAGGAATGCGTCTCGCTGTAAGTTAAAATTAATGTGCTTTGGAGGAAAAAGTTATGTGAATCGACGGAATTTGGTAAATTTACTTACTATATATTTCAAAGATTCCAGTATTTAGACCACAATTTGCTTTGAAAATTTAAAAATTATAATATTATTTTGTTAACATTTTTTAAAGTGTTATTCCCACACTAAAGAAATTGAAAAAGACATATTTAGAAAACGTATAAAACATTTTTTAATCCCGCCATGAGACCATGGTGGAGTAAATTTATACGCGGTTGAAGTAGGCGCGTGAGGTATACCAGTGAAAACTTTTTATAATCTATGAAAAGATACCGGCCTGTCTAAACTATCATGAATTAGAGGTAGAATTGCTACCACGTGTTCCGAAAACGAAATAAGTAGGATCTTTTAATATGTTCTTTGATTTTCGCGATTACTACACATTTTGAAATGAAACTATTTTTAACCGGATTAATCGCGTATTTTGTTTGTTATTCGAAAATACATTTTAGAAACCCAACGTTTCGAACACTTTATAGTAGTCCGTAGTCACAGGTTGTTTACCTGGTTTCTAAAATAAATCCGGTAAGTCCGATTACAAATAGTTTCATTTCTTTTCATATGTAGTTAGAGAAGCTCGGACAGTGGAGTAGAGCGTTAATGCACATTTTAAGCCTCACAAGTTGCAGACACTGTCCCGTTCTCGTTTCCTTGCACTGGAGATTGCAACCCCACAGTGAATCTAAAATGCTAAGTACCTTCTTCTCATATTTAAATATGAAAATATGATGATTTCTATTATAACCATTTTATTATTAGTTGTATTTAAAATATTTTCATATTTTCGGTTCATTCAGAAAGAGTGCGGCGTTGGTATTTGCCGCTCTGCAATTTACTTTATATATAAAGGTTACAGTAGAATTTTTCAGGGACCGGTCTTAAAACTAATTTTAACAAAATTTTGTTTACATATAAAGATCATTTTAAAATTATACTTCACACAAATGAATTTACAGAATATTTTTACAATTTTTTATTGCTGCAGACTTGCGTTTTATTAAAATCAGATGCAATTTTTCATGTTGAGTTCAAATGCTATGCACTTACAAATAACAGAGTGCTGTCTTAATTAAAATATTTTAAATTAAATTATACAAGCGTTTTTTTGTTAACATATGTGTTTTTATATAACTAAAAGGAAATGGTTATTGACATTATGGTCGCCACAGTTGATCCATTTGTAACTGAACATGATACTTGTAACTTTAAATGTATACACCGAATTGTAAAATAAAAAACAAAAGAAAAGTTGATACAGCTCATATTATCACGAAAATTAATAACATTCCTAATTTAATTTTCTGACAGTATTTTAAAACTCATTTCGAATCTCATTTACACGGTAATGTGTAATGACTTTAAAATACGGCCTTTTATATAATCTGAAATTAAAAACAACATTATTTATGTTAGTACGTAATTAAACAAATTGCCTTCACTTGCGCGGACCTAAAGGCACCCCTAAACCATCCCTTATGTTAAAAATAACATAATGCTAGGGGAACTGGTTTAACTAATCAAATAGGTATAAATATTGACTCCTGAGATCATAATGGCGTAGTGGGACAGCATATGATTGCAAAGGTTGTGGGTTCGATTTCACTCGGAAAATAATTGAATTTAAATTACTTTCATTTCTTTACTCTGGTATAAAACTAAGCACTGCGTTAAGTTTCGCCATCTAACACGGAATACCTCGATTTTAGATGGCCAGTGGAGAACGGAGTGTATTGAGGGTATTTGCGAGAAAAAGCGTGAATTTGCATAAAAATTAACACAGTCGTAGCGTAGTGAGATTTTTTTAAAGTGTTATGCACATTTAGAAAACGTATAAAAAAATTTAAGTAGCGGGAAATTTTAAGAACCTTCTTGAAAACCGTTCAAATGTATGTTTGAGAAAGGAGTGTTGAAACACTAAGTTTTCAGGATTAAGACACTGTTATTTAAGGAAACCATCTTATGCTAAAAACGAGGTAGTAAATACCGCAGCTAGATTACATCATAAAACAGAAGGTCCCCAGTGAGACCGAGTCGTGATTGACGTGGGCCTGACAACGGAAGCTAGAGGCGAGGTACTGACGAAATATTATGAAAATTTAAGGACGCTCCCAGGAATAGCAATGAGTATCTTGTATTAGATCTTTGGTTATCATATCAATATATGTCAAAAGTGTATGAACAAAATTATTATTATTGACTTACAGCGCTTATTACTAAAATTATATCAAATATAATATTTTGGCACCCATTGGCACGTAAAATACGCTTTATCCAAAAGCTTAAACACATAAAGTATGTGTAATATAATGTGTAATATTTGTTTTGTTAATTTTAAGTATTTATTTTACTTAATGGCTTCCTGCGGTTCTTTTATTTATAAATTTTAACTATTTTATATTTCATACTCCTTCAGTTACATCACGTACGGAAAGATATCGAAAGCTTCACGTATTATATTTGACACATTGTTAGTCTTATACACATAATGGTATTGAGCTCATCGATTGCAACTTGAAAAAAAGTTTATATTTAAAAACATTTTGTTACTCAAAATAAACTAATGTTGTCATTTGATAACTTCAGTGAAACGGTCACATTAGTATTTGTTGATCTCGCTAAGCTGGAATGTCGAACTGCAATTTAGTAATAATCCTTACTCCAATTAAATCTTAAAGCGTGAATTCAAATATAATAATATTTCAAAATGTATGTTTGTGGTTTCCATTCCCGTATTTAATGAGTTTTCTTACTAAATTGAGCTGAAACTTTCAGGTATAGATCAAACTTAAGTTACAATAACTTTGCAATAAATATAAACATTTCTATGGTATGGATAGAATTTGAATCTAAAAATACACGAACATATAAAAAACCATTTATATTAAAAGTATTTTATTATATGATTGTATATAATGTATATAACAAATATGTATGATAAAGTAAAAATAAGTAATAGCAAAAGTGTAGATTTTGCGCTCGTAGTGAATGAAATAGAATTCTATAAAAAGAACCTGCACACATATTGTGAACCATATTTTGTTTTTAACATTTTCATGTGTGAATACTCACACACACTTAGGAAATTGAAAAATATTTTTAGAAAACATATAAAAATTAGAACGCAGCGGGATTCGAACCCGCGCCTCTTGGAAACCAAGTTGGAAAATATTGGAAAAAATCCAGTTAAATATGTTAATTTACGAAATTTATATAATAAATTCTGATCCGAATCATATTAGAATAAACTATACATATAACAAAAATATTATATAGAGAAGTTTACTTTGATATTATACTAATAATTGAATGATGATATCATACAACGCTCGCATTGGTTAAGCAAGTATAAATTTAATTATTCATAAGCATGGATGTTATAGTACGTCATCACCATAGTGGCGGTAGGCTTAAATTTACTTAAAAAATATATTTTTGTGTTATATGATTATAAATATACAAAAAATAATAGAGCTTCATGCGTTTTACCGCATAGCAGGGTTCACCCGGCACTCCAGTTGCATGCGTTGCATACATTGCGTGTTAAGTGGTGAAAAGATGAAAATATTAAAATTATGATTATTTCACCGAATGGGAATCGAACTAACAACTCTCTCAGGTCTCTCATGATGACGTAAAAAACAATTATTTTACTTTCATCTCTATATATTTTTCTTGTAAAGACAATATGTAGGATGCGGTTTTTAATGGGATTTCTATTTAGAACAAGCGCAATTAAAAGGACAACATGTCAGTCATTTATGTATCTGTATATTTATAAACATTCCTTCGAACGGGAATTGAACCCACAACCATCGTTTGTACAGACTAACAATTCTCAAATACGACACAATGTTTATTTTGTTTCAATACATTTTTAAATGAAACTGATGTATATATTTTCCCAATAGACTTTTAAAATATGATGTAAATTTCGTGAAGGCGTCTTACCTGTTCGATGAATGCAATAAATTCCGGGAAAACAATAAACTCCCTCGTCACGGTGCATGGAAATAGGAGTAGCACTTCTGCGTATTCCCAAAGAGTTCGTGTAATGCAGTGTTTCTCAACATTTCAAACTGTAATGTAAAATTGACGTTTGCATAAAAGATTGAAATAATGTACTTACTAATTGTGTGATTTTTATCTTATCTTAGAACATATATATCCATTAATTAGGTTTTAATGAAAAGGAAGTATATAAAAAGAAAATTACGTATAATACAATATATTATTTCTTTATTATAAGTATGTTAGCATATTAAGTAATTTTATAATTGTTTTTGTGATTTTAACTAGTTTAACGATTATTTAATAAAAATCGCTAATATTATATAATAGAATTTGCAAGGTGCACATTTTGTTAAAAAAGTAATAAATTGATAATAAATTGGATTTGGGTAAAGTGATATTTTGTTTAATTGACGACTAACAAAAAATATTTAAGATTGTTTTATAACAAAGTGTTTTATCTACTTAAAAAAGTACATTTTTCTGATTCACTGACTGACTGATTCAATAAATTCTAATAATGCTTCCTTAGTGGATGTGTACTCTACAAAATAACCTTACTGTACAAAGACCATGGTTCTAACTACAATAGTTTACGCTTGGTGATGATTAATCAGTCAGTCAGTGAATTAGGATAACCTACATAATAAGTATAGATAAATAAGTATTCCAGCGTTTGTAAGGACGAAGTTTCGAGGGTTCTATGCATTTTTACAGGCTCTACAGTGAGCTTTGCAAGTAGACTGATGGTTCTCTATCTCACTAAAGTCGAACCACGAATGTGGTATACAAAGAGGTTCTAATCTAAGGTACCTAATGTTTAAAATTAGATAGGTATATGTTTTAAAAACTGTTTGCAAATAATAACTATATTCTACGCGAGCAAAGCCAAGGGAAAGAGCTTGTATTCTTTATAAGAAAAACATTTTTTTTAAGAAACCTGGAACTTCAGGTTCTTGTTAATCACATATGTAAATTGTTAGTCTACAGAGATCAAAATGTCCGGTATGAATGGAGATTCAATTTACATTTATATTTTTGTAACTAGCCATGTTGCGATTTTACAATTTTGAATAAAATATTGAGAAGCACTGAGTGCCGGGAATTCGATGTGCGGTAGTAGTCCCAAAGACGACGGTGTAAATTCAACTTAGCATCTGCCTCGTAAGTCTTCCATTTTCTGTTAAGAACCCGCTGAGACGATGGACAACGTACTAGTATTTACGATCAATATCCACCATAAACATTTATACTATTGAGGTTTAAAACATTTAAAAGTTAAAATTAAATATAAAATTATAATAAAAAATTAAAAAAAGAGTCTATAGATTTCTTTCTATATTGCATTCACTGATATTGCATTCTTAACCGATGGATTTTTGTGAATCTAGGACCGCATGAATAGAGCATCCTAATTTACAAAACATATGATATAACCTATTTCCTAATTGAGGCCGTGGTGCAATACGACGGCTTTAAGGTTTCGATCCTAACTCGGACTACAGATTATATTTATATTATAATTGAATAAATAAATATATTATATTGTTTTCTCCACGCAGGTTAGGTAAAGCGCGGCGTTGAGATCCGCTGACCAACACGCAATATCTCGATTTTACGCGGAAAGTGGAAAACGGAATGTTGGGAATATGGGGCAAAAGGTGTTCCCAGAACAAAAAATAATTAACGACTATTTTGCAGATTTTAACATTTTTAAAGTGTCATTCCCACACTTAGGTAATTGAAATTCAATTTTTTATACGTTTTCTAAAAGAAAATATGTTTTTTTTAAATTACAGTTTACTCATATAGGTATGTATGTATATAACAGATTTAATTTAATTTTACTTAAACATATCACGAAAAGTGAAATAAAGTTCTTAATTAAGTTATTTACATTAAGCCAATATTGGAATATATTTCTAGAATTGTAATGTTTGCATTTAAAAATATATTTTAGCTATATATATTAAAAAAAGACTTAATTAGTGAAGTGAAAAATTGTGTTATGTTTTTATTTAATAGAAATGAAAATATTATTTTGAAATAAGGTCATTCATTATAAAACACTGGCGTGATTAATGACTATTGACTTACAATAAAACTTATGAGTTCCATCCCTATTCGGAGGAACGATTAATCAATGACAAAGCACGGAGTTGAGATCCGCCACTCAACGTTTAATGACTCGAAATGAAGTCACGGACGTAGTGTCTTATAGCTCTATGTTCTCTGCCTGCCGTGTGTAAAACAGCTTTTTCTTTAATTGCCTTTACTTATTTAATTTTTTACAGCTCTACTCTTTTTCCACATCGGTCAGAGATAACCTAGTGTTTAATTTACCCCGTTCCACTGTCCATCTGAAATCGAGACATTGCGTGTTGAATAGCAGAACTCAACGCCGCGGTCTGTCTTAAGAACATATTTTTAAAAACAAATATTTAAAAAATTTAACGCAGCAGAATTTAAAACCGACCTCTAAGCAATGCGTGCAAAAAAAAATTAAAGTGTTATTTTGTCGAATAGGAATCGAACCCACAACCAATCGTACGTACAGTCGGACTCTGTCACACTGCGCCACGTTGGCTCTCGAAGAAGTTTCCTTACAAATGAGTCTAATTTTTTATTTTAATATTTCAATCGTATACTTAACTGCATGTAATCGCACTCCGTATAAATTTAAGTATAGACAAAGTCAGCCACCTTTCCTTTGTTTCTACAAATTTCAGATGCTTTTAGTAAAATTTTATCTCATCAATTTTGTATATTTAAATTTGAAACGTCTGAAACTCAGATAGGATTATGGCCACTTATTTTTATGAGTGCTCATTTATTTTAGTATAGATTAAATGCTTTCTTATATCTAGTCTTCTTGCAACGTGCAAAGTTAGTGGAGAGACCAAATTCTGCATTATTCCAACATTTTCGATTGTATTACAATTTTATTGACGTTTGTGAAAAGTAAGAAGAAGCTGTTTTTTATTTATAAAAATTTAGCATGTTTTAGTTCCACGTTTTTTCCGCCTAGCAGGGTACTCAGAGATAACCTAGTGTTAAGACAGTTGTTCTTCCCTTTCCGCCCAAAATCGGGCCATTGCGTTTTGAAGGGTGAAACTTAACACCGCACTTAGTCTTACCTTCTGGTCTTACCAGAGCGCAAAAATTTTAATAATTTAAATATATTCATTACTCAAGTGGGAATCGAACCAATCGCGTTTAAAATCAGAAACTATTGCACTGCGTCACGATAGCCTCAACATTCTTACTGATCTCAAACTTAGTACATGTAAAGGCAGATAGATATCTATACTAATATTATAAATGCGAAAGTAATTCTGTCTGTCGCTGTCGTCATTAAACTGAACGGATTGTGATAAAAAAAAACAATATAAAGATATTTGAGAGTCTTAGGATAAACAGAGGCTTTTTTTTCTGCAATTTAATTAATTTAAGAAAAGGCTACCCGAATTATAAACCAGCGTGAACTATTCACGTGGACAAAGCCGGGAGTGGGTTGCTAGTAAGGTTTATAAAACTTCATAATATTTAAGCCATAGGAAATAGGTATCAAAGCCAATTGCTCTACAGTATGTATGGTCATTGCGCATATGCGATGTTGACGGATGTTTGTGAAATGTTCCATGTATTATGATCTACGCATGTTATAAATGAAGATGAATGGCCAATTACACGGATATCCCGGGATCGTAACGGCATCAGTCACAGTCACTGTTTTATCCATATTCATTAAGTTGTATTGAAAAACTTTTTTTGTAACGCTTTCACGTATCTATTTATTTTAGTGAGGTAAGCGAGAGAGCAAAGCTATATGTCATTTCATTTTGCTATTTAAATTTGAAAGCCGTTGTCCAAATTGGCGTGGAATTTGCTAATTATGTAAACAAAAATTGTTTTTACAATATTAATATATTTTCAATTTTGTTATCTGTGACATAGGTACATAAGCCAGTAATACTAATTGTATAAAAAACTAGCTGTTATCCGCGGCTTTGTTTGCACAGAATATAATTTATTTTTCAAAAATGTATATTAAAATAATGCAAGCAACTAATATGCAAGAACGTTGTAAGCGAGACAATAGCTAATGATATAATATATATATATATATGATCTAACAGATAAATTCTACTTAAATTAACCGGTAACCACGGACTATTCTAAAGTGTTCGAAACTTGTATTTTTGTATGTTAAAATATACGTGCAAAGTCCACTTAAAATATTTTGATTTAAAAACTTTAGTGATGTCAAACGTTCGACATTACCGTACCGTGAATTGAATACAATAGTAGTGGGTTCTAAATTCAAATCTATATATAATGTAATGTTTCTTGGCTCTGGATAAATTAAGATTCCGCCATTGTGGCGCAGTGTCTGACTGTATACCTTATGTTATAGGTTCGATTCTTACTATGGGTAATGATATTTAAATTATTTTTATTTATCCACTCTGGAGACAAGACACCTTAGACACTCAACATGCTATGTCTCAGATTTTAGCGGAAAGTGGAAAACGGAGTGTCTTGATATTAGGTTCTCTTTGCGGTAAAAATTGTTGTTACTATTAATATTATAATAGATTCATAATATTAATATTAACAGTGACGTAATTATATATCATTCTGCAAGAATCCAGGTCACTACGCGAGGCAACTATGAAATCGTTGGCGGTAGTTTGATATAATAATTGTATAAACTGACAGGCGAATGCCACCTCACGTGTGACCACGGACTACTGTAAAGTATACGAAACGTCGGGTTTCGAAAATGTATTTTCGAATACCAAAAATATAAGCGATTAATCCGGTCAAAAGTAGTTTTGTATCAAAATATGCAAAAATCGCGAAAACCGAAATCTTATTATATATTATTTTAACACAAACTCGGGTGATGCATATTTGTGCATTCTCCATACAACGTGTCATTGGCGAAGCAATTTCTTTCAACTACTAAAACTAAATAAAGAAATATCTATGCAGATGAATTTATTAAAGCTTTAATTAACACCACGTACGTGGTGAAGTTAGTTGAATAAAACATGAAAAAGACCGTTCAGTTCACTTGGGTCATCTGATTTGCGGTCACTTAGCTCACTCCGAAATTCTTGGGTGTGCGCCAGAGTCGTGATTAAATACTATTGTTGAAGATAAAGGACTGAGAATAATCAGTTGCCACGTTTTTAATTGTTCCAGGCAGAAATTTTTATGTTATGAAATTTATTATATTTTGAGATATAATAAAAGAATAATATAATAGAATAAGTGAAATAAGGAAATTTTCGTTAGTGTTAGCAAAAAAGGAAAAGGTTAATCAGATATTTTTTAAATAAAATGTTCATAATATATAAAAGCAAAGTTGTTTTTTCTTGTGTTTACCAATCTCACCAATAAATTTTGTAAATTCAACGCATAAAAGAGGAAGTTCCTATGAAATTTCGTCATTTCATATGAATCGAATATTCATTTGTCATATGTGAAGTTTTAAATTAATTTTTTTGGCTTTTTATATTAAATAAGCATTCCACAGTTAGTGAAAATTTTGAAAGGTTCCGTGCAGTTCTATGTAGAGAGTGAGCTCTGTGAGCAGTGAGAGTGAACAGGCTGGTCGTTTTAACGTACTAAAGTCGATTCTAGAATAAGGCATACAAATTAGGTCCTAAAGTACCGTACTCAATATTTTAAGTTCTTCTGTGTGTTTGGTCGAGACTTCAGAGTGCTCAGGGTGTATATTACAAAATAAACGAGATTGTTCTGATTGCAAAATGTTCATTTAAAATGTGAAATAAACACATTTTAATAATGATTGTGATAGTTATAATGTTTAAAAAGTATTCATAACGTAAGAAACGGGTTTCTTAAAATTTTACAGGGTTAACAGGGATTACAGTAGTGATAACACACTTTCAATAAGTTTTAGGGAAATTTTATCTGAAATATTGTAATATATCCAATTTGAGTCCAATTTGAATCCATTATGATTATTCTATTCTTGTACCCTAAAGAAGAATTAGACTCATATATTTTGACAATACTATCATATTGATGAGGGTACTAATATTATAAAAAGATAAGTCTTTGTGAGCTTGTGAGTATGTATGTTTGAGGCAGGTTATCTCCGAAACTGCGGAATAAATTTACACTTATAAAGTAATTCGGGAAAGAATCGCTAACCTAAATATTTTCGTGCGTTTTGCTAGCTCCTCTTTTTAGTAGGGTATAATTAATTTCGAAAACTGGAACACTTGATATAGAACCATAATGGGTCCATTATGGTTATAGAATCAGCTGATATAGATCAGCTGGTCATCTAAACTACAAGAAATATAGAAGTGGCACTTTATGAGTATTATCCATTGACACATAAAATTTACAGATCTGGAACATTTCATGAAGACCCATATAGGCCGAGCTAAAGTATAAGAAATAACAAAACGTCGCCTTAGCAAACATTGGTCAGCGTGATAGGCATTTTCCATTATTATATAACGATCAAAAAACCGGACAATCAGACGAAGAACCAAGATACACCAGCTAAACTATATGAAATAAGTCGATGACGCATTAGTAAAAATTGTGAAAAGTGTGGCGGGCAGTTTTCGTTAACATATAAAAACTATTAAACTCTATAGTGCCGTAGAGGGACCGTGTGACTGTAAACGCGATAGTTGTGGGTTGCATTCCCACATGATGGAATGGTAATATTCATATTGTTTTTACTTTTTCCCTATGGCAGAAAAAAAATGGGTTTGAGTTTCGGCAATCAATATGCAACGTCTCGAATTCGGATGGAATGCTGATAGCGGATTGTCACTAGGTCCTTTTTAGATTATTGACTTAGATACAAAAAAAAACAACTATAAAGATATCCATTTTAATTTTGGGTCAGTTTTAATGCCAATATGTAGTATATGGAAGTAATCCATACTAATATTAGAATTAATATATATTATTTTTATTCCCACATTTTTAGTTATTCAGGAACTTTATAGTTTTATGAAAAGGCCGCCTAAAAAAAGGAAACATCTATGGTTCACGCCGGTGAAGCCGCGAGTGAGTCCCTAGTTCTGTATAAAATGATAGCGTGAGTAGACTATTAATGATCCGTACAGAAAAAAAATTGTTACATTACAGCTCATATAATAGTAACAATTTTTTTATTGTGAAAATAAAAATGTTTAAAGGACTTTGTAATTGTATATAAAATAACATTCGCATTAAAGTTCACAAGATGTTTCAATAAAGTAAAAAATACGCAATTTACAGATTAATCGGCAAAACTTGCAACGTTAACGAATTCTCCAAATACACTGGTATTGGCACCGTGCGAAATGAGGCCAATTTCGATCGGAAACGAAGAAAAATCGCTGTAAACATTGAAAATTGAATTGAAAATATAAGTATTTTTACAATTTTAAAAATAATTTATTGCTTGTGTGAATTGATTTGATTTTAGAAACTATGAACCATAAATAAAATTGAACAGTTTCAACACAAATGGAGTACTTAAGTACCTATTTAGGTGCCACCGTGGCGCAGTGAAATAGCGTCTGACTGTAATCGTAATAGGTTGTGAGTTCGATGTAAAAATAATATATATAAATATAGATATAAAAATTTGATCGCTAAGCCATACGGCTACTTCGAAATTCGCTTACATTATTAAAATTTATAATATACCCTATATAATAATAATAAGCGGGAATAAAGCACGAAGCTGAAAAAACAAAGATTTACTTTTTGCTGTCATCTTGTGTTCGCCCAAAATAATACGGCTGTTGGTTAAAATACCAGTTAGTCGAATATTTTATGTATCATAAAGATGTGAAAAAAAGAACCTAACTTATCTCTAGACCTTATGCTTTAGTATCGAAACTGAACGTTGCCTCAGTAAAACAGAATAAATAAAATATAAATAAGAAAAATAAATTAACAAATGAAATATCTACAGTTATAATGATCACGCTGATTATTCTTTTTTTACAGATTCTTATCATTCTTTTTTCAAGACTTCTTTACATTATGCCTTTATATTGAGCGTAAAAATGTGAAATCAAGTCACAATTTATTCAAATTCTCTTGAAGCTTCTCTGAAATATTCATCTTCGTCTAACTTTCACTAGCAGCAAAATTAAACTTTCTTGGGATTTACCATAATAATAGCCACAAAAGTATTAGATTTTGAATATCTAGTATGAAATGTAGAAATTGTGGAATTTTCAATACCATATTTTCTATTGGCACGTGTTTGAGGTATTTTTAAGGAAATTATGTGCTAACAATCAATTAAAAAAAATATTGTTATGAACAATTTGTTTTGTACAATTGTTAACACAGTTATTTAAATAAAAACAAAACCTCGTTACCTATTATACAAAATATATGTACGAAGCAGCTAGATTTATTTATAGCGCCTAAACGAGTCCTGTGAAGGCTCGACTCATCTGACGCCTTATGAAATTGACGCGGCAACATTTGTATTTTATCGTCAAACCTTTTCAGAGGGAAAATTTTAATCAGGCGCTGTTAAGCGAGGTGAATATTAAGATCCAGCGAGATTAATACCGTTTATAATTTGTGTCTTTCAGGGCGAGCTACAAGCGCGTTGCATGCTTAAAATTTAGAGAATTTTGTTAAATTTTCTATTGTACAGCATTTTTTAAGTGAACTTTTATTTTGTTTAACCTCGTTCGTAGCGAGTATATCATTATAATTTTCATTGGGGGACTTTTATTATGATATTTTGTTAATTGGTTTATTTATAAGATTTGGTAGATATACGATGATTTTTTTTACATTTATTACATAAAAGAATAAGGGTTCCGAGTTAGATAGTCGGTATGATGCTTTTTCCTTCTTAGAAGAGAGTGAATAAGTTACGTTCTTCGCTATCTGCCCAAATTTGTGACAGGTGGTAGTCTGGTAATCAAAGAACAGAAAATAATTAAATTAAAAATAAATTATTTTAGAAAACGATTAAAAATTTGAACGCAGCGGGATCATAGCCTGCACATCTTTGATTGTTTCCAAGTGTTTGTGTATATTTTTCAATTTCCTAAGTACGTGAATAAAACTTTAAAATGTTAAAATAATTATTCCCTCAATTCAGTTCGAACCCAAAACCGTTGCGATTACAGCAGACGTATTCCACTGTGTCACGATAGCAATGTTTAATATTTTTTATTTGTTAACTAAATGAAGCATTTATTTATTTTCTATATTTATATATCTTTTTATCTTTTATTTATATCTTTTATATTTATATGTCAACGGAAAATGCGCATCACGCTCCACAAATTGTGAAAAGGCGGCTTTTACTTATTTCTTATAGTTTAGCTTTATAGACAAGTCCTGGTAAGGGTTAAAAGCTACTCTCTCTACACAAAAAAAATAGTTTCATTTAAATCCGTCCAGTAACTTACGAAGACCAACAACTGAGCGTACGAACAGATAAACAGACAAAAAAATGTAATATTCATATTGATTATATGAATTCTATTTTAATCCATCTAAACATTTTTTTCGTAAAAATACTAATTGTTGCAATTTATTGAATATTTTATTTTAGTATGGATGTAAATATTTATGAAATACACAGACTGCATAGACTTGATCAAATCCTTCATCATGTGGAAAATAAAACAACAAGAAAATGAAACAAAATGGAACAACAAGAGAGGATTCAAAATTTCGAAATCAAACTATTTTTAACTGGTTTAATCGCGCATATTTTTGGTATTCGAAAATATCGGACAATATTTTTGAATTGGAGAAATTTGATAACATTAAAAGAAAACAAAATATTTTTTTACAAGAATCAGTCAGTAAACATGAAGCATAAGTACACAGATCCTTCTAAAATAGAATCCTTAATTTTTACATACATTATTTATAAGGTCATGGTGGTGTATTGGGACAGCGTATACTATGCTATTGGTTGTGGGTTCAATCACTACTCGGGGGAACGAATATATTTTACTGTATTATTTACTCTGCTATGGTTGGTGATGGTTCTACTGATCTTCTATCATCGAGCAAATGTCCGATTGAAGCTTCTCGAATACTACAGACTCTGTGTCTGTAATGAGATGGAGGAATGGCTGACAAAATGGAGAGTTGCTGCAAAAAGTTGGTACACATGTCATTTACCTTATTACGAAGGAAAGATTGTGCACGTGTTACACTAAACGGTATCGAACTCCACCAAGACTTTGTGAAATACCTAGGCATGCACCTGGTAAAAGCATATAAAAACGAAAACAGATGTGATTGATTTAATATACAAATGTCTATATTGGTAATGAAAAGGAACTCTAAGCTATCAGTTGACAATAAGTTACTAATAATAAAACCAATTTGGGCGTCTGGAATACAACTCTGGGGCGCAGCCAGCGCCAGCAATATTATGATTATGTAAATTGTGCAATATAATATCTTGAAATAAATATCATATGCTTCCATAGCACCATGGTTCATCACAAGAAGTGAGCTTTATTACCTTGGTATGCCTTTAGTCAAAGAGGAAATTGCTTTTATGGCATTATTAAAGCAAGACAGCTAACAATCTCAGAACCCATTAACCGTTTGAAAAAAACACGAGATATCTTCGAAGAGGATAGTCAGCATAAAGACTGACTATATAAAGAAAATGACGAGAACGTTACCATTCTACCGCTGATGACACGATGTCATTAGAAAAAAAGAAACTCCGCTATGGTACCTAAGACAAAGCACGGCGCTGTGATCCGCCACTCAACAGGAACACGCAATGTCTCGAGTACGGTCGGAAGGTGAAGAACCGAGTGTCTTGGTACTAGCTTCTATGCGGGCAAAAGCCTGAAGCTACAAAATAACTAATAAATAATTAAAAAATAAGCTACACGAGAAATGAATATGTGACCTAAATTTTTAAACATTCACATTACACTCGGATAACTTATCACAGCGTCGAAATGGCTGAAAACAAAACAAAATTCCCTATCTAACGTATAACATACATATCAATGGATTGAAAGGTATCCTTTTGTTCTCATCCACCCACAAAACATTAGCCTCAGTGGCTTCCGACCCCTGTTTTAAGTTTTAATTGAAAATTTACTTTATATATATTTGCCATAAGGTTGTAATTTAATTGTTAGAACACTCTTTAGTATGTTGTGTTGATGTACCGAGATTACCTTTCAGTTTATTGAATTGGGAATATCAAGGTATCAGTTTTCACTTTGTTGGAATTGCGCGCATTATCAGCGGCACAGGCGTGTTTTATTTTTGTAGTTTTTATTAATATTTTATAGGTTTAGGAGGTAGCAGTAGCAAATTCAGTAGCAGTAGCAAATAGCAGCAAATTCAGTACGTACGTCTTAAGTAGTTTATATATTTAGTAGCTAAGAAAATTAACACCAAAAGGAACACTCTTATATCCGTACCACGCGCGAATTGGTTGATGAGTCGACTTTCACTTTCTTTTTTAAATACTAATGGGGCATTAGGATTTGTTTTATTTCTATGGTGAATAAAAAATCAAGCTCATTAAAAAGTGTTTGAATAATAAAATAACTTAATTTACAGTCGGTGTTTAACTTATAAATGCCCACCCTCAAAAATATGTGTTTTTGATTTATCAACTTGTTTACGGCTGGTATATGTATTTTCATTATTCGTACATATGTAGCATAATATATAAGTATATAGTATATGAATAAATAGGCGTAAATAGGTTGATAAGTCGCATTGCATGTACAATTTGTTTTATTACTAACATAATTAAAACAATGTGCATTAGGTTCTATTTCATTCATAGGCTGAATAAAGATAATAAATAAAAAAATGAAGTAAAGAAAACTATTTTACGTACAAAAGTCTTCAAAAATATATACAAGAGAGCAATAAAAATTAAACTTAAATATGACTAACCCTAAAAATATTCGTTTTAGATTTATCCATTTATTCACGCCCAGTTATTATTATTATTTATATATTTATTTTTTCTAGATTATTGTATTGTTATAGATAAATTCGTTTAATTAATTATAGGTAATTCATTTGTTTTACACTACGAATATATTTTCTGTATTAATTGTGTATTTGTGCAATATTATGTTTTGTGTATTTGTGCAATAAATAATTGTATCTACCTATCTATCTTATAATTATTTCGTTATTCTGTATTAATACCAGTTTCGGACACGTGTGCAAATTGCCAACAAGATGGAACAGCATAGCCAGATTTCCTTACATAGAATTTTGGATTGATCTTCGGTCTGAAGATAGTAAAAGTGTAGTGAAAGTTATTTATAGCATAGACTTATGTCAATAATGTAAATTTATTTTTATTTCTATCTCACAAATGCTACTCTTAAAATTATATGTAAAATATTAAATAAAGAAAAGAAAAATAAAAAAATAAGAGCTTTTTCATTCAGTATTGCGTCATTACGTTTTTTATCCGTTTTCAGTGAAATTACTGAACTCTGTGAAACATATAAAAATGTGTTGTAAGGAGGTTGAGTGGTGATATTGGTGTTCAGATTGTAATATTTTTTATATTTAATAATATTTACATACACTATATATTTCTTCTTCAACTACTCTTATAGGAAGCCGGTGCGAAAAGCTATTATGAGAAATATATTTTAAACATAATGTGTAAAAATAATCTAGCAAGGCTACAAGGTCATCGTGGGGCAGTGATAATTATTATATTTTAATTATTTTCATTTCTCCGCTCTGGAAAGCGCGGCGTTGAGTTCTGCCATTAAACTACGAATATCTTGAATTCGGGAGAAGAGTGGAGTGGTGTCTTGATACTAGAATTCCTCTGGCCCTGCGGCAGAAAAAAGTAATGAAAAACGACATTCTCCACTTACACAAACACCCACAACGATTTAGTCAAACAAATGTCAACTGTGCCACAATAGCATCTTTATAAATATAAAATATGAATTGAAAATCGAAAATATTTTCTGTGAAACAAGCTAACAATCTTGTACAGGCCCAAACACCCACAATGCGGCATACAAATTACATTTTAATATTTCACGCTGCTACCAAACATAATACGGGATTATGAGAATAAAAATTTAATTTCTCACAGAAATTTTTATGCAGAGGACATTAAGCTACGGAAAATTATTTTAAATAAAGAATTGAGTATTCAAAATTTAGCGTGGTCTGGTTACGTAAAGGTAATAGGTTATGTAACACAAGGAACAGTGTCCCTGGATCGGTGGGGAACGGAGAACGGAGAACTGAGTGATTCATCACTCATCATCAACATCAGCTTATGAAGCCTCAAAATACAATAATAAAAATGGAAATGAAAATCGAACTACGGGAGAATAAAAACAATACCTTGATATTTTTTTAAATAATGTTCTAAAATTCCATCTCTACGTAAACATACTGCATGTGATGTACGTTAAAGTGCTATAGACCTGAAATTATAAACTAGATAAAGCAAATGTTTTATAGATGTCTTACTACACAATCATATTCATTTCCTGAAATTTTGCAGCACAGAAACAGAAGTTTTACTAATAAAATACCGATGTAAAGAAATTTATACATGTTTCACTTAAACTTGTGTTGAATTATATAATCTAAATTTTGTAATATACATTCTAATATACATTCTGGAATATCCTTATATTAAAAACACCTTTTAAATTGTCGATTCGACCTGAAGATAAGTGAAATGTAAAAATAATCTTTTAAACCAGATTCACGCTTTTCCTGATTAGCCACTACTTACGCTTTAGCCGGCGAGAACTTGGTGTCCATATAATGTCTGTCACACGCTGTCCGGTTTCTCTCAATTAACCTAGAACCTTTATAAATTCTGACTTTTGAATATAAATAATTATACCTGTTTTTAAGCGTACTTGAAACTGTCAAAACAGGTATTAACTAACTTTATATGCCATTTCAACTAATCAAATAATTTTGAAATCTCAATAGTGGATATTGAACGCTACCTCTAACAGACTTGTCGTGTTAAGGCTGTATAATACGTGGCGCGCATTATTCTTTTATAACCAAAAGGTATGCTTAATAAGCCGTGAAAAAGAATAAATTATTGAGACATTAAACTGAAAAATATCGCTATTTCCCTGTAATAAAACAGAGTAACATGCTTTAGGTGGAGAGTGTACAATAATAAACAGTAAATAAGGTTTTTCTATAAAGGCTTTAGTAAATATATATATAGTTTTTGTGATGTACTTTGAACAATAGTTATGGGCTCAAGTATATTCAGAAGAACATTTATAAAATACACTGATAGGTAGTCTAGCTGGTCTTTTATGATTTCACAGGTGTCCCGAAATTTATTATACCTAAGTTCTGCACAGGGTTAAAAGCTATACAACTAAAACCGAATTATACAACAAAATACTGTTGAAATGAAAACTTAAGCCAAAAATTATAATAACTCCTTAAAGGTGGTAATTTTCTTGTCTCTTAAACTTACACATAATATGTTGTAGACGATAGTATTTTTTTTCAGCTTAAGGCTTTCTCTCTATACTAATGCGGCATTGACTTGTTTCTTACTTTAGCTAGTCTGTCATGGTTATTTGTCGGATTTCCCAGACCTTTAATTGTTATATGACAATGGAAAATGCCTATAACGTTGAACATTTTTTGTTACGGGGACAATTTTGTCAATGGAAAATGCACATTACGCTGATTTTTGCTAAAGGCGACATTTCGTTATTTCTTATAGCTTAGCTTAGCTTATATAGTTCTTCATCAGATGTTCCAGATCTTTAATTTTTATGGTCTCAACTGATAATTTTCATCACGCTGAAGATTTTTTATTGATGTGCTATTTCCTTACTTCTTATAGTTTAGCTGGTCCATTGTGGTTCTACTTCAAGTGGGCCACTCTTCGATATCAAATATACTCTAAAGCCTGACCAGGTTTAAAAGGTATACAGCAAAGTTTCAGTAGCTACGAAGATGTGCGCGTACAAAAAAATAAGTTACAGACAAAATTTTAAAAAAATTATTATATTTCTAATTTTACATACAACAATTTTTTTTTTTTGTAATTGTACTCAATGTACAGACACAACTTTTTTTCTGTTAGTAAAGATTTCATGGGAACTCGAAAGAAGTACTTTAAAAGACGATTGTCCCAGAAACTTAAAAAAATATTGAACGGAGAGAGACGGGTGTCTCTTCGAAACCATTTAATATTGTACATATATTTATACATTTGAAAATATGTTTCTTGGCTTTGTTAAAGTAATGTTAAAGTATCCAAACCTTGATATCTTTAATTGATGTAACTTGTTTGACCTATCAATAAAATATGTACCATAGAACAAGGAAAGGATCGAAATATTATACACAATTTACTTGTAACTAATATGTTTTTTTATAATTTTAGATTTTGCTTTTGTTTTTCACAAGAAAACAATGTTAAAACTACATGTAGCTACTACCCTAAATACAAGTACTTTATAAAGATAATTTTCCGATTTATTGTAAAGGACCTTATACACATACATGTATATAAGATATTACTACTTCTAGTAAGTAACTGTGTATCTTCATACATGATCATTAAAAATTAGGCTCCCTTATCCATAATTTCATGAATACAAAAATGAAATTTCGTTAAACGAGAATGCTTGTTTATAATATATTATATGAGTAAAATACTAGAAATTCAGCAAAAAAATAACATATGTGTACTCATTGACAAATTAAATTAAATGCATATATCTAAAGCTTCTTTTTTTTAACTTTACGTTGTTTCCCGCATATCAGGGTAGGCAGAGAACCTAGTTTCCAGAGACTCTGTTACCCACATATTTATGTAATTATAGCATTTTAAATCAACAATCAAATCAAATAATAGATATGTATATTATTAAATATTACCGTATTTTATTATTACCCATCAGTATACTTACATACTGACAACATATGAGTTAAATTGTAGGTTTGATTTTAGTATGTGTACCTCGTCCATAACAAAAGCGTGTCCGGTCAACGGATGGCCTAACAAAACAATAATATGATATCACCAAGTAACACAATATAAATAAAATACGGCATCTTAAGTTGAGGACCATTTGCGCTTTCATCTCTGAATTATTTATGTCGTAATTTTTTTTATGTTATCAGTTTTGGGCCGCCAATTCCATTTGGGCGGACATTTGCACATTGCTTGAGCGAGGATCATTAAATTCTTTTGTTTTCACAAAAAAAAATGTTTAAAAGACATTTATTGGATTTTGGAAAAGACATTTATTTGAAATTTATTGGATTATGTTCATAAGTTATCCATGACTTTATATAATTATCTTTTTTGATAAAAGGCGATTTTTATGAAATTACCATATTTTTTTATTTTCAGCACAGCTAAAACAAAACGCGGCGTTAAATTTCGCCACTCAATGTCTCGAATTCAAGCGGAACGGATAGCTTGACACTAGGGTCTCTATGACTACACTGCTACGCGGGACCAAGACGTTACAATATGTAATGACTTAGATATATACCAACTAAAACTTTAAAAAAATATTTAAAATATATAAGGTTTGCTAAAACCTTTTTAGAAAACGTATAAAAACTTTTACAGAGCGGGATTCAAACCAGCGCCATTTGGATACGGAAACCGTTCAAGCGCTCTGGACCGCTAATTCGTGCGTTCTACATACATACGGCTGCGAAGAAATTCTTATACACTTATTACAACTTATTTTTGTTGTTAGCATCTCTGTCAAGACATTTTTACAAATTTCTGCTATGAATCGTTTGGCAAGAAAGAATATGAAAGTGGCGCGGGTTCAAATCACATTGCGTAAAATTTTTTTTTTGTTATCAAAAAATGTTTTTTCATATCCTAAGTGTAATAATACCACTCTAAAAACCGTGATAATAGTATATGGGGTTAAAAAATAGTCGAAAAACCTCGTTACTCATGTTAAACTATAGAAGTTAAGAATAGAATATCTTCTTCTATTAGTAATGTATCGAGTTATGTTTTGCCTCTCCCTCGGTATTTGTGGCGATTGAAAGAAAATTGGAACCGTATTATTTCCCAAGTGTATTATTTTTGATTACTATTATAGTATATTAGCTTTTTCATATTAAATCATTGTATGTATATAAATATATCGTTTATTAGCCAAAGTCAATAAAATTGTATGTTTTGTGATATGGCATGATCTTATTGATTTTGTTTCGTATTGAAAACTGTTTGAAACAATGTTATCTATAATTGTGTAAGAGATAAAAAAAATTATTTTGATCGTAATATAATAGTATAGTGTAGGAACCCAACACAATTCGAGTATCATATTTCACTCAAAAGAATACCTCAAAACTTGTAGCATAAAATTTGGTAGTATTTACAGTAAAATTTAAATCTCCAGCTGAAACCTTGCAAATATTTTATATGTATCGTAACGCATCTAAGACACACACAATACATATGGTCCATAACTTTGGCATACATATAATTCCTTATTTTATATGACAATTTTTTTAAACTTTTCATACTTTAGGCTTATAAGAATTATAGAGAGCTTATTGTTCTATGTATACCCGAAAAGAGTACAGTTTTTTTAATTAGTTGCCTTAGATTAAATGTATTTCTCAAATATAAATTAATACAAATTAGCTTATTATACAAATTTACTTATTTATAATGTATATACATAAGATAAGCAAATTAACAAATTAATACATTGCACACAATGCAAATTACACTTACAGGCCGCCACAACATGCGTCAACAACAGCGTACAATCAGACTTTTCATTTTTACCTTTCGATGGCGTACATCGCCATCTAAAGGTTTTTGAAATACAGATTTTTTTTTGCCAGAAAATATATAAATTTGTAACGCTTACACATAAAAGCAACAAACCGAATTTTACAATTTCCACGTGTTATACAGCTAATAGAAAAGTGTTACAATTTTATTTCCAGATTAAGAAGATCCAGAGAGAGAATTAAATACCCGAATGAATCCTTCAGGCTGTAATATAAGGAAATAAATATATTGACAATTGCATCTCAATATACATTTGACAATGTAATGTATGTAAAGAAAAATATTAATGATTTTACTAAAATCGGTGTTGTACATAACATTAATACTAGAAGTTGACTTAAACTTACCGCGCCTGTAACTCGATTGCATCGAACCCGTACTTCTTGCATGGGACAATGTGTACGCTTTTATCGATCTCAATAGGATCCAAAAAAACCTCCGAAAATGTCCTCTATATCACAATTTAAAAAAATTGAGAAAAGCCATTTGCGAGTCCTATTTAACGATTTTATAAATAATAACACACCTTGGGTATGAAATGCTCCCTTTACATTATTTCAAAGGTATCATTGTCGCTAATAAATCTGTAAATAAACGATTTGAAAAAAGAAATTAAAATAAAAGGCCCATTGAGTTTCTTGCGTCGGTTGTTCTCAGGTCTTAGGCATTAACTTTAGAGAACCAGTGGTAAATTGTTTGACGTTCAAAAAATCAAGCATGTAACTTCTTTTGCATGTAATTTTGAATAAAATTATTTGACTTTTGACTCCACTGTATAAAGCAAACAACGTAAATAAAGATAGCTGATATTTTTGTAGCGCCCATATATTTTCAGTCTTTTTTTTGTAGTCCATCAATTACGCAACAAAATGTTTTATTTCTGAACAAATTCCAATTTTACATTGCACTATGTTAATTTACATCTATTTTGTTTATCATTTGTGTTTTATTTTTTTGGTCTGCCTTGTAAATATTGTTTTTTTTTTAAATGTGGAAGATATTTCGACTTTCCGCTACTTTGTCTGAGTTTCTTTTTTTTCAGCTCCTTTTCCCGCATAGCAGGTTAGTCAGATAGCAGTTTAATCAGAAGCCTAGTGTCAAGACACTCCATTCCCCTCTTTCTGCTTGAATCTGAACATTGCTTTTTGAATGGCTAAACTCAATCTTGGGCTTTCTTTGGTCACCAGGGCGGAGAAATAAAAATATTTAGGGTAGGAATTGCACCCACAATATCGCGTCTTTAGGCAGAAGCTGTCACACTGGACCAAGATTGAGTTTTATGTAAAGTTCAATTTTGATTTGGAACTTTATTTAAGTTATGTTTTATATATTTACAATTTATAATTATTTTAATATCCTAATTCAATTCCAAAAAATTCTATGGTTTTCATTTTATATTTATTTTCTTTATTCGTATGGCTTAATGCAATTCGTTTGACGCTTTCACTTTGGACTATTCATTGATGGACTACGGATATGGATACTTATAAATATTTTTCTTTACATCTTTTTAACATAGAAATGGACAAAATGAGTAAGTAATGCAGCGTTTTTTTAGAAAATTAATTTAAAATACAACAATTAAAAAAAAAACTTCGCTCATAATACCTCATAATATTGCATTAAAAACCTAACATAAAAATGGATTTAATAATGAATGACTAAAATAGTAAATAAACTGTATATAATTTTCACAACAGCTTATCAAGTAGAGGTTTTTGATTAAACGATCAAAGATTGTCGCAGTGCCGTTTTTTTACCGTGAACAAATAAGTTACATCTCATTTTGTGATAGTATCTGTACGAAAAAAACGCGACGCTATCACGCGATTGAGTCGATGTACCTTTTACCACTGAAATAACTTAAGGAAAATATTTAAAGTTTAGCGATTGCTTCCTAGGAAAAAAATTTTTTAGATACACCATGTCAAATCTTCTACATACAAAAGGTCTGGTAGAGAAAACGTAGTGCCTCACTTAGTTCTTCAATTTCCGCCCAATTGAATTTCAAAAGGTTGTGTGTTGGCTGAAAATGACGCTGTGGGTTTTCTTTATAGACTGAAGAACTGAAAATAAACTAAAATTATTTCCCCTAATACAAATTGAATCTACAACGAATACGTATTAAATGAGATACTCTCTTATTGTACCACGTCGGCATCATTCAATCATCAATTGAAATTATGACGTAACCTATAATATTCAAAAGATTTAGAAATTTAAAAACATGTATTTAATACGTAAATTAATGAACTTGAATTTGAATTTCTTAATGAAATTTTCCGCGCAGATATTTAGAAAGAAACTAGTGTCAAGACACTGTGTTCTCAATTTTCCTCCCGAAATCGAGACGAGTAGCGGAACTAAACGCTACACTGTATCTTACCAAAGCGGAAAGATTAACAGCATTTCAATATAATCATTCCCCCGAGTAGGAATCGAACCCAAAACCAATCACGTTTACATTCGGACGCTGTCCAAGTATGCCACGACGACCTTTTTCGCAGGTTCACGCATGCTTTACGCATAGCAGGATGGTAAAAGATAACCTAGTGTCAGTACCTCAACGACGCGCTTGGATGCCTGCCTTTTTATTGATGTAATTAAATTAGTATAAATTTTGTGGAAATATTTATTTAATTATAGTTTTAAAATTAATTTAATTATACATTTATAAGAAAGTATATTTCAGCAGCTGCAGCGGGAGCTGCGCAGCTGGACGACTTCTTGTATATTATACTGTAAGCCGTTGCGCGCAGCGAAAAAAAAAATTAAAGATTCGGAACACCTGATACTGATCCATAAGAACCCAGCTAAACTACCAAAAAACTGTATTTTCAAAAAAAAATGCATTTTCCATCGACCTATATAACAATTCAATATTTGCTCCTTAACACAAGCATAGCTGTATATCATTAAAAAAAAACCTAGGACATTTGAAAAACAAACTAAGTTCTGCTAAATCGTAAGAAATAAGAAATTTTCCTTAGCAAAAATTGTGGACCGGTTATAACTTTATTAAACACATTAAATTATATATAAATTATAACTTACATAAAAAAAACAACTTATATACTTAATTAAAAAGTTAGAAATATGTTGCCAGTTGAGTGACGAAACTCATCGTGGTGTTAAGTTCCACCAGTCAACACGCAATGTCTCAATTTTGGACAAAAAGTGGAGAGCTGAATGTTTTAACACTAGATTCTCTCTGACTACCCTGCTATGCGGGAAAAAACGTGATTTCATGAAGACAACTGCATTCCGATTTTATTGCAGTTATTAAACATTTCACATTTCAAATACTCCAACTTACGTTAGAAAAACAAAACGTTCACAAAAAAACAGAAAAATATCCAATACTTTTTAATCTAACAACAGGCTGTGATTTACCTTTATTGATGCTTCTAATTAATTAAAACTGTTTCCGCCCACATCGCTTACGAAATGAAAATACTCACAATCACTCCCTGGATTTAATTGATAACTTTTTTTGAATATAATATAACAAATATATTATTGATAATGATACCAAGTCTTCAAACAAGTGTATTCTTTATATAATATGCCATGTATGATAATCCAATATTTGTACAAAACTTATTCTTTAAGATGCCTAGCACTTCACGTGAGCTATCTAACCTTGTTGAAGTGCCTTTTCGCAAGTCTATTTTGGGTAATAATTCCCCTTTATTTCGCTTTTGCAAAATTATCAACAAGCAAAGTGTTTTGGATTCATTCGGAGACGCTCTCCTTAAATATCATAGGAACGTTATAAAACGTTTTTAATTTTTGTAACTTGTTTTAAAATAATGTTATATATATGTAATGTGTAATATTTATGTAAAAACATTTATTTATGTTAATCTCCATCGCTGCATGCGGTTTTCCCATTAAAAGGTAATTTAGATATAAAAAAAATTATACAATTTTCTTTAATGTGACCTCTGGTGGACTGGTGAATCAAAAAAATAAATACCTTGAGTTTTGTCAAGAAAAACAATTAGGTTTATATACACTGATTATATTGTTCATTTAACTTCACATATATTCAAGTTATCGGATTTTTGGGTTTTAGATATCCAATTCGAAATATCAAATAAACAATATATAGCTCATCACCATCATGTAGTAAAACAATATAATTAGTAAAGTCACTTTAATAAAAGACGTTGCTTCCGTTTAAAAAATATATATTTTCAAAAATCGGCATACACAACAGTGTTTATACAAGGCTTTATGTAACATAATTGTTTTATAGCGCCGACGAATGCTTAAGAAAAAAGAAAAAAAGAAAGACTTCAATTTTTTGAACATAGAATAGTCAGATAACCTAGAGGTTGAAACACTCCGTTCTCCACTTTCCGCCTGAAATGAACACTCTGCGTTTTGCTGGCGCTTAGTCTTATGTACCAGAATTAAAAATATTTTAAATATAATCAATCTCCCGAGTGATGGTTTGTTTATTTCTATACTTAAGAAAAGCTTAAGAAAGCTTTCTCAACTGTCGTCATACCAAAAATTAGTTCAATAGCAAAGCGACGACATTAACACGCGAGCTTTGCGTGAATATTTAGAATTGCTTCTGATTCCAAAATAATTACATGCCAAAGTAAACAAAGCTGTATAATCAAAAGCAGGACAGTTTATGTGTATTAGGACACGAAGGCAAACAGAAGTTAATTCCAAGGAAATCGAAATTGAAGTATACATTTAATTTGAAAGCCCCGATCACGAACGTTTTGTATTAGAATGTACAACTATGTACAAGAATATTGTATAAATAATTTATATAGTACTATTTTTTACTTTGTTTAAGTTAAAAGATTTTAGGTGTATTTTGGTGCCTTCGTGTTTATATGGGCAGATGCCCATAATTATATACACTTAATTTGGTCATAGGTTTTAATTTCACTCGAGACAATAATTTGTATATATTTGTTATATATACTTAGTTATTTGAGAATTTAGTAAATCAAATCAAATCAAATAATTTTATTCAAAATAAGAAGATACATGCTTCATTTTTTGAACGTCAAATATTTACCACCAGTTCACTAAACATTAAGATTCAGTCTCAGACCTGAGAAGAACCGGCGAAAGAAACTCAGCGGGACTACTTTTTCTTCATTAAATCAATTATTTACGTATTTATTAGTGACAAAAATAAAGTATCTAAGTGAACGGAATTTAATGAACCAGGTGTCTGCTTAATGAAATACTAGAAATCTGTGAAATTGAAAAAATTGACGTGACGAGACGGAGCATTACGAGTATATACACTCGTCCCTCTGCAACGCAATAAACCCATAGAAGGCTAAGGAGCTTCTCCTTTTGCATTTATTTATTTCTTCAAGCCTAACACCTATTTCTGTTATAGGTTCGATTTCCACTCAGGGGAATATTATATTTAAATTATTTTAATTTCTTCGATCTCACCACCTGACAATGTCATGTCATCATGTCACCACATGACAAAGCGCAGCGTTGAGCGTCGCCACTCAAGTTCCCTCGGAAAGTGAAGAACCGAGTGTCTTGACGCTAAGTTCGCTTTGTTTTTTTTTAAACCTAATTCTTACAAAAACAATATTCTATCAAAAGTAATAAAACTTATATAACATATGTATATGTGTAAATATAAAATGTACACAAAACAAAACAAAAATATATCTTTCTAATCTTATTTAAACCCAATGTTTTTGCTACAATAAACTAACACCTATTACCTACTGTGTGTGATCCCTCTTAACAAATCGGGATGTCTGAACTTATCCTATCCCTCTTTTTCATTGTCTAGAAGAATACGTTTGCTTAGTTTCTTGGAATAAGTTAAGCGAGAAAAACTACACGAACTTGTTATAAATAAAACGTGAAATGTTCAAATTTTTTAATTTTTTATGATTATTTTTGATATGTAAAAAAAGCAACTACACGCTTTAACACGCATAGCGGAGTGAACTTAGTATCAAAACACTCCGTTCTCCGCTTTCCACTCGAATTCAATAACTTTCGTATTGAGTGGCGGAAATCAAACCCGCACTTTGTTGTACCAGAGCGGTGAAATGAAAATAACTGACAATTCATCAACTAACTCTGAGTGAGAATTGAACCCATATTAATTTTGTTTGCGGTCAGACGCTGAACTACGAAATATATTATTGAAATATTTATAGATTTATTACACTGGCTGGATCTTAAGGTATTTTGTATCATCTAAGTAGGCATTTGTGCCTTTTGAACGAAGGGTTTTAGTTTTACAAAGAACTTACTAGAATATTTTACCTTTGGTTCGTAAGGGTATTGTAAGAAAGTATTTTTAATATAAAGAATATGTTTAATTGAAATTTATTTGCGTTTATTAGATATAATTAATTTAAAATTATTTGGTAGACAGATTTTTCGAACTTCAAATTTATTATTTTACACAACATAAGTTTTTTCAAGGAAAAAAAAATTGTTTTAAAAAAGTGAATTAGTTCCTTAAAAATGGATTTGTTTGTACATTTTCCATCGAATTTAAAGACATTGTGTCTTAAGCGAGGAATATTTATTTTAGTTTAAGTTACGTTACATGAACACACAATATTTTGAACTGAAAGCGGAGTGTAATGACACTAGCTTCTCCCTGCCTACACTGCTATGCGAAATAATCATAAATCAATTTAAAAATATATATATTAACTAAGCTAATCGACTTAGCTTAGCAATTTATAGTTTGCTACTATAAAAAATATTTTAATTAAAAAGCAATTAGTAAGATTTTTCAAGCACTATAGTTCCTTTCATAGAATATCTTAAGAGCCAAGACAATGATGATTCCGTTGTGCTTTTATAAATCTCAGTTATATAGAAATATAAAATGTTATTTTTGAGACAAGAAGAAAAATAGTACGATATTCCATTGACTATAAATAGACATTAGTCTCTAATTTGAATTTTTTTATTGTAGCTCTTTTCTAAGAAGCTATGGAACGATTCATATTTTTTTTAAATTGTAAATAATCATAAAATATGTAGTTTTGGGATTAAATATTTTGCTATATATTATATAGGGTTTTTTCAGTTCAATCAGTATCAGATTGACGATTTGATCGCATAGCAGGGTAGTTAGAGAGAACCTTGTATCAAGACAGTCCGTTCTCCACTATTGGCATGAATGCGAGACATTGCATGTTGGGTATTGAACCTTAACGCCGCGCTTTATCTTGTTCACCGGAGCGGAGAAATGAAAATAATGATATTATGATCAATTCACCAAGTGGTAATTGAACCCACAAACAATGGCGATTACAGTCAGACACTATACCACTGCGTCACGATGACCTTACACAACACATAATGTGTCAATAAGTGTGAATTCAAAAATACTGGGGTGCAGATTATGAACTTCAAATTCATTGTTTTACGCATCGAATGGACGTTTTTTAATTTCAAATTAAATTTTCCAAACAATTAAGTTATTATTTTGACTTTCACAATGAAAAAAAATTAAAAATCTAGACAAAGCAAGTGAAAGTAGTCTATATACAAAGTACTATAGTAACACTTTATAAACATCTACAGAATGGAATAAGTAAGCGGGATTATCACATCGACCTCGGTGGTCGGCCTCTTATCTCTTAATACCTGATGATAGAAGGGCTCTAGCTGCTCCATTACACGCCAAGCAGAATAACAATCTTGAATATAGTCATTTATTTTACTACAAAGGTGATCATAATAACAAAAAATGTTTTTTTAGCTATTTGACGCCATTATGCAGTATTTTTGTGTGTTGCGTGTCTACCACATTTAGTCATATATATATTCGTTATAGTTAAAAAAACAAATAAAGCAAATACATAACTAGAAAAAGTAGTAGTAGTAACAAAAGGTAGTCTAGAATGTTATAGATATGAATTCCGTATTGTTTATTTTTAACATTTTTTTAAGTGTTATTTATACACTTAATAACGGGAAAAATATATATTTAGAAAACGTATAAAAATTCGTACACAGTGGATTTTGAATTTAACATAGTTACAGTTTATGTAAAGGACTGCAAAATATTCATGTAAATAAATGTAGCACACACTACTATATGTTTAATATATGCGTTGCTAAGGTAACGTTTGTTTTTGCACCAATGGGTCAACTAGTGAAAGTATGAGTTGGTCTATCGAGACAAATAATAATAATAAAAACTCTTTATTGTACCAATAGAAATACCAATAGAATTAGAAAATAAATTAAATAAATAAAAACATGCGAAAAGAAATAAAACAATAGAATATTCAAAGTACAAGAATACTCGTATCGTGTACAATAGGCGGCCTTATCGCTAAAGTATTTCGTTTATTTTATTTTCATTTTTTTTATATTATATTATATTTTATATTATATTATAATTTCGTTTATATTATATACCAATTTCTTCCTGGCAACCTTAAGGGATAGGAAATAGCAAATTAAGAATGGACAAAATACGTTGTAGAGTTCCACCAGGATCAGTTCAGGATGTCTCTAAAAACGTCCTATGTATCACTAATTCATTAAAATTTAATATATATTTGTTTCATAAATGAAGTGTGTGCACAAACAAAAAAAAATAATAAAACAATTTTGTGGTAAATTTTTACTTCCAATGATTAAGAATAACCTGAAAACGCTTTGTATTATATCCACACATTCAGTAAAATGAAGCTGGCTCTATAAGTAATATTAAAAATTAATTGTTCCCATTTTTATCTTGTCTTGTAAGTAACAAAATACCCCCAATGGATGGACCCCCAATGGACACGCGATCTTTTCAGACAACCACTTTTACACACTGTTATTAAGAGTACTCGTTTTTTTATTAATAGTGGATATCGAAAAATTACTTTACGATATACTTTCATATTCTCAAATGTACTATCAATCTATACTTAATAAAAAAAATTATATTAAGTCAGCTTCAAGCTTTTTCCCGCATAGCAACCTGCTATAATCAGAGAGAACCTAGTGTCAAGACACTCTGTTCTTTACTTTTCACCTGAAATCGAGACATTGCGTGTTGAGTGGCGAAACTCAACGCCGCCCTTTGTCTAAGGTACTAGAGCGGAGAAATAAAAATATTTTATAATCATTCCCCCAATAGAAATCTAACCTCGAACTATTGCGTTTAAAGTCGGACCCTATCACACTGCGCAATGATAGCCACTAAATAAAAAAAACAATAATTGAAATGACTTAAAAATGTCTGGGCAAAGTCTACATTTTGCTTCAAAGCTGTTATAGCGAAGTGATTCTTCCCTGTGTCAAAATTACGATATAATCTAATTTCAACATATTTCAATAAATTACCAGTATATTATACAGTATTCTACACCGTACTGTCTCTCACAAGATCACAAAGAAAACAACAAATTTGAACAAGACTGCGGTATTTGAAAGAACAAACTAAAACACTAATTATTAGTATAAGTACAGTAGTCTAATTCGGCCACTTATATACTAACAACTATATATACGTATACATGGACAATTAATATTAAAAGCTTTTAGAGCTTAAAAAAGCTTGTTTTTCGATGCCGATTTTCATTGTTCATATTCTGTGGCATAGACAGTGTAAAGGCATTAAAGAGATTTTAAGCGTATTAACCCGCACCTGTTACCTTATAAATAGCGCATATACGTGCCTCGCCGTGACCCTAATGTAGCTTCTTACACTATATATTTTATCACTTCATATAATAAAAAATAATATAGAAAATATAGAAAAATGTAGTATAAAATAGTGATTTTATAAAAAAATTAGGCACTTTTATAGGTTGTGTGAATGCAAATATTTTATATATTAATGCATTAGAAATACATTAAATTAAAAAGATTTTACACACACTTAAATTCGTTATATATCCAGTTTTGAATAAAGTGATATATACGTTGCTAAGGCGACGTTCATTTTACGCGTCACCGGGCTTACTATTTTATATAATATTATAATTTTTTAATTTTACTCTCATATTAAAGAAATTAGAGGCATGGGAAGGGAGTGCCCTTCTGGGAAAGTTAATATTTTATGAATAAACATTTCCACCATTTGGACTCGAATACACAATCACTATATGGAGTCTGGTATGTCCTGATTACATCGTGATAGTCTCAAGCATTATTAATTATGTATCAAATGTAGAGCTCCAAATTCAATCTAAATAATGAATTTGAAGTTTAAAAAATGAATTTGGAACTCAAAAATATGAATTTGTCGTAAGACAAAAGAATAAGTCAGGCCATCGCTGCGCAGTGTGAGGAGGGATGATTATGCTTAAGTTTTTTTTTTGTCTTTGGCACAAGACAAAGCTCGGCCTTGTGGTTCCGCCATTCAACACGGCCGCCGCCGGAAAATGGAGAACGGAGGCACTAAGTTCTCTCTAACTTGATGACCTCGCTATGCGGGAAAAATCGTGACTGAAAATAAAATATAAAAAAATGAGTATATAAAGGTTCATTTCATAAATTTTCTGCGTAAGAGAGTGAATTTGAACTTATATGTTTTATTTTTGTAAAAAATAAGGATTTTGGCACAAGATGTTAATAGCAATGCCAGTTATGATAGATATGCAGCTTGTCTGAACGAATGCCAAGGACGTGTTACACTGATATTGTAAAATTTAAATATCTATACGTATAAATATAATAAAGTAATTTATCATACACACGACAGTTGTGGTATCAATACTAAGGTAAAAGAATTATATTTTAATATAGATTTCAAACTTTAAGCTATTTTTTATTACGTATAAAATTAAATATTTTAGTTTAAAACTTCTCCTTTTGATTTTAAAATCCATCCTATATATTCAAACTCAGAATGAATTTCAAATAAATAATCGAATGAGTTTTAAAACTCATTCGATTATTTATTTGAAACGAACGAAGTTTAAGCTCAAAAAAATCCTAGAGACATCCTTTTACTTGGTCTGGTATAATATTATTATGCATCCAATACGCAATGTTTACAAATTGGGCGGAAAGTGGGGAGCTGAGTGTGTTAATTCTAGATTTTTTTCTCCACTATAATATTGCATCGTGGTACTGTGTGTGGTGTGGGTTCGATTACCACTTGTTGATATGATTATAATTTAATTATTTTCATTTCTCCGTTCTGATAAGAGAAAGCGAGGTGTTGAGTTCCGCCACTCGACACGCAATGTCTCGAATTCTGCCGGAAAGTGAAGAACGGAGTGTATTGACATTAGAACACTAGGTATGTGGAAAAAACGTGAAGCTGCTCTCTAAAATATAGGGAAGATGTGTGAAAACAAGTAAGCATAGGTGTTCAGAAACCAGTGTAGATAATCCAAACAAGTATTTACTCGAAATATTTACATAAGAGTAACATAGAATGTCTATTACTTAGAACAGAGTGCTTCGTAAATATTTATTTTGATTCGTTTCACCAGACTCTTACCTGCATTGGCACGTGTAAATTTACAGCTTCCAGTTCATCTACGTTAGTTGCAAAAGAAATTTAATAAAATTCAGCTATTTTATAGCTTGTGTGAATGAGTACCGATGCAAATATTTTATATATTAATGCATTAGAAATACATTAAGTTAAAAAGATTTTACACACAAATTCGTTATATATCCAGTCTTGGATAAAGTGATATTTACGTTTTTAGCGCAGCGGAATTTGAACCCGCGCCTCTAGAAGATCGTTCAAGTGCTCTAACCGCTAAGCCTACA
Organism: Podotricha telesiphe; assembly: GCA_038994665.1. Lineage (NCBI taxonomy): Eukaryota > Metazoa > Arthropoda > Insecta > Lepidoptera > Nymphalidae > Podotricha > Podotricha telesiphe. The sequence goes on along the minus strand of JAOYRR010000166.1, from coordinate 39,104 downwards.
TCCAGCTGCGTCGAAATTCTTATACGCTTATTACAATTTATATTTGTTGTTAGCTATATACGTTGCTAAGGGGACGTTGCAAAGGGTACGCGTCAACGGGCTTACTATTTTATATAATATGATAAATTTAAAATGTTACTCTCATATTAAGGAAATTAGAGACATTGTTTGCATCACTATATAAGATAAAGTGTTGTTTTAAATAATGCAGCGTTTTAACGTACAAAATTTCAACAGGCACTTACGTAAATTTAATTGTCCACTGGATACTTACATAACTAATCGCAGAACAATCACATTGAAAATTGAAACTCAAGAAACTTATAAAAACAAACAATAAACGGGACCAAATTTTAATTATCAAGGAAACGTCATTATAACAATCGTGAAAGCTTCACATAAAAGAGCTATCGCTCAATAACTTTCACGACACGCGATGTCTGTACATATTTTAGGCCATACACACAATACTGATATTATTTCTTTGAAATTTCACTGTATTATAAAAATTATTATGATTTGATTTGTAATATATAATATAATATAACAATTTTATGGCGCAGATTTTGCAGATGTGTGTAGTATATAGGTATATATATATACGTACATAGTATAAATAATTTTGCCTTACTGCGTATGGAGAACGTAGCTCTAGCTTGGTTTAGCTTAGATTTTCTTATCTAGCTTGTCTCTGACTACCCTGCTATACCGGGAAAAAGAGATGAAGATGGAAAAAGTCTTACTGAGTAATTAAAAAAAAAACTACTGCGGGTAAACCTAACATTTTGCATACAGATTCCTGAGAAGTGTATATAACGCTAAGGGTACCTTCAAATTAGAGGCAGAAGGATGCGCCACAGCGGTGCTGTTTAAGATTTCAAACAATGAAATTTTCATACTACTCGTTTTCATTTTCTTTAAATTTTTATACCATCAAAATATATATAAAAGTAGTGGCGCTGCGACTGTGCTTCTATGAAAAGTATGAAAACTAGTAGTAGTCGCAGCGCCACTGCTGTGAACACGCTTATATCTACGCTGAGACTGCGCGTGAATGAAAAGTATGAAAACAAGTACAGATGCGGCTAACGGGCTACAGTAGCGCCACTGTACTAAAGGTGCCATAAGAGAAGATCTCTCGAAAATTTCTCATTTCAAAGTCCACGCAAAGAAAGTCGTAGGCTATAACCCGTTGTATAATATATTACTAGTTGTCAATCGAAACATTGGTTAAGTGGACTTTAAGCCCATACTACTTTCGTTTAAATTTTCTGTATTTTCGGCTCTCAATCGTAAAATATTAATGAATCCTCCCCTAAACTCTTCAAGTAATCTATCTGTCATATTTGAGTTTGGGCGTTTTTTTGTCTGTGAGTCATATATTCATGCATATGTACTATATAATTTTAGTATGAATAGTATGAAATTACATATCTGATTCGTGGAAATATGTACATTTATAATTTAAATACCTTTTCTATCTGTCTCGGCAAAGTGGGTTGGATTCCATCACGTGATACGTGATGTCTGGCTAAAGGGTTTTGTTCAGTAAAAGGACTGATATATCATTAATTTTACTTCGCAAAATGCGATAATAGAGTGACAAGTCAATTAGTCAGTTTTTTCTGTCATAATTGGATTTGAAATATAAAAAATGTAATAAATGATTTTAAATGAACGTGTGTATCATGTTATTACAATAACTTCATTGCATTATAATACGGCGAGGCATAACAAGTTTTATTGTTTTGCCAGGTGTGGTTGCTTTTGATTTCTTTAACATAAGTTCCAAAATCTTAGCTCATTTAGTATTCCTTAGTTAAATTTATATTAATATAATTTTAAATACGTATATATACGACGTATATATATTCTAGTAGTTTTTGAGTACGTTTGAAGCAGGTATATCTAGGTATACCTATAATCTACTAAAAGGTCAGGGCCTGTCTAAAGCTAACATTAGTTCATTTCATGTATTTCGCAGCTCCTCTCCCTGCAACGTTATTGGCCCAGCACCTACACGGTGAAACTATAGAAAGCTAACTACTTTCTTTTCTTATGGATTCAAAAGCTATGAAAACTCCACTTATATCCAAAGTATCGGATTCAGATGAAAATGAAGAACGGAGTGACTTGACACTAGACTAAGTAAGTAAGTAAGTGAAACTTCACCTTATCAAATTACATATTCTCTTAAAAAAAAGAATCGTAATTTTTTCTGTATTATTACATAGATATAAATATTCATAGAACAAGAGCTCAAGTACTTTTCTATTTAAAATATCAACGATTGTTACAACGAAACTATTACAAGATTAAAACTAACATTCGTTTTGTGTAGCATTGCATCTTTAATTAAAGTTTCTTGAGAATCCCGGGAGAACCTATTGTAGGAACGTGGAGTGATAACATCTAAAGTTCAGCTGTATTTATTATGTTGATTGCCTTTAATAAATTAAATGTATTGAAATATTGAGGCCATTGTGGCTCAGAGGGAGAACGTCTGAATTAAAACGCGATTGATTGTGGATACGATTCCCAAAGATAATGTTTAAAAAAATATTTCTCCGCTCTGGTACCAAAGTCAAAGTGCGGCGTTGAGTTCCTCACACACAATGTCTCGAATTTAGGCGAAAAGTCGAGTTTCGTAACACTAGATTCTTTCTGTGTAAAGCTGTAAAAAAACTTATTTCTTTATGATATGTGTTTAAATACTATAGTGCTCTTATTTTTTGTTTTATGCTGCTATGCTATCAGATATATATATTGTTATATATAGATATGAATACACTGTGTTCTACGCGTAACCCTTAATTTTAGGATATCGTGTGTTGAGATGCAGGACCCAATGCCGCGATTTGCTTTATTAGAGCTGTAAAATAAAAGTAATTCAATTATTTATTTCTTTTAAAATTATGCTTAGTCTATACAAACTACGCACATATCGGAGTACTGCAATATTATCTATGTTCATAATATGATAATTGATTGTCACATATCAGTTATACGTGCATAGGTTCATATTTAATAGGTTTTTGGTTTGCATGAAATTTTGTACTTATCTGGATCAACGCAATATTTTGATAGTATGAGAGTGATATCGATGATCAGAGTAAAGACAAAACGTTTTAAGTGTGTTTCTTTTGGTTATTTTTAAATTAATTTCTGATTTAGAATATAATTTCTAATAGTATAATACGCAACGTTTGTCTTAGCGATTAGAGTGCTTGAACGTTTTTCAACAGGCTTGAGTTCAAATCCCGCAGCGATAAAAAAATTATACGTGTTGGTAAAATGTTTTTCATATAGAAATATAATCATTCCTTCAACTGGAGATCAAATCCACGACCGCCGTCAACTGTGTCAAGTGCGTCAAATATAAAAAAAATATATTAAAACAAATTATTCAGGCACCTTTTATTATTTCTACATCTTTGTACGATAAACCCTGGCTACTAGATTCATTTATTTCGCGCCTCTCGGCTCTAACTTCCATTGCCCTTATATTTTTTGTTCTATTCAATTATGACACTTAAAATTGAATTTAATTGGCAAAGTTAAGAAGTTTATCTCGACGTGGCGAAATAGGTCGCGACTCTTTGTCGTCTTGTTTATTTGTAGATATGAACAATCGTTATTCAAAAAGCTATGTATGTGTATATACTTTTTATTATAATAAAATCAAGTATTTTTAGTTTACTTATTTCATTTTTTAACTGAACAGTTTTAGAAAACCTATAAAAATTTAAACGCATATTATTATCTCGACACGGATTCGAGTTACGCTATGTTCAAATTTTTATACGTTTCATTCAAGTGTTTTTTATCATATTCTAAGTGCGTGAATAACACTTGAACACTATAAATATTACATATTTCTTGTGACTATGAGAAAGACAAAGAGCCTTATAAAAATAATTTTATTTGAAGCTACTACTAAAAAATAAGTGCAAATATATAATATAAACATATCCCTAAGTAGAATTTGAACCTACAACTGTCACATTCTGTTACAATTTTATTTTCAGCTTCACGCTTTTTCCCGCATAGCATCCTGACTACCCAGTCAGGGAGAATTTTGGATATTTTTAAACGTGAGGAAATCCTTTATGGACGCCCGCTCGATTTGGGACTCGGACGCGGTTATGTTGGATTCCGGACTGGCAGATATAGGCCGTCTGTATTACCACTAAAACCTCACGGTGCTCCTCCTCCACCGCCACTGGCCGGGGCACAGAGACTACAATCTTCCGTGAACCCAGGCGGCCCCAGGAGAGAATATACTGTCAAAATATGCTCTATGAAATCAACACCATGCTTACTCTAACCAGATGAAAAAGAATTCAAAAATTATTTCATCGAATTGTTATCGAACTCACAACCACCTCGTTATTAACAGATATTTACATTCACAATAGAGCTTTTTTTTACACGGGGGTTATTTACCTAAAAGGTCACGGTACACCTGGAGATTTTGTTACATAAATGAAAGCATATATATCGTTCCCAAGAATTAATGACAAGACAGCTTAACAAGTGCGATTTATAACAAGTTAGCTGTAAAAGTAAATTAAAAACTTAATTGGTCATAAATCTGTGCACTAATGAAATAGCTCTGATATTATAAGATTATTTTTATAACACTCGTTAAATACTTTGTTACTTATTAAATAAGGGAGCTACTAGATTATTGTGTACATACATAATATATACGTAGATAATATGTGGGACTCTAAATCTGATGGGTTTTGGGTTCGATCCCCACTCGGGAGAAAGATCATATTTAAATTATTTTTATTTCTTCGCTCAGATACCTTAGACAAAGCGCGGCGTTGAGCTCTACCATTCAATACGCAAAGTATTGATTTCGGGACGGAAAGTGGATATCGGTGTATCTAAAAACTAGGTCCTCTCTGACTACTGCGTTTTTATAATATTTTTGTAGTTTTATTACAATAACATAATTTCTATATTTCAAGATAAAGCACGCCCTAGGGATGCTAACATGAGTATTCGATAACTTTCAAACATAACCATTGGACAAAGCGCAATTAGTTTTTATCAAGAAATTAGATCGTTAAGCTCCAGGCAGCCATAAATCGATTATAGCCTTGTATTATTTAATTAACTCCCTCATCTAAGGCTGGGAAAATATAGGTCATGTTCTGCTGATAGATTTGCTAGCTGAAAATTATTTTGCAAATATTTATTTAAATTATTTCGTTATTATATTTATAGATATATAAAACATTCTCGTTACTAATGACAGACAACTTATAGCCAAAAATATTGGGTGTAAGAAGCTTTGGCATTTCTTCGCACTGATGACAGGACAAAGCACGGCGTTTATTTATTTTATTAATTTACCAACGGTTATACATTTTACGGTTACAACATTAATATATATTCAGTAAATTTGTTTTAAAACTAATACAACTAATGTAAATATCACTTAAAGGTAAACAACAGGTGCAAAAGAGAAAAAAAAAAGTTAAAACAATAATGGCAAGACACAATATATAACAATATTAACAAAATCATAGTAGTTATATTGCCCTATTAAATTCCATTATAATACATGTTCAAAATGTCAATATCCGTGGATTCACTACATTTAATGTTAAACAGGGCGGTGAGCCTTCTAATAGGAGAGTTTGATCCCAGTTTTGTTTTCCATCGAGGTGGTGCCTTTGCACTAACTCATTACTCGAATTGGCTTCCGTGGCATATTGCGGGGTATTGTACAAAAGATATTAGCAAGAAGACGTGGACAGTGTACTTGATAATTTACCAACTTGTACAAGAAAATGGTCATTTTCGTCTCTCCGAGTATTTAGGTCAGATATTTTGAAGTAATCTAGTGACGCTCAATAAGAGTACTTGTCCCGATGTTCTTTACACAATTGCATTGCATTGAGTTCCACCACTCAATACTTAATGGGTAGGAGAGCGACGAACGTAATGATTTACCACTTCATTTTTTCTTTTGATTCCAAATAACTACGAGATAAGTGAAAACACACTTAAATATTGAAATATGAATAATATTGAAAAGCTTTTGCATATACTATATAGATATAAGTAATTCGATTTCATTATTTATTTAATAAGACTAATATGTTATATTGATTAGATAATATTTCTTTTCCGGTGCAAGAAAAGAAATAAATTCTTAATTGATAGATAAAGCTTTATATGCAGACTGGAGACGCTATCATCACATGTTCTGATATTACAGAATTGGAGAGATTATATATATATATATATATATATATATATATATACATACATAGAGATATATATATAGATATATCGTCAAATTGACGATTTCATGACATCATGAAATGGCATCATGAAATTTCCATCAAATGACGATGGTTTTAGTTTAAAACACTTTCAACGTCTGTAGAATCAATTAAATAAAAAATATATAAGAATTTCGAAGCTTTCTCATTATGAGGCTCTTGATCATCAACCAAGCAAACCTCACCAAGGGACTTCTGACTTCTTCCCACACATTATGTTTACTGTTACCACCTTGAGAACGTAGATGCGATAAAGGAAATGTATCTTTATTATTCCATTAGTATATCGACCAAAACCTGCCAATTAAGAATTCTCATAAGAAAAGTGACGTAAGTCAAAAATAATAAAATTTGTGGCATATGATCAAATAGTATTGGAATAGGCTTTTTATTGTCAGCTTGTATCAAAATTATAAGTTAGCTATAATATTTTTGAAATAATTTACGTTCATAGTAGGTGCACAATATACATGTGGAATCTACTTCAAAAATATCAAAAAATATATTTTTTTCAACACCGTTCATCCCCAGCATTAAGCAGTGTAAGCAGAGAGAACCTAGCTATATAACGATGTCTAACGCCGCACTTTATCTTACTAGAGTTGGGAACTTAAATTGATTTAAATATTTTCTCGAATTAAACTAACACGTATTACGATAGATATTTTCAAACTTATATAATATCGATAGATCACGATCTTTACTAATAAATTATTATGTAATAAAACTGAAAATTAGCATATTACTGCATCAAGCCACAAGTTTCAAAACTGATCTAGAGGCCATTATGGCGCAGTGGAACTGCGTCTGAGTGTAAGTGAAATTGATTGTGGGTTTGATTCCTATTTGGAAGAATGAGTGACACAAGGTGGAAGGTGGAGTAAGTAAGAATCTAGGTTATATGTAATAGCGTCAATCAAAATATCATTCATGGAGAATTATTTCTCAAATTAAGACCGCATATTTGTTTTTCATAATACAATACAAAGTCTACAATCTATTAGATAATTAAAAATCTCTATAGAATCAGGGCAAATCTATACGAAAATGATCAATTTTATTGATATCAAAATACAAAATTCAATTGACGCAACTCCATATCTCGTCGTTTCTTCACTAGTACAATTCGTTTAATTCTTACGGCACACGTGAAAACTTATATCGTTGATTATTTTTAGTTATCATTCATAATAATCAGTTTCATGATAAGCTTTGTAATTTTGGTGGCATAGCTTTGTGGTTCATTTGGTTTCACTGTTCCATATTATGGACTAGTGTATATGTACACATTTTGGTTATTTTCTTATATACATATGTGTTTCACAAAGTTTAAACTTCCAAGCAACATATCAGAGAACAATCTCTTAAAATGGCTGGTGGAGATTACACTATGAAGGAGGTAATTATTATTTTTAATTAGTTAGTAGTTGAAAATGTATTATAATTATTAATACTAAATGATTGCTTGGATATTATTAAATAGAATACTCGAAAAATTATATAAATACATGAAAATATAGAGCTCCTTACTTATAATAATTTTATAACCACATTTCAAGACACTCTTAAAAGCTTAGTATATTAATTGTACTATAATGTTTTTTTTATGTCCTTTGTCAAAAGGTAATTTTGTTAAACAAAATATTTTTTAAACGTAAAAAAAAACAATAAATTAATTATGTGGAGTTGTAGTAAAAAAAATAATTGTTTACATCGTTATTTAATTAGTTTAAAAAAGTTTATCTTCTTATTATTATTATTTTTGAATATAGTAACAAGTGGTAAAATATTGTTTCAACAACAAATGTAAGTTGTAATAAGCGTATAAGAATTTCAACGTAGCTGAATGTAGAACGCATGGCTTAGCGGTCAGAGCGTTCGGACGGTTTCCAAGAGGCGCGGGTTCAATTCCCGCTGCGTTCAAATTTTCATACGTTTTCTAAATATGTCTTTTTCAATTTCCTAAGTGTGCGAATAATACTATAAAAATGTTTAAAAAATATATATAATTCTATTTGTTTAATATAAAAATATTTCTTTAGTAGAATTTATAATATGAATGAAAATAACTCAAATAATTATGAAATTATATGTTTCGCTTGGTTGTGGGTTCGATGCCCACTCGGGGAGAAAGGTTATTTTTAAATTATTTTCACTTTCCTCTTCTGGTAATATGAAGCGCGGCGTTGAGTTCCAAGCTTCACGCTAGGTTCTCTATGTCGGAAAAAGCGGGAAACTGAAAAAAAATAATTATATCATATATTATAATATACAATTATTAAAATCAAAAATATTCAAGTTTTATTCATAAAGATAAAAACAAAATATTAACAAATTATTTTCTATAAACCAGATAAGCGATTGTTAATTTGATTTTATCTACTAACATATACTCGTGTATATACAATTTCGTAAAGATTAACATGACAAAGTGACTCAAATTGATTTATGATACGATAAATATATTAACAAGTGTATTGACACATTCGAGGACTTACGCCCATAGTTAGTATTTATATTCTATAGAATATTCGAAAATGCAAAAGCTGAGGCCAGTGACGCAGTGGCTATAGTGAGATATTTCTGACTGTATAAGCAAAGGTTTTGGGTTTAGTTCTAGCTCAAGGAACTCATTATAATATTTGAATATTTTTTTTATATTTGGCCGCTATAATATTATCAAAGCGCTTGAATATCCCTACTCACCATGCAGCGTCTTTAAAGTGGGACAGTGGAGAACGGAGTCCGATTTAAGTCATTGTATGTCAACTGATAGATTACGGATTATAGACCCCGAGTGGCGTCGAGTGGGGCCACTAAACATTACGGCATTTCATTTCGCCACTATGGCCTCTTAGGTAATAAAACAAGACGTACCAACTACCCTATTATTACAAACATTCCCTGAATTTGACGCCACAATTATCTCATACATTCACACACTGACATTCCAATCTCACCATATTGGAACTTATTATTAAAAGTAAGCCTACCAGAGCGGTCAAATAACCGTCTTTAAATGTATTTTTTAATAAGTTATCCCTGCAACATTTTGTATTTGTTTAAATATCTGTATAGTGGACTGGACTAAATGAAATGAATAGTAACTTAACAGACTACACTATTTAAATGCGTACAGCTAAAAGAGAAAATGCGTAAACAATATTTGGGTACGTACATTTGAGAGTTATCTGATCAATCATCGTTATATTAATACGAGCAGGTAAAATGTTGTACGAGTAACATATTCTAAGGAATATTTTAAGTTTATATGGGGAAGGAGTACGAAAAGACAGATTTTTTAATATAATTCATCTACTTATTCAATATACTTGTTACTAAGAGAACTATGAAATCAATTATAATTATAAAAAAAATAGAAATCATATCAATGTACGTGTTAAAATCATTGTTAATGAGTGTAGAGTGTATATTTTATCCCTTAGTGCTATTACTAATAATATAAGGTCTTTAATGAGTACGTTCAGTCCCAAGTTTAAATCTCAAGTTGGGCTAATATTTTTTGATAGATTTTTTTAATTAAAAAGAAGAGTGTGAAAATAATAGAATAAATCTGAATAAAGTAATATTTGCAAGAATTAAAGAAGGTTATTATTTTTTTAAATGGTCTAAAAATATATTAAAACAAGGGAATAAGATGATATATCTGAAAATTAGATATATGAATCGTTGGCGGTAGTTTGATATAATAATTGTATCAACTGACAGACGAATGCCACCTCAGTCTACCTGTGACCATGTATCACTGTAGTGTTCGAAATGTCGAGTTTTCAAAAATGTATTTTCGAATACTAATAATATAAGCGACTAATCCGGTTACAAATATTTTCATTTCCTTTGATTTCGTCGCTTTGGCTAAAGCGCGGCGTTGAGTTTCAACACTGAATAAGCTGTTTTAAATCTGGCTGAACATTTTTTTTTCATATACATACTTGTTGACAAAATCGTATATTTATATTTTACTAGAATTTGTAAAATATGTTTGTGCAAAGAGAAAGCGAATCGAACTGAGCGTTTCTATTGAATCTACAGCACTTGAAGACAAATTTGCATTTAAATTAGAATAATTATTCAGTTATTTGAAAGGAATAAGTTTGTAAGCACTCTCCTTATTGTACTAAGAAATTCTTAAGCACCTACGTCTCAAGGCGTCTCTATTAATATTCCGTAAATGACATAATATTTTGTGGCCGCCTTGCTGTTGTTCATGAGATGGTTGTAGGTTCAACCCCAGGAAGAAATATTTATATTAAAATAAGATATGGTATCGAGCTTACGGTTACGGAACCGTAACAAAAACTAATGGATATCCGAAATAAAAAACTGTCCGTGATCGTAACTAAATTCAAAGTAAAAATAATCAGATATTTCCGGATTCACATAACAGCTGTCAATAACAGATTCTGTAAAAAATAAAAACACTTGGTATATCAAACATAAAGTAATTGATATATTAGTGACCGAAATTTACGTTTACTTACGTTTCTTTAAGTACCAAATATCTAATATAACCGTAACTATCCGAAACTATCGGATGATAAATAATTTTATATCCGTTGTTATGGATGTTTCCCTAAATTAAATTGTCTTTATCTTGTGACACCAACATCGCAGTGTTATGTTATGTATACTTAAATAGTAATGTGTAATTTGGGCTGTCATATTTAAGATATGTGTAAAGCTGAAAAAGAGTCATATCGATAACATTGTACACCTGGCAAGTGTTTGTCTGTGTACGTGATAGAGATGTCCCGCTCGTTTTTGAAGGGACTATTTTAAAATATTTATTTCCCAGTCTAGTTAGACTACTACTACTAGTTAGATTTTGTTCTCTCTGTTCTGCCTCCACGTTCTGAGTTATGTCTGCAATCAAAACTACTTACAATAGATGTTACAAATGTTTTAAAGTCTTCTCATTTTTATAAAAACAGCCAAATTTTCAACAAGTCAACGAAAGTTAAATAAGAATACTATAGTTTCAGCTTATTAGAGCTTATTAACTTAAAAGTCATAATCAAAATTACTTCAAAATAATTAATAAGAGAAAGAAGTTGAGACCCGGAACTCATTCGCGAAAAAATGTTCCAAATTACTTTAAAAAGTAACTGTTTGAGTTACAAGAGTTGAACACACGCTTAAAATAATGTTAAAAAATTAAAATTATTTACACAAATCGAGTCCACAACCATTAATTGTTAAATGAGTGGCATACGTGTCACAATGGTATACACCGATCACCGAGAGCTATCTACATACATATAATGTTATATTATATTAGAACCAGCTCCTGATTTGACTCTCGTGATGGATACATTTGAGAAACAATATAAAATCTCTGAGCATGTTGGTATCTCATGTAGAAGCATAATACTGGTAAAACTTACAGGACCGAGGAAAACAAACATTCCAAGTTGCCTAGTACCAACGACGTTACGTTACAAGCGACACGCTTGCGGATTCGCCCGCGTGAACTAAAGCTTGCTTGAGCTTAAAGCTTGTTCCGTCTTTTTGGCGGTGTTTTCGTAAAACAATGAAATTTCTGGAAAATCTTAAAAAATAGGAGAAAAACCCTATGTTCAAGAGCCAAGACCCAAGACTCTCATGTAATTCGATACAAAATTTAATCATGGTGACGTCACAGACAGACAGACACAGTTACTTTCGCATATAAATGCGAAATAATAAGTATGGATGGATTATTTTAAATATTATCGGCTATATTTTTGTTAAGCCGGTCATTTATTTACTATTAATGACATCATTCGAATAAATTAATGGATTTATGCAATATCTATCCCACTGGGTTTTATACACCTTGTATAAATAAATACATAATATATATTTAATCATATTATATATCAATGTTAATTATAATAGTTTTTAAATATTTTTTTGTATATCTTTTTTATATGTACACTGACTAACACTGACAGATTTACTAGTGCCTTAAAAAAGCCTTCTGGCAATATAAACCCACACGTCTGACGTATTTTCAACGGTGTGTTCGAGAATGTGATAAAAAGACACTCTTTTTTCCATTTGCCACCTGGATAGGTGCACTTTTTGGATGACCAAAAATCATAGAACTTGCGTCCTGGTCACCAAACACCTAAAGTATATATATATATAATATCAATAGATGTAAAAAAAGTATTTTATTTAAAATATATGAAATTTCAATTATAATACTAAAATACACTTCTATCGACAGTCCCTATGACTTTTTTTAATACTCTGAAGTAAAGAACAAAAAATCGATGTTAAACAATTTAGTAAATATGTGGTCATATAAATATGTGAAGCAGGAACCTCTTGCTAATATATTTTTTATAATACCCCGCAATATGCCACGGAAGCCAATTTGCCTAAAAAGTCGATGCAAAGGCACCACCTCGATGGAAAACCAAACTGGGATCAAACTCTCCTATTAGAAGGCTCACGCCCTGTTTAACAATAAATGTAGTGAATCCACGGATATTGACATTTTGAACATGTATTATAATGGAATTTAATAGGGCAATATGACAATTATGATTTTGTTAATATTTTTACAGTTATATTGTGTTTTTCCATTATTGTTTTAACTTTGCCTTTTTTAGCACGTGTTGCTTACATTTAATTGGTATTGGTAATAATACAATATTAATACAACTAATGCAATATAATAAAATAAATAAATAAAATAAAAGAATGGATTCCGTCTCCACAGAACTGCCTTCCTAGCCGGTGACAACTTCCTGTAGGGCTAACAATAATGCCATTGTTATGTTATATGACGATAAATAAGCTTTATATAAAGAATATTTTGATTTTCTATTATTATTTACAGGCAAGCAAGAACAACGTTCCGGCAAAAGGAAACGTTGATGCTAGTACTTCGGACGTTACTGTGGAAAGAGCGGCGTGGGGTCGACCGCTGGAATTCATATTGGCATGTTTGGGATATGCTGTCGGCTTGGGGAATGTGTGGCGATTCCCCTACCTTTGCTACAGGAATGGTGGTGGTATGTTCGCTATGCATGATAATATAGTCTACGTCGATTATTAAGTTGGTTTTAGGTTCCTTCTCCATTTGTGGATATATTTGAGCCAGTTTAATTTCTTAAGGCCATCTCGTGGCGCAATGGAACAGTGGACAGTGATTGTAATCGCGATTGATTGGGAATTCGCATCCCGGAAAAGGAAATTCTAAAATATGTAATGAAAACATATGTATGTGCTACACTACAGTATTCATTTTAAGAATTTATATATATATATATATATATATATATCAGCATTCTGCCAACATTGTATAAATGCCTAATTTAGAACTGCATAGCCTTATTTTAAATAACTTTTCCAGTCTAGTTAGAGAGAGAGCGACATTGGGTTTAGTCCACAAAAACGTAATCCAATCTATTATGCACGGCGTTTGGAAATGTGTCACTAGAATTTCTCTGGTAATCCATTAAAATATATATTTTACCTATATAGGTAGGTGCATATTATATATCAAGAATAGTAATTTAATTTTCATGTTGTAAATGTAAAAGTGTATTGTTAGTTGAATTTAGATTTTTCTATTTTTGATTTTGTTCATAAAAAGCTATTACAAAGTATATGGAAATTTTAAAAAAAGATAAATTAATCTAGTCAAGTAGTTTTCAAGGTATAGCGCAACTAAGGAAATATCCTTTTTTTGTATATAGACATTTTGATTTTAACATATTTTGAATGTGTTATTGACATACTTAGGATATGAAAACCATTTTTAGAAAACGTATTAAAATTTGAAGGTAGACTCATACCCATGCCTCTTGGGAACAGTCCCAAGGGGTCTGACCGCTAAGCCGTACGTTCTTCATTCGGCTACGTTAAAATTCGCTTATTACTTTTTTGTGTTGTTAGCAACTGTGTTGAGAGAATATTACAAATTTCTGCTACCCAAAGATTATTTCTACGAACAATTACTTGGCAACAGAAAATGCTATTACTCTCACTGTCTTAGCGGTGACAGCGCATAGAGGGTTTCCAAGAGGCGCGGGTTTGAATTTCGTTACGGTTATTTTTGTAAGTTCTTTAAGTATTATTTATATGTAGGGTGTTGGAAAAGTTTTATATAGTTATGGATATTTAAGGCTTAGACAAGAATACAGCAGTTCCCCGCTTAGCTCTAGAAGATTATATAGATTAGAACGAACGTTCCATAAAACTAAGCATTTAAAAGAATTCTTTTACAAAATATTTTTCTACATTTTCTTTAAAGAATAACAGAATTTGTTCTCGGACGCGACAAAGGAAATGCAATAACACAATATACGCATTACAAAGCTCATTTCTCTGAGATTTTCGTTTGGAAATAACTTATTTGAGTATTTAAAGTTACTTGTAAAATATGTCATATGAAAGTGTCTGGTCTTACTGTATGAAATAAAGAAACTAGCGAGCCACTCGCGGCTTCGCCTGCGTAAGCCCGCCCACGTGCTAACTTAAGTTTATTGATATATGATTTAAATCAAAACTTTCATTAAATTTTTAATTTAAATGATTGTAACAATAATTGTAATATTAAGAATTTATTATTTACTAGCGATCCGCTCGCGGTTTGCATGTATTTTTGGCGGTCTTTTCATAAAACAAAGAAATTCCTGGAGAAATTAAAAAAAACACAGAAAATAGCCTATGTTCATCCCAAGATCCTCGAGTATTTCTATATACAATTTCATCACAATCGGTTTGGTCGTTATGACGTCACAGATCGACCGAATTACTATCACATTTATCATATTAGTATGGAATAACTTTACATTGATTTTCAAAATAAAATATTCGTTCATTATTAATTATCAGTCTGGTACGCTTTAAAAAAGACTAGGCAGTCTGATATGCACCTTGATAATATCTATAAATGGCATAGGAGTGAGATTATAAATCGAATATTACCATGAATTTAATCGATTGAACGATAACGAAAGGATTATTACATTGTTACGTAAATATATTTTTTTAAATCCCTTTAATAAAAATTATTTATACTAAAGTAAGGAGATTAAGGAGTAAATGATTTGCCTCAATTATAGCTTAAGTGGAGAAGACGCGCGGAAAGAAGATGAAGTGGGTATTTGGATATTTCATAATGCACTAGAAATATATTAAAATAACAAAGTAAAAATTACGTATCAAACCACATGTTTGACCCTTGTGTAATGAAACAAACCCGTTGTCAAGATAAAGCGTATTTAACACGTTGACTAGTTTATTTAAGAACATTCAAAAATATTAAATACTTTGTTTCTAAAAAGTATTTTTATCATAATATCTGTATATATTATTAGAAATTAACTGTTAATATGAGATATATGTGTCTTCAACGTCTAACGTACATATATGTATCTATTGCATTTAGGCGGGTAAGGAGAAATCAAAACAAACTGCCCTGTTATATAATTCCCGCCAATTTTAGAGTTAAGACAAAATGATGTAATACTAAAGCCCTTGAGCTCTGATTGACCATAAATATGTTTCAAATTACTATTAATTTTAGTACCAATTATGTAAGTATTTATTGTAATTAAATTAAGTTTATTTATTAGTGTAGATGCATACAAGTGTTATCAAAACGTGCAATTACGGCGGCTCACTTCTCTTTATTCAATATCACTATAACAGTTTGCTGTTATAGGTAATATTTGTTCTACCTATTTTATGTGGCAAGATCCAAATAAAAACACCACAGTCTATCTGATTATACACAGGAAATACAAATATTAATAATATTGAAGCCTATACATATAAGTTTTTACTCTACAACTCTTATATCTTTCCTTTTGTTTCAGGTGCATTTTTGATACCTTTTTTCCTGATGCTGATCCTCATCGGCCTTCCCATATTCTTCCTTGAACTTTACATCGGCCAATATTCATCTTTGGGTCCATTGAAAGCTTTCTCTTCAATAAGTCCTTTTTTCAGTGGAGTTGGCTACTGTACTCTAGTAGTTATTAGTATAATTTCTATATACTACATGATTATAGTAGCTTGGACTAGTTTCTATACGTTTATGTCCATTGGTGGCAATTTGGATTGGGGATCGTGTGAAAACAGCTTTAATACTGAATGTAAGTTCAACTGTGTTATTTAATTAAAACTTAATTCTTTATAATTAAAAAATAATATTTTCTTTATGTATTTGTATAAACGTTTAGTATTTACAACAAAATATATAACAAAAATCGGCTTCGATGCAGAAAACTGATATGTTTTCGGTATATTTTTTGGTGTGTCTGTCTACTAACTATTTTCTAATTTAAACAACTTGACGTATTTTAATTTGGAGAAAGTCTTCAGCTATCTGATTAGATAATGTTTATCTAAAGGTATTTTTTATATGTTATAAATTTATTTGAATCCGGATAAAGTCGGTATTAGTAACTCGTTTTAAAAATGTATGCTTGATTCATACATACTTTACGACAGATGAAAGTGCATACATATAATTCTCATAAAAAGGCGCGATGATTAGATCTGTATCTATTCTGATGCTAAAATTTATATTGCTAGCGATCTACCCGAGCGTCAAATGATAAACATTATGGAAAGGATATTTTTATACAAACTACAGATTAATATTTATTATTTCTATATAAACGAAGGTTCCGTTTCAAATCAAAACTTTGAGTATGGCACAACTGTCTTACTAGAAAAGAAGTAAAATTGCTTTGAATGGAGATTGAATCAACAACCAAATATGGTTACGACGGACGGACGTTCGAATTAAAATGGGACATATTTAATTGTTTTGTCTATGCCTAACCAGTTTGTTATAGCGGAGCCTATGACATGGCCTGCAGAGTCAACAACACAGACGAGGCCTCAGATCTTACATACTACTTACGGCAGTGCATGAGCATCGGTGATATATGTCAGAGGACAGGTTTCGAGCCCTACGACGGACAATCTTGTTTAAATGGCACTGAAATCATTCCTTGGTACCAAAATGTGAATCGAGTTTTGGCTTCTGAGGAATATTTTAGGTAAGTGTTATAGAGTTGACTGTAGAAGTAATTGGTTAAAGTATTTTTCAAACTATATGGACCACAAATATCCATTGGGCCCTGAAGTCCTGAAGGTATTTAGTATTTAGATTATTAGTTATAATATAAAAAGCATAAACACTTGGGGGAGGTCTGTGTCCAGCAGTGGGCGTCGATAGGCTGAGTAAGAAAGAGAGATATAAAAACCAATTATTTGCATTTTGCCCTTCTTCATTTCAGTGAATCATATTTTTTTATTCCAATTAAAACAAATAAGACTGTATTATGTAGTTTTGCGATTCATTAAAAGGTATCCCGAGCATTGCGACCTTACCTATTTTTGTAACGCAAATTATGGGTCCTTGCCACTATGCAAAGTGAAAAAACTTAGGTTGAAATGGTGTTAGTAGGTCGGTAACGTGTTTACTGTAACGTGTCTGGGTTTAAGAACCACTCGTCTAGGATATTTTGACTTGGCATCAAGAACCGTAGGGCCAAATCCAGTAAAATATATAACATATGTTAATATTTATGTATATAAGTATATATTTATCATTTTCATTTAAAATTTAAATTTTCAAGGTATTAATGGTTCGAATCCTGCTGAGTTTAAAATTTAATTTACAAAAAAGTTTTCTAAAAATAAATATTAGTATTATTATTATTTTACACAGAATAACAAAAAGATAATATCGTAAAATAAAACATCAAAGTAATTAATAAATTTAATAAAGTTATCCAGTATTCTTGAAAGCTTTTCACTTTTATCAATGATAGGAAATTACTTTGTTTAATAAATGGTGATGTTTTTTTTCTCGAACGTGTTATTGGTTGTCCGACATATAGTTCAATGGAGTTGATTGAGATACTTTTTTACAACTTTTATAATGTGATATAAAAAATGAAGAAAACTTTATAGAAAAAGGGCTGTTAAATGTTATTTTTTCTTGCTTTTCACAATTTTTTAGATATTTGAATGTATAACGTAATTGATAAGTGGGACTGGCTTTAAACGCGATTAGTTGCAAGTTCGATTTCCATTCGGGGGATGATTTGAATTATTTAAATTTTTCTACGCTCCTAAATCATTTGCACTGCATGTTAGATATTAAATTTATTGTTACTTTACCATTATCATATTATTCATGTAACGAAGATAAAGTACTCAAAGATGAATATTTATAAAGATTTAAAGTTAATTGAGATGGTTAAGGCACAGTGTGAAAGCGTCTGACTTGCGAAGCGATGGTTGTGGGTTCGATTGCCACTCAGGGGAATGTGGATATTGGGTTATCTTGTCAATATTGTTTTCTCTGCCTGAAAAGCATGAAGCTAAATATAAGGTCGTGAAGAGCGATTATCTTTTTTTTGAAATGTTAAAGCAATTACTGACTAAAAAACCGTCCATGTTTCCAAAATGCGTGGGTTCGAATCCTGCTGCGTTCAAATTTATACACGTTTTCTAATAATGTTTCTCAATTTCCTATGTGTGTGAATAACACTTAAAATTGTTAAAAATAATTACTGAATACTTTCAAATGTTTGCACAAATATTGTATGTTACTTTAAACAAAGTATACGCCATAATTGTAAAACGCATGTTAGTGTATCGTTTTTGTTACTAATTGAATGTATTAATAATACGTTGAGGCTATCCGTGGGACAGTGACTAGCTGTAAATGTGATTGGTTGAGGGTTCGATCCCCACTCGGAGTAATTATTATAATAAAATTATTATCATTTCTTTTGCTCATTTCACCTGCCTCTCCACACATAATATCTCAAAATCGGGTAATTTCTCATGACACTAGGATTCTCTGACTACCCAGCTATGGCGAAAGGTGTAAAAATATATATTATTATAACTAATATTAGCTTTCTGCACTTCTTCTTAACGTAAACTTTGTTTATGCCGAGTTTCACCAGAAATTTCTGTTTCTTGAAAAATATTCAAAAGCTTTTGCCTTCGCATATTAACATGATCCTATATCCCATAGAGTATCCACTCTTTATCAGTCCTATTTACACAAAATATAATTTTAAATAACTACCTTATTACTATCAAATGATATACCGATATAATTATTCATTAAGCTGATTACAGTTTTTATCAAATCATTACTATTCAAATAAATAAATAATTTGAAAGACATTAGACCCATCGTGTATTATAGGAACAGTATGTAATTAAATGATTGTTCGAGATAATGTTTACATCTATACCAATATTATAAATGGGAAAGTGTGTTTGTATGTCCTTGTTTCACGTCGCAATAAAGCGATGTTAAGACTAATTGGTTAGAGACAGTTAAGTTGGCTGAAACATGTCATTCCTATGGGAAGATCCCAAGAAGGCTTGGTGTGGTCATACGTAAGCCTTTCATACATAAAAAAGAAGGCATTTTTCAATCACTTCATACTAAAAGTAACAATACATTTGTTTCTTCGATAAATTATTTAATACTATAGTTGAGAAGGTATGTAGGTTAAACTTTATTTCCATTAAACATGCGAGTGAAGCCATGTGTAACAGCTAGTATTAATGTTTAATTAGCCGGCTTGGTAAGAAAAATAAGGCATTAGTGGCAAAATTCAACACGATGAAATTTACACTAAACTTCTACGTCTACCCTCCGGTATGGATGTAAATGTATATACAAAAATAATATATATAATGTATATAAAAAAAGTATATTCAAATTTGTATTCATTTAAAATGTACACATAAAAGTCATCAAGTCAGTCACAAATGTATGTACCAAATAACTGAGAACGGGAGGTTTTTTTACTGTATACTTGTTTGTTATTTTTATGACGCCTAGATTTATTTTAGTGAATATCGTGGTCCTCAGTTAGTGGAATCTAAAAAAAATAATATATTATTATAGCCAACGTGTACTAGGACGCGGCGACGCAACTTGGGAAAATTGGGGAACCCTACAATGGCATTTAGTTGGCTGCCTATTCTTTTCCTGGGTTGTCGCATTCCTATGTGTGATTAAGGTAAGTAGTTCCTTATCATATCATTGCAAATTAACAATATTGATAAACACAAATATATTGATAAGAAATTGTTTTATATACTTTCTTTTGTAGGAACGGCACAAAATGTGTACCTAGAATTTCCGTTAGATATAATTATAGCAGCTTTCTTTATTTTTGAGGCCTTTGTGGCACAGTGGGTCAGTATACCACTGTAAGCACGATTGGTCGTGGGTTCGAATTATTATATGAAATCTATTTTCCGATTTTTATTGATTTACCACTTTTAATGTAATTTATGTTAATTATTATAATGATTATATTTTGTTCAATACAGGGCGTACAGTCAGCTGGCAAAGTAGTATATTTCACGTCACTATTTCCTTACGTGATGTTGACTGCGTTATTGATAAGAGGAGTTACTTTGGAAGGAGCTTTAGATGGAATTCGGTTTTACCTGTTACCTGATTGGAACACGCTGTTATCAGCACGAGTGTGGGGTGATGCAGCTTCACAGGTAACTTGTTAATAAGTAATATGAATTTAAATATATATGCAATATATATAGGCTACCTGTAAGAGGTCACTAATATTGACACTAATATTGCCTTTGCCGGCTACAATTAGTAGGTTTATGTTCTTTTTGCTGTTTTCTGTGTTATGTGCAATAAAGAGTTTTATATATATATGTATAAAACTATTAAGTACATTTATATATGAAAAATATAGCTATATAGCGTCGCTTCACTATCCCCGTTTTTTCCCCACATATCATGGTAAATAGGGAGGACCTAGTGTCTCTCATTTCTACGTAATATAATCCATTCTCTCACACACAATATCTCAAGATTAGATGAAGAGAAACGTAGTCATAATCTTCTTTCTAAGAAAAGTTATCCAATCAGCCATTATCAGTGACGAAAGTCGGGACGAACATAATTATTTTAACAAAATTTATCGAATACTATTCCCCTTTTACTTTCTCTAATACATAAATAAACACCTTAACGCTAATTAAGTAGAAAATTCGTACAAATTGTGCGGTGATTAATAAAAAGTTTGAAATTAATTCACGCTGCTTTATAAGAGTTTCCAAGTTTTTTGGTTAACTTTTTCACTTAAGCTACTAAGCGACTTTTAAAACTTTTCAGCAAATAACTTAGCAGCTCATGTTTCATTTTTTCCTTGAGTTTAGTTTCGTTTGGATTTAGATTGCAAATTTACTAGTTAGTTCTGTGAATTCATTTTAAATTTAATATACTTTTTTTAATGATTAGGTAGGTAGGTTAGGTAGGAAAGGTAGTTAGAGATAACCTAGCGTTGAGACAGTCAATTCAACCCATTCCTTCTGAAATTGAGACATTGCGTGTTAAGAGTAACCCACAACCGATCGCTGATCGAGTCAGACGCTGTCCCACTGCGCCACGATTATTTGGTCCAATATTTAAATAATATCATTATTACAAGAAATAAGCCGATTTAAAGAAGGCTTAAGAATTTTTTTTATAAATCACATAAAAATCCTATTACCTTATAATTACAATCCAAATTTTACGATTAAAACTGTATAACAGGATACAGTAAAGAAGAGAGAAGTGAGTCTAAAAATATAGTATAAACATATATGTTTTGTTATAACAAAAAATAAACCTGAATGTACTGTATCTCTTAAATACAATTTCAAGATTTTTATCTAAACCAATTTAATCATTATATTTTAGTAGGAAATTTAGTATTAACATAAAAAAAGTTTTTTAACATTATAAAGTTTTAATCACACAATTAGGAAATTGAAAAACATATAAAAATTTAAGCGCAGCGGGATTCGGATTTCGGGACCCGCGACCGTCGACAGCAGACCGCTAAGCCATTTGTTTTACATCTAGCTGCGTCGTAACTCAATGAGCTCCAAAGTGTGCAAATAACAAAAAAATTATATATTTAATAAATAGCATTTTCTCTTGCCAAACAATTGCTTGTAAAATAATTGGGTAGCAGAAACTTGTAAAAATATCTTCACACAGATGCTAACAACAAAAATAACTTGTAATAAGCGTAAAAGAATTTTGTCGCAGCTGGATATAGAACGCATGGCTTAGCGGTCAGAGCCCTTGGACGGTTTCTAAGAGGCGCGGGTTCAAATCCCGCTGCGTTCAGGTTTTTATGTTTTCTAAATACTTAGTTTTACTATATTAAGAATAGAAAATTCCATTCATTAACTTAACTTTTACTTTTACCAGATTTTCTATACGTTCGGTGTGGCGTGCGGGTCGCTGGTAACTTTGGCGTCGTATAACAAATTTCACAACAACTGCCATTTCGACGCCGTATTTGTCAGCACAGCAGACTTTTTGACGTCAATTTACGCTGGATTGGCTATATTTACAGTTCTCGGCTTTCAAGCTAAGCAGATGGGCGTTAGTGTAGACGGTAAATCGTTTAATTATTTGTTATAGTATGTGTATCTTTTTAATACAGTTAAATTTTCAGTATGTATCGCACCCTCAGAATGAAAATGATGTAAATAAAAAAAACCATTTGTAGGAAATAATTTTAGAATTGTAGAAAATGCTTTATATAGTGGGTTATAAATATATTAATTATTGATTTCGACCGAAATTTAATTATTCGGCATTTAAAAACATTGGTTCTGGACTATCTAAATTTACTTTTAGTATTTGCCACACATATTTAGTATGTAAAGTGAAAGAGGTTGACAATAAGAGTTTCAAATTTGAGCTCCGTTTTCTTTGATGTTAGTCTAGACTTTATATTAAGTAAACAAATTCAAAATACTTCAAAAGAAGTCTTTAAATAAAATAGGATAGATAACAAATGTAGCTGTAAGTAGGTTTACAAGTATTCAACTTTTATTAATAAATACTATAAGCTCTAACAAAAAGAACTGTTGAAACTTGAATATCGTTAAAATATTTTCAACGTCTTTTAATAAGTACTTTTCTTTCAATATGAAAAATAATAAATAATTTAAAGAATAGCTATGCGCTTTTTCCGCATAGCACAGTAGTCAAAGAAAACCTAGTGTCCAGACACTCCGTTTAATATTCTGTTTGTCTTTTAAGAGTGGAGCATTGAAAATAAATTCAATAAAATTATATCCCCAAGTTCAAACCCACACCCAATTGGTTTTTCAGTCGGACACTCTCCCACTGCGACACAATGGCCTCCGTTTATAAAATAGTAATAATATGAGGAATTAGAATAATAACGAAATCGAATAAAAAAAAATACTATTATTCTAAAGAATATTGAACTACTAGTCACTGTCATTTCATTATATATGGCTTGTAACAGAAGAGCGTATATTTCTCAATATTGACAAAAATACTGAACTGTGTAGCTATTGACGTTTCATAAAGATAATAGATTTGTTTTCATACGCGACTAAATCTTGATTGAATACTCGTAGATTGTATATTGAATACAATATACTTGTTTAATTTTCTAGCGAATCAAGAATGTTATGATATTTTTCATAATTAATTCATAAATTCTACGTGAAATGAAGTTATTGAAATTGTTTCACTGTAAAGTAATATCACTTTTTTTTTTCATTCTCTAGTTTTTCCCACACAGATCCTGTTGTTAGTTAAAGAGGACCTTACGTGAGGACTTTTTATCCGAATTTGAATTGAGTGGCGTAACTTAACCCACAAAGGGAGAAATGATTATCATTCGAATATAATCACATCCCTGAATGGGAATCGAACCCATATCCAATCACGTTCACAGTTAGACGCTGCCCCATTATGACCTCGTTTTTCAATATTATTTTAAAGGGTGTACCTTATGCTAGTTATTTTAAGAACGGAAGCACTAAAATATTGTTATATAAATTAAATATGAACATAATGTAATAACAAGAGAAAAATTCTTAGACAATTTCCGTACAATTTTATCAAATTTTAAACACTGTAACAGTGCTGTTATTGAACTAAACAGGATGTGAGGAAGATATTAAAATTAGTAAATATAATACTCAACTTTCCTTTACATTATCTTCCAACACATTGATGTTGCATCTCAATTTAATGAAAATATGTTGTTAGGCGCAGTGAAAAAGCATTTGTAAGTAAACGCGATTGTTTGTGGGTTCGATTCCCATGCGGAGAAATTAAATAATGTTATTTTTTTCGCTCTAGAAAGACAAAACGCGCCGTCCAGTTTTACCACTTAGCAATGTCTACTAGCAATGTCTCGATTTCAGGCAGAAAGTGATGAACAGAGCGGCTTGACACTAAGTTTTCTTTAAAAATTTTTACAACTAGTTGAAGTTAAAAACAAATGCCATCTTGGCGTAGTGTGATAGTGTCTCATTGGTAGAGGGTTCGATTCTCACCCGGAGGAATAATTATATTTATATTGAAATTACTTTCATTTTTCGACTCTGGTAATAAAATTATATGGATGGCACCCTCAACATGTCTTGAATTCGGGCGGGAAGTGAAGATTGAAATGTCTTAATACTAGGCTGATTATCCTGATAAGCGCGAAATAGCATAAAGTAAAAAAAAAAAAATTTTAATTCCATACACCTTATGCGTTACTGAAAGAACAAAAATAAATATACATTTTCTTTATATTGAGTTGTTGAACTTAATTAAACAATATGTATCGGTCATGCCACCAACACGAACAATGCCCCAGTTGAATCTATAATGTACAATAAATCAACAGTTTTAACCTCTCCTCTCACAATACATTTGCATATTCTACTTAATACTTTAAAATATGTTTCTTTTATATGTAAACGTATAAATATATATAAAAAATAAATTATCTACGCGATTTTTTTTTATAGCCATCTTTGTTATAGATAAATTATAGTAAAGTGGAGATCGGAGTGTGTAAACACTAGGTTCTCTCTGGCTACCCTGCTATGTAAGAATAATGTGAAACTGCAAAAATATATAATAGTAATATTTCACGGTTTTGTAAGGAGAAAAAACAAAAGTCACTTAACATTTAAAAAAAATTGATTACTTCTGACTATAGTTTTGTGTTCTATTTCAGAGTCTGTAACCACGATGGTTGTGGGTTTGAGACCTAGTTGAAAAAAATTATATAATAATTTGATAATTCATTGTTGCCCACCACTCGTTTGCGTGAATTTTTTGAAACTTGGTATAACATTTTCGTAAGAGCTAAAAATGCAGCTTTGTTCGCCAGTTCTTATTTTATTACTTTTCTAGAATTATTCATAGCCTCCAATTAGCCTAACCTAACACAGAAACTGTTGTTGATCAAGAACAGGAAACGTATCTAAATATATAAAGCTACATTTATGCTAGACATTTAACTTACGAAAAACAAAAAAATTACATATGAAACCTTGTAATTTGTTACAAAGTTTCAATTGAAGTAAGTGAAGTTTTACCAACAAGTTTTTCATAACAATACCTACGTACGTACGTAATACAATAGCTTCGTAATCAGACTACCGCCACCACCGCTTGCGTCTTGACCAGTGGAACTCACCATTGCACTTTATCCTAGGTACCAAAGCGGAGAAATGAACATGTTTCAAATATGAAAATTCTACCAAGTGGAATTCGAAACCAGAACACTGTGACACTGCGCTATGAGAGCTTAATAATACGTAATACAACAGCCTTAAAGAGAATAAGATATAAATCTCTACTATAATAATGTACTATGAATATACACACATATAAAAACATCGAAATTAATGAAAACGTTCAACCAGCGTGATATATTGACCTGGCCATATTGATTAATGCATACGGATTGGTGCAAGCCACGAATACAAACAACGGTACTTGTTTCATAAAACAACAATGTTTGTCTGGTCTGAGTGCGTAAGCGAATTTTTTTTAACTGATAGAGGCCATTGAGGTGCAGTGAGAGAGCGTCTGACTGTACATGTAATGAATGTAAAACATATTTTTAGAAAGTGTATAAAAATTTGAACGCAGTGGGATTCAAACCCGCGTCTCTTGGAAGCCGTCCAAGTTGACAACTCTTTTCCAAGACGAATTTATTTCTTTCTAAAAATATGTTTTTCAATTTCCTAATAAACTTAGACTTTACTTAGACTTAACTTAACACTTTAAAAAATGTTAAAAACATGTGACAAATGTGATTTGATTACTACTTGGGGCAATGATTATATTTAAATTATTTTCATTTCTCCACTGTGGTACCTAAGACAGTACGGGGTAGAATTTCGCCACTCAACCGCAATTCTCGAGATCGAATTCCGGCGTAAAAGTGAAGAACGGACTGTTTTGAAACTAAATTCCATTTTACTGGTATAAAGAAAAACCGTGGAGTTTAAAAAAAAATTGTTCATTATAATTTGGTACAATACCATATTTGTTATATTCAACTTAATTTAACGTTTTTACCACATTTATTTCTTATTACTTTCGGGGGGCTTTCAAGCGTCGAGTGTACACCTTCACCCTCAAGGCCGGCAATGCGTCCTCAACTCCTCTGAAGTTGTAGATGTCCATGGGCGAAGATAACCACTTACCATCTCATGCTCGTTTACCTCCTTTTTGATTTTGACTCTGATTATTACCACCATACTAGTTTATTTTCACTATCAACTCTTCTAGTGCTAACGGCGTCCAAAGTTAGGCATTGAGGTGATTTGTGGCAGTATTTAATTTCTCCTAGTTTGTTAAAAAATTAAAAAAACGACCAATAAACTACTTTTCTTCAATCCATATTTCAATATTCTAATATCTATAAAAAATTGACTTACTATAATCTTTAAAATTTCTTCAATTAATTTCTAAAATTATAATGTATATCAATGTACAGCTTCACGTTTCATTCTCGCATAGCAAGGTAGTCAAAGAGAACCTAGTGTCAAGACACTCCGTTCTCCACTTTCCGCCCGAAATCGAGATATTGCGTGTTGGGTGGCGGAACTCAATGCCGCGACATATCAATTAATTAAAAAAAAATGCTAAAGTTAAGTTTGATTTTATTATGAAAATAAATACCTACATATTAAACTTGTTAGGTGATGTAACAATTGCTGACCTTGTTTGGACGAGGGATGTGAAATAATCAACTGTATGTATATAATAGATGTAAATATATCCCGTTGTAGTAATCCTATTCGGGCCGTTCGTTCAAGTAAATTCAATTTTGAAGCGCTATCATCCATTTCATGGCAAATGCCTATTAACTTTTGCTGTTCAAAATATTGTTTAATTATTGAAAATAATATAAAATTTCAAACATATAGAGAGATAAAACAATGATTTTTATTACTTTTTATGTTTATTGTAAAAATATATATCTTAGATTAGTGGGCATCGTACACATGTAATTGTGATTGGTTGCGGATTCGGTTCCCACTCGGGGAAATGATTATATTTAAATTATTGTAATGTAAATTGTAAATCAGTTAACAAGCAATGTCTCGTTTTCCTGCGGAAAGTGTTGAAAATTGGTTCTTTCTGACTACCGTGCTATGCGGGAAAAAGCGGAAGCTGCATAAAAAAATAACTTCCACCTCATTAGATGAAGGGCTATAAACTTAGAATGATGTTTCGAAATAGATAGTTTCTCTCTGCAATCTACTAAAAATTATACCATCACGGAGGAATTACCGACAATTTTTATTTAGAGACGCTGGATTTTGGATGAGTGACATAACCCAACACCGCACTTTTTTACTATTTGGGATGAAATATGTATTTTTACAAATTCAGACTCATTCATCCATTCAGCATAGCAGGCTAGGCAAAGAGAACCTAGTTTTTCACATATTCCTCCCAAATTCGTGACATTGTGTGTTGAATAGGGAAATAAAAATAATTAGAATAAAATCATTCCCTCGAGTTGGAATTGAACCCACAACTATTTGGGTTATATGCGGGATAAAGCGTGAAGCAAAATTTATACTAACATAACAATTTTATAAAAAACCTTTTATTCTACATCCATTATTTCTAACTTATATTTATTTTTATAACAAAGCCAGGTTTTTTTATCATATGTGTAATAACTTATACATGAACTACTTATTATATCAACGAGTAGACTTTATCATTACATTAATGAATTGCTATCTTTTGTTGATTTAGCACTTCATGTGAGTTCATAACAATAATTCTATGGGCTCTTTTATTATGGCCATATATAATATATGGTAGAAGTTTATATTACAGTATAAGTTTAGTTTTAGATATTAATTATATTTTTTAAAGTCAGGGAGAACCTAGTTTCAAGACACTCCATTCACCACTCTCCGCCTGAATTCGAGATATTGTGTGATGAGTGTCGGCACTCAACGCCGCGCTTTGTCTTATGAATCAAAGAGAAAAAATGAAAATAATTTAAATAT
This sequence comes from Podotricha telesiphe, assembly GCA_038994665.1. Lineage (NCBI taxonomy): Eukaryota > Metazoa > Arthropoda > Insecta > Lepidoptera > Nymphalidae > Podotricha > Podotricha telesiphe. Next base: position 10,437 of record JAOYRR010000166.1, on the reverse strand, counting down.
ATTTATTCTTCCGAGTGGGAATGTAACCCACAACCAATTTTCTTTAGACTGCGCTACCATGTCCTCTAATTATTATTTAATGTATTAAAATATATTTTGAATTTATAAAGGCGCATAAAAGGGATTGTTTCATTTATAGTGGCATAATATACCGAGTCTTCCTATAAATATTGTTACAAAGTAAAACAACCTTTTTTTTATTATACGAAACTTTCATTGCTATTACAGTACATTAATTTATTAATATAAAACCATAAAAAATATATAAAGCTTATTCCAAGTCTACATCGGCAGTCCTTTAAACGTCCAGTTATCAAAAGCAGCACGCACTCATTGTATGGGAAAATTCTTAACTGCCAATCGTATGGATTGTTTTAGGGACTCCAAATTATCATGGAGCTTAGAGCAAGCCTTACTCTCTCATCTCTCATAAATCATGATCAACTGCATTAAGATCAGGACTAGATGACAGCCAGTCTTCAGCTCTGATGTATGTCTGGAACGTTCGGTTTTATCCAAGATTGGGTGGATCCAGCTTTATGACCCGACGCTGAGTCTTGCTGAAATAACCATTCTTGTTTATTGAACATGGTGTTGTTAAGGGCCTTAACTACCTTCTTAAAAATGGTGGCTTGATACACTTGTGCCAATGTTTTCACAATAATACGACTCAGTTTCCCCTTCATAGCTAACACCCCACTAAACCATCACTGAAGTAGGATAATGTACAAGTTGTACTCTGTTGACTAACTGGGAAGGTTCTTTAGAGCTTTCAGCTGTCATTTTGTTTGTTAAAATATTACTCAATTGTAAAATTGTTCTCAACCGTAATTATTTTTATTTGTTGACCTCTCTTGCACAGTTTACGTAGTTGGTTTGATTTTACCACCGTTTCCTTTTTTAAATTACCAGTGCGTTTCGTATAGGCTGCAAGTCCTTAGTCATCTTTTTAAATACGCGACATTCATTCTTAGTGATTTTTGAATATGAGCACTTCTTTGGCCGCGTTTTGATAGGGGGACAATCTTACGGGCTTTATCTCCCACGTGCGTAATAGCAGTATATCTGTGGTTATATTGTGCGACATGAGGACTGTGTATATCATTACAAGTTATTATAGTTAGTATTAATTGTATATTGAACAATTTGTGTTTGAGTGTGACTATTATAATAATTGGGTATTTAATAATAAAAGTAATGTAAAGTTTTCCACAAATATTGGTACACGTTAAGAAATTTCTAATTTTAATACAAATATGCTAAGTTTTAAGTGTTCACTTTTATGGGCAGTCCTTATAACTAGCAGTTATTTAATTATACTACTGTGGGCGTAGAGTTTTTGATACTCCTGTACTTAATGGTTTTATTATACACATTTTCTTAAGGGGAAGTTACAATGTATGTATTAGTCATACATTATTTAGCATAAATAAGCTTAAATTAAACAATATCCACGTAAAAAAACAGATTACTTTTTATTAAATTTTACTTATTTGATTTAATTTTTGATTTTATACATTTACAGACGTAGCTGAGCAAGGCCCAGGGTTGGCTTTCGTCGCGTACCCTGAAGCAATTCTGCAAATGCCGGTACCTCAACTTTGGTCGATCCTTTTCTTCTTCATGCTTTTCATACTGGGCTTAGGAAGCCAATTCGCTGGTATAGAAGCTATTAATACAGCCATAGTTGATAAGTGGCCGCAACTACGCAAGAGATACTGGATGGTGAGTATATCTAAGAAAAATAAGATTTTATATTTTTTTCCTATGTAAAGTGGCGTAGTAAAACAGTGCTTGACACTAAGCGCAATGGTTGTGGCTTCGAGTCTCACTCGGGGTTAGATTATATTTGAATTATTTTCATTTACCCACACTGGTCAGATAAAGCGCGATGAAAAGTCTTAAATTTTGAAAAAAAGAAAGTGGAGAACGGAGTGTTTTTTCTACTGTGCTATAGCACGTATACGTGACACTGTAAAAAACACGTAAATCGGTATGGTATAAAAATATCGTTATATTCATAATAAAAAAGTAACTACTAAAAATTCTACATTTTATATTGGCCCCTTTTTTAACGCAGTCAGGTTTAGTTTACCATTGTAGTTGCACTGTTTACAAAGTATTAAAAATATTGTATAATTTAAATTTTTAAAATAAAAAAGTTGTGAACATATTCATTCACCTATAAAAATAATAAAATGTTATTTCGAAATGTTAGTTTTATATATTTTCACCTACACAAAAATAATTTAGGTATTGGCGTTTTTTGAAAATATATTGGTAAGTGAAAGAGAATATTTTATTTCAGCACTGCTATCCTATTCGTTACTTGATAGATGTAACATATTAAAAATAGAATTAATATTTATAGTTTCTACTGAGGTACACGGTTTTTTCCGCATAGAAGAGTAGTCAGAAAGAACTTATTGCCAAAATCCTTAATTCTATACCTTCCGCTCCAACTTGAGACTTAACCACCACAGCAGAGACATGAAAATAATTAATTTATAATCCTTACACCGAGTGTGAATCGAACCCACAACCAATTGTAATTACAGTCAAACTCTGTTTTTTTAGATTCACGCATTCTTCCGCATTCTGTAGGCAAAGAGAACATAGTGTCAAGACAGTGAAAATAATTTTAATATCATAATTCCTACGAGATGGCACATTCACGTTATTAGGTTATAAGTATATAAAATACGCTAAATTTGTAATTAACTTAATATTAATATAACAAACTTACATCTTACGTATTACTTATTCAGTAAAAATTTTCTTAAAAGATTTTCTAACAGTGAGCAAGAGAAAATCTTCTTTGACACTAACATCTGACCTTATCAAGTCGGGAATCCCTTTTTGCTCATAAATCCTTACTGATTTCAGATAAAAACCTGACGCATCAAATAAAAATTCTAGTAAAATATTTTTGGGACGTTTTGCAACGATTTCTTATAAGTTGTTTTATTGCAACTTTGCTTTAAAATCGTACTAATTTTCTTTTTATTATTTGTGTATTAATTAAAATTTTAAACCACTTGGCTGAGTAGGTAAAAATAAATATTATATATGGCACGTTTACAATAATTATAATTTAGCAGATTCAAGTTTTTCCTCGCATAGCAAGACACTTAGCTTCAAAGTTTCCTCCCGAATTCGAGACATTGCTTGTAAAGTGGCGGAAGTTAAGGCAGGATGGAATTAATTTAATTTGAAAAAAAAAATATTTCCATCATTCCACCGAGAGGGAATCGAACACATAATCAATCATGGTTACAGTAAGACGCTGTTCCATACGCCACGATGGCCTCACGATAGTTTTAAACAATAACTTAATACAGAAAATAAATACTATTTGCGAATATAGAGAAAACTTTGTAGCGTAAAAACCCTTCGCTTTTCATTTTTTAGTCATTTTAGACATTTTGTATTACTTGGTCCAATAAATGAAAACAAAATGCATTAAAAGTGTGTGTGTGTATTTATAACGGCATGTAAATATAAATATTTAGCATTTTAAAGTATTATTCACACACTTAGGAAATCGAAAAACATTTAAAAAAAAACGTATAAAAATTTGATCGTAGCGGTATTCGAACCCGCTCCTCTGATATTTATATAGTATATATATATATATACATATATCAACCCATTATTTTTAAAACCGAAATTGTGTTATTGTTAGGAACACAAATGTAATGTTACCTAGCTTTACTAGATAAGCGTAAGCTTATAATCCCCCTGCAGGTGACCAGTTTTTCATGTTCCACTCCTTTCATTTTCAACCATTTATAAATATTACTAAACGTCCACGTACACGTGAATCCCATATATTCTATTACAATATGTCAATTTTTTTATCAACTTTTATGGAAAAAGTAAAATATTATTCAATTTAAATTTGATTTTTTGTTATATGTTTCACATTTCTGTCTTTTTATCCAAAAATTATTACATTAATCATTTAAGAGAGATGACTGTTTACATCGTCGTGGGTTTGATTCCCACTCACTGGATTATATTATATATAAATTATTTACATTTCTCCACTCTGGTGACAAGAAAAAGCACGGTCTTGAGGTCCGCCACTCAACAGGCATTGTGTCGGATACGGGCGGAATATGAAGAATGGAGTGTCATGACACTAGGTTCTCTCTGACTATTTTGCTATGCGGAAAAAAGCATGAAGCTAAAAAATAATTTCTACGTTCTACTAAATACTTTAGACATTTTGCGTATTATACTAAAGATATCATATATTTTAATTATGTATTAATACTAGCTGTGCCCGCGACTTTATCCGCGAGGAATTCTAAAATAAAAGTAACCTAAGTTCCTCTTTCTCACATCAACTATCTGCCAGTGAAAGTGTCGTCAAAATTTGTCCAGCCGTTCCAGAAATTAGTTGGACCAGCAGACAACAAAATGTTATTTTGGTACATTTACCGTATATACATACATATGCATTAAGTAAAAAGGTTTATTTTAATATTACATACAGACACTGCAATTTAATTTACTTGTATCAATCAAATGGTATTGAACTGGCTACCACCACATAAAGTCTAAAGTCAAACATTTTTAACGCTGCAATTTTGACAATAGTTGTGTACCAACTGTTGTTAAAAAAAATATATTGTTTATTAAATCTCTATACTGTGATAAATTCCATCCAAAAAGTTTAAAATGCAAATATTTCCAATAGATTTTATGTAAACCGGCTATATAAGGCTGTATACAACATATCGGATGCCTATAAAAATGAATAAAATAAATTAAAATTTGTTGGTACGCCTAAAAAGATTTGGGAGTTAGAATTGAGCTTTTCTTAAGATTGTCTTGAAATTATTTAAATGGGACTGTGTTATAATTTGATTTGTACGCTTTTCGTTTCATTATACGAGATTGCAATTTGTTTCTGCAAGTGTAGCTGAGCTGAAGTTAATGTGAATGTTTTGAACAGAGGATAGTATATATTTTTGTTTGTTTGTAACACTTTGTTTGCTATTTATTTTTTAATCTAAAATTAAACTATTGGGAAGTATTATGATACCGAAATAATATTTATGTGAATACAATATATTGAATAAAATTACTAAATAAGTCTAAAGTTATATATTCATATATACTCAACTTAAATACCTTGTAATTTACAAATCATAAGTTAGAAAGAAAAATTATAGAAACATGAAAATGCCACGGAAGCCTACTATCCACGAGATAGTTGTCGCTTTGAATCTTAGAATCTTATTGAAGTTAAAAAATTAAAAATCGTTCTTCAATCTCATGAGAAAAAGTATGACGTCAAGTTCTGCAGCCCAAAGTGCAATCAATATATCTAAAATATAATTGTGGGTAACAAATTGTCATAACATAATTGTAAATTAAACTATGAATTTGTTACAGGTGACAGCTTGTACTTGCTTCTGTTGCTTCCTCCTGGGACTTCCGATGTGCTTCAGCGGCGGCGTATATCTATTTACATTGCTCGATTGGAACACCGCCTCTTGGGCTATACTGATTATTGGTATTGCAGAGGTAAGTGAAGAGTTTTTTCTATAGGTCACATATTCTAAAAACAATGACCTAAAGAAAAGTGTAATATAAAATAGTCAACAACAATTTTCTAATTTAATGTTTTTATGTGAAACTATTATGGTGCATTCCCGTCTGCTGTCCCATCTGACTGTGTAAGCGATGGTTGTGGGTTCGACTTTGAGTTCTGCCACTCAATACACATTGTCTCGGAATTGGAAAGTGAAGAGCGTAGTGTCGTGACATTGGGTTCTCTCTGCCTACACTGATGTGCGGAAAAATGCGTGAAGCTATAAATTGCTTTAAAATGCTTAGGTTTAAATATGTCAAATACATTTCAAATACATTTGAAATCATTATCCGTTTTATGAAAAGGTGTTTACTTATTGCGCAATAGTGGTCGGGTTATTTGAACCGGATTGATTGTTTATATATTATTATCTTAAGAGTCTACATGTGACCACGGGCTACTTTAAAACATCGACTTTTAATGAGGACCAAATGATGTAGCTTAAACAAAATTATGTAGCTTAGCTGTTGTTACAGGTAGAATATATGAATATTTTACCTGTAACAGCTAAGCTATATACATTATTTTCAAATTACAATCATTAATACAAACCAATGTAAGACTTTTTTTGAAGATGAGCTTAAAAATTAAAAGTGTTATGATTTCAAGGCCTAAATACGTTAAATAGTACAGAAATGTAATATGATTTGGAATGGGAGACGTTTGCTTGAAACGCTTGCCAAATTTATCTGCACCCGTTGTTTTCGTTAAGTTCTTGTTTAAACTGCATTCTCTTAGTTTGAATTCACACAGTTTTATATTTTCAATGACGTAATTGTGACACGATTGAGATATATTGTGATATTCGTAAGTTGGAATTATATTAAATTGTTTATTAATATTAATTGTTTATTAATAATAATAATATATAAAATAATAGTGTATTAATAAAAGTGTTATAAAGGCAATCGTAACACAAGGGAACAGAGTCTGGTTATAAACGCGATTGGTTGTGAGTTCAATTCCAACTTGGTAAAATGATTATATTTAAAACTAGCAGCCTTTTCTTTTATTTATTGCGTTTTCTCCGGGCAAAAATAACCTAGTGAAGCTTCATTGAGTGCTGAGAACACCATTCCACCCGAATGTTAAATGTTGCATATTGAATGCTGAAACATTTTTAGACTTAACACACCCATCTTTGTCATACTGGAGCGAAAAAAATAAAAATAGTAGTGTGGGCATTTGCTTCTTTTCATTATTCTGATTTTTTTACAGCAAATATCTTTTTTAAATAATGTATGCTGTACAGTATTATTCCTTTCTCCCTAAAAAGTACTTGGGTTCAAAAGAACCCGTTCCTTTGGAAGGCTTGCGTGGGGACACAGGTCCAACGCGTAGATATAGCAATGTATTTTACTGCGACGTATCAGCCGGGATCCCTATCCGAGTAACCACAGGTAATTGCCCGAAGAGTAGACTGGGACTATGGATTGGAATTTGGATGGACTGGACGTATTCCTATTATTATTATTATTCAAACATATATAAGTCTAAAGGAACAAAATTAATAAATTTTATTTTATGATTTCTTTTATTCCAAAAAATTGGTTTTCTAAATTTATTCGCTTATAATACATATTCATAGCAGTATACGTTGTGTCGTAAACAATACACGAACTGCCTCAAAGAGCAACTTTTGGAAGTAGTCTAATAGTGTTACGGAGTGTCATGGAGCCACGTCTTGCTAGTTTGAGATAGTGCAAGGCTTATCGCGAACATGCTATTGAAAGCTTGAGCTTCTTTAATGTTAGATCGGAAACCTGTAATGGAAAACTTTTATATGAACTATTCGAATTACATAGATTTTTATACTTTTGTTCTTATTTTGTTGCCTCTCGTGGGTTTTGTAGGGTTTGTATGTGTATAAACAAAAATCATATTATATTTTACGAGTTGTCACCTATAACTTCGTTTATGTGAACCAATAAATGTGAATTCCCGTTAATTTTCGTTTCTGTAGACATTATGAGAAATCCTCCATTAGTACTAAAGTGCTCCTACATTACTACACTCGACAAAAAACATACATGTCAAACTTCAGTTACTTACGTCCAGTAGCTTCAGCTATGCGTCATCTGTCAGTCAGTCACTACTAAGTACAGAGGAAGTTTATTATAAAAAAAAACTTTGTTTGAAAAACTGAAACATATAAAGTCATTAAATGGAAATACAAATATATAGAGAATTCGTTTAACAATATTTTATTGCAATAACGACAACAAAACATCGCATCAGCAGCGCAATTTGTGATTTTTTCTTTATGAAAAACTTAGTTAAAAGTTTTTCTAAGACTGTACTTATGCTGTCATATTTGACAACTTAATTTCGTCACTCTTGTAAGACAAACCTTGAGTTCTGTCCGGAACAAGATTGCTTGTTGACTCGAATTCTGGTGGAAAGCGGAGACCAGTCTTCATAATACTGAAGTGAAGCTATAAAAAAAACGTATGGACGATGCCTATAATATTGTTTTTTTTTAAATCAGTAGATCAAGTCACTACGCTCTCCTTTTTACACGTTCCTTACTTACTATTCGAAGTACCCCCACGATGGTTGAGGGTTCGACTTCAAAACTATTTTGTTATCTACTACTAGTGCTACTGTTACAATATGTAATATCACAAATTCAAGCGCATAAAATCAGTGAATGGTATCTTGGCTAGCTTGTCACTGTCACTAGACAGTAACTAAAGGGAGAAAATGTGACTTTTTTTTTTCATTTTTGTACATATAATATTTAAGCGGAAGTAAAGGCATTTCGACATCCATCGCCCTTTTTTAGCGAAACTCGAAAGAAGTTGTAAAACAAATTAACTTTAATATTGTTTTTTTTAAACAGCTCATTAGATAATAGTAACTTTACAGACAACGGCAGTATCTTGGAGTTATGGAATAAATCGTGCGATGAACGACTTGGATTCTATGAATATGAAGCTAAACGGAGTGTTGAGATTCTATTGGAAGGCTACGTGGACTGTCACAGTACCGGCTGTTAGTTTGGTATGTAAAGTATTTTTTAATAATCATTTCCATACTAAATTTTATATAAAATTTTACCAGTTTTAAGGTACAACTTAAAAAGTTTTTTTTCTGTGTAACTGGTAATAAATATGTATATATATATATATATATATAAATATATATACATATACATATATACATATATATATATATATATATATATATATATATACATAAGGGTAGCCAAGCTAATAAAATATACCTAGTATCAAGACTCCCACAGATTTTTCTCGAATGACTCGTTCTCGTTATGTCTCGAATTCACCTAGTTCTATAAAAAAAAACCTACTTCAATTATCTTTCGACAGTTATATACCAAAACTCCTCAAAACTTTAGAAGATTTCCGTAATACAAATAAAAGCATGTTTGCTTGTTAACTTTTTGGGTTTCGTTGCCAAAACTCCAGTTATCAGAGAGACCGTAACATTCTAAAGTTTTCCTACCAGCGACAAGTCTGCATAAACTCAAATGAAAAAATAATTCATTAAGTCTCATGTAAAGAAAATAATTTGAATATGTTTGTAGAATATATCGAGTGATAATATTGCCATCTTACTCGTAATAAGTTTAATTATTTTTTATATAGACATAATAATAATTGTCGTTTGTTTTTTTTATATATTTTCTAAGCAATAATTAGGAAAGATCGTAATGATGTCTAAAATCGGTGCCTAAAATCAGTATGTAAGAGGAATGCTGGTTTTGGCTTTGCTTTCGTAAAAGGTTTTTATGTATTTTAATTATGTAATGCTGTTGTTTTCCGTTATAAATAAATACATAAATAAAATAATCAACTTGAAGCAATATTTTTAAAATTATCGGAAAATGACTAAGTATATAATTTAACTCACTGGCAAGAAGCTATATTGGTCTATATATGCAAGTTAGAATATTGTGACAGATAAGATACGATTGTAAGATTAATGTAATGGAGCGAGCATATAAGGTAATATGGGAGATCATATCTTAAGCATTAGATTGATTAATAATATTTAGCTATTCGTATGCTTTGTTGTAATTGAAATAGGCCACAATGTATCACAGTATCAAATATTATTCGATTTTGAAATATATGAAATATAATCTAATTACAATTAGAGATTCTTTAGATTATTGAAATCACTATATAAAGTTACTAGTAAGTACAGTATATATTTTTTAATATTCTACAAATACCTAAAGTTTTTGCAAGGAAAACCTATGATGTATATCTATGATGTAAACTATGTAAACATTTATAGAAAACGTGTAAAAAATTAGGGTACCCGGTCTAGAAACCACGCTTTTTGGAAACCGTCTGAAATTTTGGCTTAGTAGATGATTTTCTAAGAGGCGCGGATTTGAGATCGGCTACGTAAAAAAATTATACGTTTCTAAAATTGCTTTTCGTATTTTATATGAATAAACCATTAAAAATGTAAAAACATATTTTTGTTTCCCATTTTATGTCCATATGGAAATATTACAATTTAGCAATAAATGAACATTATATCTAATGTCAAAAAACTGCGTTCTACGATTTCCACCCGAAATTGAGACGTTAATGGCTGAGTGAAAAAATCCAACGCCGCGCTTTGTCTTAGGTACCAGAATGGAACAATGAAAAAAATTCAAAGAATCATTTCCCCAAGTGGAAGTCGAACCCACTACCAATCGCAATTAGAGTCAGACGCTGTTTCATCTTTCAATTACTTTCTAAGAACTCTACGATTAAATCTGTATAGTATAAATTGTTTATACATATTTACTTTATTTTTTATTTTTGAGGAGTTTTGGTATATAACTGTCGAAAGATAATTGAAGTAGG